>VWZF01006289.1:0-154110 GCA_013396755.1 Sclerurus mexicanus | reverse complement strand
CCAGCCCCGCCGCTCCCCACATGCCAGGGGGAGGGGGCTCTACCTGTCCTGCCTCGGCGGCTGGCTGCGGAGCCGGGAGAGGGGGGGAAGGAAAGCAGAATTACCAGTAGCTCTGGTTCTGCCGTCCCGGGCGTTCACACGCACACCTTCACCTGCACAGACCTGAAAGTCCAGTTCCGCCAGGGAGACGGAGGCACCGGGAAAAGGGGAGAGAGTTCATTGGATCAAACATGTCACAAGAGACGGACAAGTAAGTGATCGCAGGCACGGCGCTGCGCGGGGCTGGCCGCGCTGCCCTCGCCCTGGCGGACACGGACCCGCCGGGACGGCGCTTCTGCCGCCCCTGCCTCTGCGGCCACGCCGGACCGGGCACGGACAGCCCGCAGCGCCCCAGGACACGGCTGCGGCTCCTCGCCCCGCACCTCGCCCGCCGTCGGGCTGTGCGATCAGTTTTTCAACTCTCCCCTTGGTTTAGGTTTTTGTTTGTTTAGTTGGTTGTTTGTGTTTATTTCCCCCCTCCCCTCACCTCGAGGGTCACTTTACGGGAGGGAGCGCTCCTCGCCCTGGAGGAGCCGAGCGGTGTCGGCCCGCCGAAGGCCGCGGACGGAAGGTGGTTCTTGGCTTTTGTGCTGGCGCAACAAAGGGCTTTTCTGTCCCAAGGGCCGGGCACGGCCATCTTCCCCCGCCTCGGCCGGGCCCGGGCGGCGGGAGGGCGGCCCGGCCCAGGTGTGCCCCTGCTCGGCCCAGGTGTGCCCCTGCTCGGCCCAGGTGTGCCCCGGCCTGGCCCAGGTGTGCCCCNNNNCCATCTACTGCCGTGAAGGGACAGCCCGGGGCCGGGGCCGGGGGTGTTTTCTGCCCGTGCAGGACCCCGCGGGCCGAGCGGCCCTCCCGCCATGGCGGCCGTGGCTCGGCGTGGCGCCCGGAGCCGCCCGAGGCAGCCAGGCGGGAAGGCCATTTTCCCTGCTCGGGTGATCAGTGTTTGTGCGGGAGGCGGCTGGGCAGAGTTACGGGTAAGGAAGATGGAGGGCGGAGGTGGCGGGGTTGTTGTGCTGCTGCCCCGGTGCAGGCAGGAGTGCCCCCGGCACGGGTGCTGCGCTGGGGGCTGCTCGGGTGGCAGCCCTGGCTGGGCTCCCCGGGAGCCTTTGTGCCAAGGGAGGTGGAGAGGAGGAGCCTGATGCTGGAGAGAGGCTTGGTGACAACCTGCCTGTCAAGGAGTGAAAGAAGGAGATTATCCCACAAAAGAGAACAGCAGGGTTGGCTGCCCTGATAGGGAAGAAACAGGGCCGTTCCGAGGAGAAGGATTAAAAAAAAAAATTAAGCCTGGCCTTCTCAAACATCAGTTGACAGTGGGATTGTGCAGAGGTAGTTATTGACGTGACATTAAACTGATTGAGGTAGGAGCTGGGAACGGAGTGGAGTGTAGGAGTTCATCTGAGCCGGGATGGGAACTAATGCCTTAGGTGGCCAGATTAGAGGAGTAAATGGTTTAAGTGCGAGGAAGGGAATAAGGATAAAGCCCCGAGGGGTGCCGGTGGGGCGGGGAGGAGCAGGTGAAAGAGCAGTCGTTGAGTCGGGAATGGAAGCAGATTAACTGTGAAAGAGCTGACAAACGGCGATGGAAGGCATCCCTGAGCGACGGGCAGTTCCTGAACTGCACGAAGGTGAAAGGGGCCTATAAATCACTCCCTAGCCGAATGTAGTTGCCAGTAGCTTGAGCATCAGACACTGGGCTGAGGCAGATGAAGGGCAGTTAGCGGTAGTGGGAGGGGAATATGGAGCGGTGGGGAGGGTCAGAAGAAGAACTTCACACGATAGTCGGCTTTGAAACAGAAACACAATGCAGTGGAAACCTGATGCATGTAAGAAACTAGGGCAAAAGTGGCTCCCCTCTGGACCTTTCCAATGGGAGCAGTATGGCACAGGTGTAAGCTACTGAGACTGGGGTGTTAATGCCCTTCATCCCCTGCTCTGTGTGGTGCTGCTGCTGTTACCACCGTGAGGAACTTAAGAGCAATGGGAGAGCATGCAACCTCAAGTAACAGCACTTGCCCCGTTGCAGGTATGACTATTATCTGTTTCTGGTTAAGGTCTTTAGAAAATTCGTAGGTGATAGGTAAGAGTTCGGAAAGGAAATAAAAAGTAAAGAAGTCTCCTGTGCTCTATACGCAAGTGTAACATGAGAAGACAAATACATTTGTTTCCAAAGAGATGACCGGGTGCAATGAGGTAATAGACTGCTGGGGGGAGTTTACATGGGAAGATTTTTGGGGGTTTGATTTTTCTTTTTTTTTTTTTTTAGTCTCTAATTATATCCCATTTAAACCTATTCCTGAGAGCACATTATTCTCATACACATGGCCTTTCTTAGTTAAAACCAGATCTTCCCTACAGGCAAGACTGGAGAGTGAAGCTCATTGTTTAGAGGTCAGTTAATTTGTTGGTGTCATTGGACGTGTCTTTGTGGGGCTTGTGCTAGTAAAGTGCTGATGTAGAGGACTAAACAGCTGGGGGGATGTAGAAAGTGTGAAAAATATGTTCTGTGGGACTTGCTGGGTTTTCTGGAGAGGTGGTACACGCTGCTGCCTGCAGTGTTCCCCATTGGAGGGAGGAGCAGGAATAATGGTTCTATAGTGCATTAAGGGAGGAAGGTCAACAGTGCTTTTATTCTGTAGTGGACATAAGGGACAGTTAGGTGAAAATGCTAAAGAACCAGGTGTTTGATTCTAATGCTAACTGGGGGAGCTTGGAAGGGGAGATTATCCTTAAGATAGCGTGCCTATCTTCCTTTCTCTTTAGTCTTTCAGCCTAGGCTGGGCCTTGCCTGCTTGCTTCCACAAACTCCCACCAGTAAGGAGACATAAGGCATGATTGCACAAGCATTTTTTCAGAGGTAGTACTAACTTAAGCAGGCTGCAGCCACTTGTTCCTGTCTCTGTTAGGCCCTCTCAGCTGTGTCAGTAGAGCTGTTTGTGCAGCTAGAGAACTGACTCAGGGGAGTGTTGGTCTGAGAGCAGACTGATCTTCTGGAGGTTATTTTTGACATCCATTATTTGTTGGTCTGGGTTCATATGTGGAGGGGGTACAAGCAAATGGCAGGTGTTAAAGAAAAGAACTGCTCAATTTAGAATCTCTGCAGAAGGAAATGCGTGTCCCTGCCTCTCTATGAACGTTTTGAAGTTCTGTGCAGCTGCATCTGTTACTATCCAATTTCCAGCTCCATTATGAGGGGAGCCTGGGGATTGAATGGAGACTGGGGGATGTAGGGTGGGGAGGAAGGGGCATCCCCTTTGCAAGGTGTAAAGATGATTCCAGGGTTAATTTCTGCATTTATAGGCTGAAAAGTTGTTCTTACATGTACAGGAAAAAAAGGATCACTACAAAATTCCACAGTGATTGCTCTGGTGCATTAGTGAAGCTAATCAGTGAGCTCAATACTTTGTGAGGCTTAACCGGGTTTAGAGATTGAGAGTGGTTCTGTGAGGAACAATTGTACAACCATTTGTGATCTGCCTTGTAAGTGCCACGGTTGTGTCCCTGCTGTTCCGCGCCGTTGTGTGAAGTCCCACGTGGGCTGGGAGCGCAGTCGCATGAAGAGCAGGCTCGCAGCTGGCCCTGTGGTCTCTGCTGGCCGCCCGGCCGTGGGACTGCCCGCCTGTCAGACCAGGATGTGCAAGAGCTACTCGGGGTACCGGCTAGATGAGGCTGGGGCATGCTCAGACTGACCACATTAAGGAGGGCTTGGGGCAGCCTGGGTCTGCAGCTGAGCATGTGCTTGTGGGTAAATAACCCAGGGGAGAGCGAGCCCGTAGGTGGGAATGGGTTCAGACCTGTTCCCGTGTGTCAGTGGAGGCATGTTCGCATCCAGCTTTGCTGCTTGGTAGTATCTGTGGCAGAAGCTGGTCTTGGGCTCTTCACAGGGTAATTTTGATTTACTATTTTCGCCTTAGTGCATAAACGTACTGCCTTCATAATATTTAACTTAAGCACCTAGTATTATAATAGAAAGGGCATTTGTAGTTTACAGTGTGATTCTGTGAATAGTTCTTAATTTTTTCTTTGAAGGTCAAATGTGTTTCCCATCAGCAGATCCTGAGTGTCAATTAGATGACAGACTACTCAGTTTTGTTGTTTTTCCACTGCTGAGTGTATGAATAGGGCATCGCTTGAGTTGAATTTTCCAAAGTGTTACTCATCTGGGAACAAATGAAGAAACAGAAATTAGATGTGTCTAGTTTTGCACTTTTCAAATGTCAGATATGCTGTCATGGATGTTCCCTAGAAAATAATTTCTGTGCAAAGGTGGAAAATCTGTGCAGGACCTCATAGAACTTGCAAACATAAACATAAACTGAGAGGAGTAATGATTAGGTCCTGCTGTTAACACTGGTGTCTCTTCTGTGCTGCAGTCTGAGACCAGACCGAAGATCAAAGCAGAACAGGAGAGAGGGGATTTTCCCAGATCACTTTAACTTCATTGTAATGATCGCATAACCTCTTCCCGGTGGAAGGGTCAGCAGGGACATCATCTTTGTTCTGGCAGGGACATCTATAGGGGAACTGATATTACACCGGTTGATGTTTGTTCTCAAACATCTCCACAAATATTAATCCAGTGCAGACCATTGATAGTTGCCCTAAATATTTTTTCTTTATTATGCAGCAGCCAATTAAACTGCCCTTTTTTTGTGCATACACAAACTAGCACTTTCAAATGCTGGTCTAGGAATTCATCCTGGGATGAATATTCATTAGTTTTTTAATCAGTGATTGGGACTGTACTAACTAATTAAAAGAAGAGAAGTAATTATTTCAGACATCTTAGTGTACAGGTATACTGTTCTGTTCTTCTGTAGGGCTAACTTCATAAAGAAGACAGTGGTTGCTTACAAAATACATAACCAAGGAAACCATATTAAGTGCATGTGAATTGTGAAGTCAAATATTGCAACATACCTGTAGCTTGAGAATGTCTCCAACCTCAAAGACTATGTATATAGATTTGTTTTTATATATATATATTTATATCTGTATCTATTGATCTATATTTGTTAATTTTCCGAATTGTGGGTAGTGATGGCATATTTCATAATTCTGTATTTTAGTTGTTCTGTAAAATATATTTTTGGGTTTGTATGCTTTTTAAAAGTATTTGTGGGAAATCTTGACTCTCAGGATTGCTCAGTTGTTGAATTCATGTTTTCCTTCTGACTGCTTATAAGGTTTAATATCCTGAAAAAAAAAGCAATCAGTGCAGTAACTATTCCATTTCCATTAACTCTGTGGAAGCAGAGAATGAACAAGGACCACGAGGCCAAGGGTCAGGTTATACTGCAGCACGTCTGGGGAGCCTTGTCATGACCTGTTTTTAATTTTAAAGGCTACTTCTAGCTGCTTGAAATCATCTAAAACAACCTCAGGTGCTTTGCACTCTGTAAGTACGCTTCTTAGCAAAACAGCTTGTCCTGCTATGAAGCTGCGAAGTAACTGCTAATTCTGATCAACTCTGTTAGCGCCTGCAGGAATACTGTGAGCTTCAATTTTTCCTCACTTTTTGAGACGTCAGTTATTTTTTACAAATGTGCTGAAACCTGCCCCTTGTTCTGAGACTTTTTTTTCTTGGTTAAAAAAAAAGAAAAAGAGGCAACAGGCTTAGTGTACTAGTAACAAAAGATTGTGGTAGAAATAATATTTAATTACAAGGGAAATGGAAAAAAAATGTCTCTGAAATCATAGGTATAAAAAGCCTCTATTAGGGTGAATAATTGCCTACTTGAACTAGTCCTCAATAGGCATTTACTGTATGTATTTAATCCTTGTGTCAGATTTCTTTTTCATACTTCCACTTTGACATAGTTAATAATTTTTTGTCAATGTTAATGAATCACCCATTTGTTTTAATCTCTTTAATCACTATTGCATGCTCAAGTTATTTTGGTTCTGAGTAAAAACAAATAAAACTTCTACTAGGCATCTAATTGTTGAACTTGTCTGTTTTGCCATTCACTACTGCTGCTCTCAATATACTATTTTACTTCCTCTTGGAGTATTTAGTAAAGTTAAATAATTTCTTTTAATCATTTAACATGTGTAATCATGTTCAGATTTGTCTTGTGCTCAAAAAGTATAATTGTCCCAAAATTGCAAAAGTCCCAAACCTGCATTCATTAGCAGGCAAAATAATTTGGCCTCCTTAATTGGAGTTTGTTCCTCAGTATGGACTTCTGGCTGGGCCAGAGGGCATCTTACCTTTTAATTTCCTGGTGGTCCAAATACTCTGATTTTTCCTTCACTCTCAAATGATTTTGTATATTTATATGCTCACTGGATTTGGTTAAGTGCATTTTGGAGACCTGTTGTGGGAATGATGTGATTGTCGTCTATGAAAGACAAAATACTGAGACACATGGACCATTATTTTCCTGTTCATTAAACATTTGTAGTTTTCAACAGAACCCTATTATCTAATTGAAACAACAGTGTTGCTGACTGTTTAATTATACTTTTGGCAATAAATGCTGAGGAATCTCAAGTTTTTTTAACTAAATCAAAACTTGCAGTGAGTCACACATGTTGAGTTTTTTTGTAATTGTTTTTTTATTTTGTTTTTTGTTTATAACTTGATGTCTAGACAAAGTAGTATGTTGAGGGTAATAAACTTGTGCCAAAACTAGCAGTAGAATCTTTAAAACAAATGGTTTCAAGCACTAGGATTAGCTTTGATTTATACTTCTCTGTGTAATGAGCACAGACAGAACTTTATGATCTGGAATCTAAAGTTTGTTAACTTATTGAGCTTCCGTGGGATCTGTCCTGCATTTTAAATGATCATAGTACTTCAATTTGTGCCTGTGAATTCATAGTATATGCATTAGTTCTAAGACAAATTGTGTGAACATCTGTTCTGAATCTGCTTTATAGTTGCCTTATAGCTGAACTGAGATTTGTGTAAAATAAACTTACAGAGGGTTTTAGAGCTACTGAAACATTTGTGAATGATCATACTCTGCCCTCCTTAGCTATGTCAAAACTGAAGTGGGAACTTCTGCCCTTTTTCTGGTTCTTGGATGTGTCTGGAGTGTGCTCTTGTACCTTTCATCATATCAAATAAAAAACATGGGTGTTCTTGAAGTTCCCCATTTCTTACTTTGCACTGGAGGAAAGACTAAGCAGGCAGTGTTCTTCCCATAGTACACTGAATCACAGCATACTTCAGCCAGGTCTCTGATCTGGACACTTATGGGATCAGAAAACCGGGATACAACATGGTGTGTGATGCATGTCTGCATGCAACATAGAAGAGGTCCCTTTGGTTAGCATCTTATTTTAGAATTTGTGTTTCTGCCAGGGTTTATGGATTGGAGACAGTTGCCCAGTTCACATTCTTATAATCCAACTAACTAGGAGCTTATGGTTAATGTCCTATGGCCTTGACATGCTGGGCAGGGAACCAGGGTAACAGGAGTCTGCCTTGCCTTTTCCAGTTATTTGACTAATGCTAAAATGTGTTTGCTTTATAACAGCTGTATGGACCAATGCCTCCTGTCCCTTCTCATGAAGGAATGGTTTGCAGAGGATGTGCTTTGCATTCTTATCTTGCCCATGTAAGAGCGGGCAGGCTCAGGCCTGGGCTGAAACCTGGGAAGTGGGATTATTCCTCCTCCTGCTCCCAGTCTGTTGTCTTGCACGCTTTACTTATGTGTTCCCATCTGACACCTAGCCTATACAGGGAGGGGAAAGTCCTAGTGCATTGTCAGGGAGTGAAGAATTCTGCAGGTATATTAATGGAGCAGCTTGATTGAACTTTATTTTTAAAAAAAAAAAAGTTGAAAGAAGAAATGCAGTGTCAAAAAAAAGAGAAAAAAAATAAGGCTCAACTAAAAAGTGGAAATGGCTGGGCAGGGTGCCCACCTTGGCAGTTTAAACAATCTGCTTTGGATTTCAGGGTTGGATCTTGTGGGCAAGGCAAAAGATATGGAGTGGATAGGAAGATGATTTCTTCCTCACCAGCACCAATTGGATCAGGATGTAACGTTGAGCGTATGATGGCGCCAGATACGGCTGTACTCGATGCCGCATGGCTGCATGAGTCTGATTTATGTTCAGTGGCAAATTTAGAAGAGAGGTTGAGGGCTGCTTGAACTTCGCCAATTCGGCAGAAAGCTCCTGAGCAGCAAAATTGCCTGAGAGAGACTGGCAGGCAGGACATCTTGTTTCTGAATAAAAAGGAAGCTGATCACAAAGTTAATGGGCAATTCTGATTCATTGTAAGCTAATTCACAAGTTGCATCAAGTTGGGTGAGAATTTGCCTGTAGTAGGATTCAATAGCCTTAAGTGCTGGCTGTTGAATGTTTGTTATCTTTAATCCTAGGAAGAGCTTGCAAGGCCAGCCCTCTCTATTTGGCTGATTTATTGATGTTAAGTACAATATACCTCCCCAGTTTATGTTGTTGGACTGCAGTAACTGAAAGGAAATAAAGTTTTGGACATCTTTATATTTATACGCTACACTCGTATAGGTTTTATAAAATTCCATAATCTTCATTTTGAATAAGATCAAAAATCACCATAACTACTATAAGTCTGAGAAATGTATATGTCTTTTCTTATGAAAGCACACATCATATAGGATGGTACGAACAGGCAAATCTCTACTAAACGGATGGGAGAAAAAAAGATTTTGCAAAATAAAGGCCATTTGAAGTTCAGTCTTGACAAACACTCAAGTATGAGAACAATCTAGCTCTTAGCTAGACCATTCCCCAGAAAATACCTTTCGTCCTTACACGCCTATTACTATTTGACATAAAACAACGGAAACATTTTGTGTTCATTAGGAGTTCAAGTGATAGCTTGAAAAGAAAAACTTACTTTTTAGACACAAACTTTCCTCAATTCTTAAGCTTTATGTCCATGATAAAATAATGGTGTGCTTTCAGCTTGTGCGGGTGCATCCCTCTCCCCTGTGTTCTGGTAAGCAGACATCCTGACTCCTATAGAGGGGTGGTGGGCTAGCCTTCGTGGGAAATGGGCACAGCAGGCATTGGGCTCATTCCCTACTTCTTGGCAGGTTCTGTAGCTGGGGCTACAGCGGCTCTTTGCTGGTGGTGCTGGTCAGGTTCAACAGGAGTCTTGCACTTGCAATTTTGGCCCATCTTCCTTCCTAAACTGGCTCGTTCTCTGTGGATGCCGTCGCTGATGAATTTGCAGCTTTGAAAAGATTCATAGATGTGTTGCTAATTGCAGACTCCAGCTGAGGCTTTTCTTGCAGGTAGGGTGTTCAGAGTAGCTCTCTCCAGTGGGAACGCTGTTACTTGTACATGCCCACCCTTTGCCTTCCATATGGTCTAGGTGCTAACAGAGTCACTCCAAGCAGCTGCATGCTGGCATTGGTTACACAGCTGGAACAGCTGGGGTTGTCCTGGCATGGAAGGATACCTAACAAGACCAGGGAACTTACTGTGCAGAGCCTCACTCAGTATGTTGGGGTTTTTGGCATATTTTAAAACACAATATATTTATATCTTCTGGTTATGGGGGACTTTGCTACCCCTCTGTCACATATAGCTGAAGTTGTCCAGGAGGTTCAGCAGTTGTGGAAGAGGAAAGGGAGTGCATGTGCACACACAAATCTCATTTCTTAAGAGAATTCCTACCTCCCATCCAAACGACCTTAATAGAGAAGTTTTCTTAAAGTGAGCCCAGTTGTTTTGGATGACTGCTTTGGATATAATCTTTGAAATGATTGACTATGTTAAATCGTGACAATTAGGTCTGACCATTAACCTCCCACAGAGCTGATTACGGGGATGGGGGTGATGAGGAAGTTTTTTATTTTTCTTAGTGCTATTGTTCTAGTCTGTTTGCAGAGTAAACACAATGAGTGTGTCCGTTGATTACGCTGCAGACCATCTCTCAAGCCAGAGGAGACGGCTGTTTAGTGTTGAAATGTGAAAACCTGCGTTTTAGAGAAAACATGCTCTGCAAAGATGTTGGGAGGGCTCTAGGTCTATGCACCAGTGCCTCTCCAGCCATCCCAGCTGTTTACTGACTGGCTGTTTCTAGAGCATTTATCTCCCTTACTTTAGCTTCTCCCTAACACAATCATATACACACCTCTGAGAGACTGCACTCTGGTCATTGCTTTAATATTGTATTGAGTAAGTTAGAGGCGCAGAGATTGATCCCTCTCCTCCAGCATTTTTACTGACAAGCACAGCCCAGCTCTTAGAAGGTATGTTTTTGAAGGGTATCTTGCCATCTGCCTGTATTGCTCATAAATTGGTTCTGACTGTCGCAGGGCTGTGAGTGTTCC
Organism: Sclerurus mexicanus; assembly: GCA_013396755.1. Lineage (NCBI taxonomy): Eukaryota > Metazoa > Chordata > Aves > Passeriformes > Furnariidae > Sclerurus > Sclerurus mexicanus. The sequence continues at coordinate 143,797 of VWZF01006289.1, read as the reverse complement.
GAGTAACAAAAGGCAGTTATTGACTGTAAGGGAAGACTGATACAGGAAGAAGGACGAGTGGTATTTTGTGTATTGCAATGGGCCGCCGCCCATGCGGTGAAACAGCCCGGATTTAGCTGAAGGGGAGCTTTGTTGAGGAAAGGAGAATCCTTGCTTTGGAATAATTGCTTCTGAGCCAGGGAGAATTGACTACTCCAGAGTGGGAACAGGCCCTTAGCTACCTCTGGCACAAACAGCAGGGCTGTTGCAAATCTGATTTGAGTCACTAACAATAAGGTATTGAAAAGGCAAGCAGACCCTGGGCTCCTAATTTATGCTCAGCTTCACCTGCTGAAGCAAGCCTGTAACAGCCCATGTATATGTGGAAAAAAGAGGGACAAAAAACTTTTGGAGACAGCAAAAGGCCAGGCAGAAAGGTCCTAAAAAAAAAAATATTTTAGATGAAAGGAAATTATAATCTGTACTGGATTTGTTGACTGTATTTTCTGATACAAAGCTATGAAATGCTCTCTTCCCCCATGGAACTCATAAAATTGTGCTCTGTGTACCAGGTGGATTATTTTGTTTTTCATTAAATAAAGAAACTTGTAAACAGTGCTCTGTATCATAGAGATTATAATCTCCACCATCCCCCTTCTCTTCCTGAAACACTGGAGCACGCACTTTGCAGATTGGACTCAGACCACAGTGGAGCTCCCTGGCGAGGCCCCAGCCTGCTGCTGGTCACTGCGGCTTGGGGGCCAGGAAAGGCGTGCTCTGAGCGTCCAGGAGCATTTACTGCGTGGGTTCAGTTGTGCTTTTATCAAATCCTATTTCTGAAAACAAATAAAAGACTCGTTTGCACAGTGTTTGAATACCACTCTCTGTGCAACAGCGGCAGTCGGTTGGGATAGGTCTGTGGAGCTGGCACTGCTGCAGGTTGGGCAGAGCAAAAAGAGGAGACTGAGTAACAAACTGGTTTTCATGTAGAAGATAGCAAGAAATGTTTTATGGAGGTCACCAGGAATAACTGCTAGTTTCACCAGTTAAGTCAGTATATTTATTCTGCCATCTTTGCTTTCCAGTTTGTAAGGTGTAATGTGTTAAAAGTTTCATTGTGCTCCTTGTAACTTGAGCCACAATTCTTGACAGCACTCTTGCAACACCCACTAAGCAGCACACCCTTCACTCTACTATTTCCCTGCCTAATCCTACTGTCTTGTGTAACAGGAATGCAACTTCTTTTTTTTTTTTTGTGTGTGCAGCTCTTTTATCAATAAATTTATTGAACATTTTGCAAAAGCACATACTAATATCTTCATTTATGTTTCCATTATACTGGAAATGTCAGCCATAGCTGTGTTGCAGCAGCTTCTCTTGCAGTGTACACAGGCACTGGTCAGTTTGTACCACTTTCAGCCTGGAGGAAACTGCTCTGCTGCAAATCCCACTCACTAATGGTCTTGTGTGTATTACCATGGGTCTGTAACTAGATGTGGTGAGTGATAAAGTGTGAATTGAGACCAAATATGTTGATTTCTGTTCCATCCACTGGACCCATAGCTCACGTCCTGTTACAGAAAACGTCTCTGAAATTACTGACAAATTGCATTCCAAAAGCAGAGAATAGCTCAATTATAAGGTGTACCCAGTTATTAAATACTGAACTATTACTCTATTTAGGTGAACCCTAGATTAGTATTAGATGCTTTTTCTTGGTTTTCATTCATGTCTTATGTCAGTTAAATGTTGGGGGTTTTTCCCTAATCAGGTGTACATATAGCAAAAATACTGGGCAAAAATGTTCTTATATTGTTACTTCATTTTTTTTTCCAAGTAGTGTTAAAATATTTTGATAGTTCTGTGTGTATATTAGTAAAAATACATTTGAATTATTATCACGAGATCTGCATACATTTAATTTTTTTCTGTTAAGTACTGAACATACCTGATACTGATAAATATTTATGTCACCAAGTGTAATCCAGAGATGCTTGCTTCATGTAATCATATAACTTCAATTGAGCTATTTGATGTTCTTTACCATGCCTTGTGAATTAAGTAATCCCTTCTGGATCACAATTTTATTCTTCCTGTCTATGCAGTAACAAGCGACTTGTGGCCTTAGTGCCAAATGACACTTCATTCAACACCAGACGAGCCTACACCAGCGAAGATGAAGCCTGGAAGTCGTATTTGGAGAATCCCCTAACAGCAGCTACCAAGGCTATGATGAGCATAAATGGTGATGAGGACAGTGCTGCTGCTCTTGGCCTATTGTATGACTATTATAAAGTAGGTAACTCCGTCATTATCCCTCCCTGCTGCACTAGCAGGGACTGCTCTAAGAGGCATCAAAACAGTCAGTTTTCAAAGGCAGAAGTCACTGCATCTTGTTTTCTGATACTTGCAACAAGCCCCCATTCTGTTATAGGAAGCCTGTCTGAAGCTGTTTTGATGTCTTTAGTTCTGGACAGAAAAAACCAAGATCAGAACTCCCATGTTAAATTTTCAACCATGTTCTTTTTGATCATAGTGTTCTTCCTCTTTCCTTGAAAGAACATTGGATGAATTAGCCCCCTCTTTATTTGTGCTCGGATGCCTGCAATATTCTTAAAAAAGTGTAAAAGGGGACAAAGGCCTTGTCCATCTGTAGGTCTGTCTGCTTTTCTGGTTCATTCCACACATGGTTTAGTTTGCTTTTTAACTGGAGTATCTCTCATCTGACAGTTTCCCATGTTATTTTTGTTTGTATAATGATTGCAGTATGCTGTATACAAACATACAGCGAAGTCTAGCCCTTGCACTGGAAGTTTGCAGTCTAAATAGAAAGGTGGAGGACAGAAATGGAGCTGGTCACAGAGATCTAAGACAATTTACAGGGGAAGCACTGACATACAGTTTCAGTTTATGTCAGATTCTAAACCCAGGGCTTTACCTACCATTTTGATAACAACTTTTCTTTTTTGTATATTTTATAGTGTTTAAGTAGAGCTATGTTTGAGAATTCTGCTGAAATCAGGGAAGAGTCCTACAGGATGCATCTCTGTGTAGTGCAGAAATATCTCTCTGAAACCCATGCTGACCCTTTGGTACTCTACAAATGGAATCAGTGTTGCCTCCCAAGCACTAGAGTATAAAATAGTTTAAGTAAAATGAACAGTCTCCATACTCCTGAAGCCACCTATGGCTGCCTTGGACGGTTGATCTTCTGTGGAAGCCAGTACAGCAGTGCCAGCTCCCCTTGTAATTTATAAAGAAGTAACAGGAATGGAAATTAAAAACCTTTGCTTTTGGTATTTATTAGTATAAATGCTCTTAGAGAATGGGCTTCCTCTTAGTCTCTGCTACATAAGTTTAGGTGAGTGTTCAGGAAAAGGGATTGTAGGGAAGATGTCATATACCAACCTTAAGTATTGTTTTAATTTGTTTACTGGTTATATTTCAAGTGATATTCCTTGCTTTTGTGTGTTGTTGTCAGTAGAGAAAAGCTTTTCCCAGTGAGAAAGAAGAATGGTCCTTTTCTCTACTTGACAAAGTTACAACAGTGCCAGAATCTGTGAAATGAATGTGGATTCATAAAATTCAGGATGTATATGAGCATCTGGAGTATTGGCTTCTGTCTTACTAATACCTTCGTATATAGCAGTACATTGACGGATTTTTAGAATAAAACTAGGTAATAGCCTAATAGGCCTTTTCTTTCTCAAAACAATGTTCTAAGAAACATGTTTGTTCCTTGTTCCAGGCAGTTACAAAAGACTTGAGGTTCAGATAGAATAAGCTGAGATTAACATCTCAAAGCCATTTCCAGCATTCAATCATAACTGTTTTTTTCTTAAACTGGGAAGAAATGATAATAACTCTTAGCTGATACTCTCATCTCAAACAGGAACTTAAAACTTAACCTGTGTGCTGTAATGTGGAAGTGTAGAGGAGGACTTCCAGTGCATCAGACTCTTTTGAATTGCCCTTATTTATCATCTGGCTCATTTGTTCTGACATGCTGGATAATATTTTTGGAGTACTTTTTCCAGTCAATAGGAATTATTTGAACTTAACTGTTTGTTTGTGCTTTTTTTTTAACTTCTCCTATTTCTTATAGTAGTATTTACGTAAACATAGACCCTTCTTCAGGGCTAAATATATGATCTTAAAAGGGGAATGAACATGTGCAAACTGTGGCTTTTATCCCAGTTCAAAAATATATGAAAGAGCTTTTCTAAACAGCAGGGTGCTTAATAGGGAGAGTCGATGTCCCTAGAAGGAATGGCTCTGACTAACTCTCTCTAACTCTGCTGCTGTCTTGCAGATATAGTTGATATTATTGTTGGTTACTGTAGTGCAGTGTAATACTGGGTTTTGTCTAAATTCAGATATTTTCCTGATACTTTTTAAAAATGTTTAAAGATAAAAGGGATGGCTTTAGCCCATTCTTGGGTCTATTCTTGCTCTTTAAACCTGTGTTTACTGCTGCGATGGAGTGGATATGCCTTCTTGTTCAAAGGATTGATTTGAAGTTTTAACTCCCAAATTGCTGGTTCATCAAGAATAGAAAAAATATGGTCATAGCAGCAACTTTGCCCTTTATGATATCATATCTATGCTGGTGTCAGGAAACCTGTATGTGGAAATATAAATCTTTGAAGTCACTTGGTGTCAGTTCTGAGTCTGTCGAGCAGCCAGATTTGACTGGATTTTTACTTCTCATAGCTTTTCATGCACTCAACAAAGCAGAAGTCAGTGTTTCTGATGGCATATCAGCGTGCTGTGACCTGTCCCCATACTAGGAAAGGGAAAGATCCACAAACTTTCCCTGGGTATGAGTGCTACACCCTCCAGGCTGGTCTGTAACAGGAGGACTGAGCTGGTGCTTATAGTTTAATTGAAAAACCTTTTTCATCTTAGGTAAAATAGTCTCCATGCGGAGCTCATCGAAGCACTGTATCTTCCTTCTCATCTTGCATTATTCAGTGAAGTGTGTGTGATTTTTGGAATCTGAGCTTTGATTGATTTTGAGATAGCTTGGCCTGTCTTAATATTCCAAAGGACATATAGAAGAGTGCTTTGCTCCAGACTGGTGTGCCCAAAAACTATAAAAGAAAACAAATCCTAGGTTTTTTTCCCTTTGGAAATTTTCTTTCTGTTCACAATCAATCTGACAAAGAAAAACAGCTCCTGGCATCTGTGAACTAGACTACACTCGTTTTTACATTTTTCTAGTTGTTGCAGTAGAGCAGTCTGAAGCTGCAAATGCCTGACAGTTGCATTTACCTGACCCCATGCCTGGTGTTGTTCTCAGGTTCCCAGAGATAAAAGGCTGTTGTCTGTTAACAAAGTGAGTGATAATCAAGAAGACCAAGATAAAAGGTACAGTATTACTCAAAATCATACACCCAGCTACTAACAGTGTTGATTAGTTGTGAACTGAAAGTACTCTGATAGCCTGAGGGTTTGTGGTTTTCTTCCAAAAGTTAAAAGAATGAATGCTGTTTTGGGAAGCATACTTTACTCCTTTTTACTTCTAATTTATTTTAAAAATTGGATCATATTATCAAACATGCATTGTAAAGTAGCAGCATTGTTTGTTTGTGTTTGGTTTTGTTGTTTTGCTACCACTGAGATTAGTACAATCAGATTATACTGACAGTTAGCTATTGGCTGTTTTTCTTTGTTTTCTCCTTCTAGGGCAAAAAATGAGTAGTTTGGCCTCAGTAACCTGGTATAAAGTTTTATTTAACATAACTTAGGGTCTGCCCAGCAAATAAGGTAACTCTCTTAAAATCATATGCTTAGAATGTTTTTCTCACTCTGAGATTTCGGCCTTTCTCTGTAGGCTAAAAGCTGCTTGAGTCAGGGGAAGCTGCCCCCTGCTTTATTAAGACCTGCGGACAAGAAAGAGTGTATATTTATGTAGAAAGAACTAAGTTTTTACATACAGGAAGGTGTGTTCATGTAAAATTATGATGGAGAGAAGCTACACAAGGTTTATTTCAATGTAGCTAATTTGTGACAGCCTTAGATGGTCTCCACTAGCTGCATAAGGTGAAGGTTTAAAGAGGTAGTAATATAAATTTACTGTTTCAAAATAGACTATGAAATGTTTTTTGAGGGGCAGTTTTTCTTCTGCGAACACCAGAGAAATTCCTAAATTGAGTGTGATTGACAAAACTGGCCTTCAGTGGAAAGCCAAGAGAGAGGGACTGCAGTGTCGTACCATTTTTCCTGGTTCGAAACCAGCAGTGTTACGCCTACTAAAAGTTTTGCATGTTAACACTTTTATGTCACTGCAACTACTACCAGAAATGAATTGCTTTTAACAGCAGCTGTGGGTAGATGTGGGAATGCTGCTGTAGGTTACCTTGCAGCCACTGTAGTTACTGATCTACTCTGCTACAATGGGTTCCCTGGCCTTGCTCTTTCAGAAGAGTGTGGATACCAGAGTTACACAAACAGTACTGGCCTGCCAACAGCCTGAAAGAGCATGCATCAGTGTATGAATTTTGCTGTTGATATTCTGCTTATTTTACGTGCAGATTATCTACTGTGAGTAATCCACAGCTTGCCTTACTTTTTATTCTTATTTTGTGTCTAAAGGCTGTTGCACTGCTGGGTTGATTTTTGCATCCAAATTGTAAGCCAAGGCAGAAGCAAACTGGGATACCCAAAATTTATTGTAACAGCTCTTACTGATTGTAGGTCAAACCAATATTATCTTTCCATAGCTGTAAAGAGCTCTGGACCTCTCTACTTGCCTCACAATTTCTTTTGCCAAGTATTTTTAATGTATTATTTCCTATGGCAGTGGCTTATCAGAATTGAAAGATCTCCTTCCCTGACATCTAAGAACATTAAGCTATTTAAGGAGATTTACTCTATCAGGACAGTTCATAACATTTTTTGGTTTTGTCTCACAGAAATTGTCTTAATACCACGGAAGCTCAGAGTAACTTAAGTGGAGGAGAGAACCGTGTGCAAGTCCTGAAGACGGTACCAGTTAACCTTTCCTTGAACCAAGATCCTTTGGAGTCATCCAAAAGGGAATACAACACAAGTGTGTCTGGGAGCTCAACGCCCATCACAGGGACCGGAGTGACTGTGGTTAAAGCAGAGGAATTCACCCCTGTTTTTATGACCCCACAAACACACTATGCAAGAGGAGAAAACGAGGAGCACCGAGGGGTTATCTTTGAATCTTATGAAGTGTCCAGCATTGCTCCCCACACAAATTATCTCAAAGATGACCAGCGCAGTACCCCTGACAGTACCTACAGTGACACCTTCAAAGATGGAGGAACAGAAGTAAGTTTTTCACCTCAAATTAGCATCTAAGAACTCAATAAAAAGCTGTAAACAAGATAAGGATATTTGAGCTTGTAAACAAGATAAGGAAATTGAACTGTCCACAAGCGACATCAGAAGAACAGTGATGCTTGTTTCAACAAATTCATTTCTGCTCCTTGTTGTGTTCCTGTTAGTCTGTGCTCTGATTATTGGGGAGCATTGTGAGGCACTTCAGAAGACAATTTTAAAGATGTTTATGGAAAATTCTGAGAATAATAAATATTGATCTTTTGTCTTTTTGGATATTGTGTCAAATAGAGGATAGTTGCCATTCTGAAAGAATATTCTAGATGTTCTTTTGAAAGTGCGAATGAGCAGTGTCAGCCTCTGCTGCTGAATAAACCCAAGTAATTCATTCAGAAGCTGTCTGTTGCACTAAGCTCTATTCTTGAACAAAGGCAAGTGAGAAAAAGTGGTAGAATTGAATGAGAAGAGAGGAGTGGAGAATAGAACAGGCAAGGAAAAACTGCATGTATATATATATATATATAGGAATGAGCAGGAGAAGAGAGACTCCCTTTTACTATTTTATTTAGCTGGGAGCTCCCCTTAACTATTTTACAATTATGCTGAGTAAAAGTAATTTTACAGTCAGCTCTAGTATGGTGAGTACCCTCTGGCTGCTTTTGCCTGCTGCAGAATAATGCAAACAAGCTGGAAATATAGAATGGTAAAGGTTATTTGAAGCTGACAATACCTCTACAAATAATTAGAGATTTGGGTGATAAAAATCCCCTAGGGTTTTTCTTCTCCCAACTCTACAAAATTGTAAATGTAACAAAAGTACAAGGCAAGCTACATTAAGGCTGAGCTACTCTGATTGAGTATATGAGAAATTTACTGTGTGTTTGTGTACATGTATTATAGAAAAGTATGTGGTCTCCACAAGCAATAGATCAGGATGTCTGGAGGTGAAATCCATTTTCAGATACAGAACACATGAAGGTCAACTAAATGAATAATTAATGAAGAAATCTAGCTTGCCATTGTAAAATCAGTAGGACCAAACCTTGGATTAGAGATGCTGCTCTGCATTATCAAATCACATTATTTCAGGTATTTTTAGTTGTTCCTGGTAAGTGGCTCTCTGTGCAAGCCCAGTGGTGCCGTACTTGTGGGGGGCTCTAGCAGAGTGATTCCATTCCAATGATTTGTTCTAGGATGTGTTGCTGAGAGGTTCCCAAACAGTCCATCTGCGCTCTGCAGAGAGCTGTCAAACATGCAAACTTGTTTAATTTGGATGTAAAAAGGGACTTTATATCTGTATGTCGGCTTTGCATCCCAAACTCCTTGTCATGTTAATTTTGTACAATAGTAAGATTTTTGTCACATGACTTTTAAGAGAGTTGGTTAGTAACAGGGTACAGTACTTGTCATGTGAGCTTTCTGTGCAGTCTGTGGAGAAAGGATCTGTTCAAATCCACTTGCCAAAAGTAGGGGAAATGATTTGACAGGTGCACTCATTTCTCTCCACCTTTACCTCCCCTATTACCTGTAAAAGGGAGAGTGAACAACTAATTTTAACTACATCCCCATCCATAGCTGTTAGGTTAGATGTGTACCTCTGTTGGTGGCCTTCTAGCCCAAAATGTTCACATCATATGACTGGGGTGCAGGAACAGCTTTGCCACCCTGCTGTAGCCTCACTCAACACCAAGCCTACCCCTTTGTTTTTTCTCAACTACCCAAATCCCAGGATATGCTTCTCCAGCCACATGCTGTCTCTGTAGGGACAGCTATATGAAGCAGGTGCGGGGAGACCATAAGGTAAAATATCAAAACATACCAGAAGAAACCTGGGCTAAATTAGTGTTTAAAAGTAGGAATATAATTGTTCTTACTAGTTTCCCTAAGTGCTTGGAAAATATTTCCTAAGTACTGGTGAGAACGACTGGGTTTGGAATTGCTGTAATTCCTACTTAATTTTTAAACACTTCATGAATACATATTTAGAAATAGTTTCAAAACATGTATGTGATCACTCAGTTCTGTTTATACTGACAGAGTTCTGAGTTTTTATAGATCCTTGTAGTAGTGGACACTTTGGTCAATCACTTGTTGTGTTCTCCAGATACAATTTTAGCAATTGTATAAATATACTGTTTTCATCTATTTCATATTCTTAGTTAGCTGTGATTAATTTATTAATCCTTTATAGTATAAACAAATTTTTTGAGGTTAGGTAAGGAAATTGCGTGTTTTGGACAATGTCAATCTCTAACCTTTATATAAAACGAGACTAGGGTATTAATATTCACTCATTTTTTTAGGTATTTTAAGGTTTAAATGATTGATTTTTTTTCCGAGTTGTCCTTAAATAAACGTAATTATACTTCTGTTGATATTTGCATTTTAATTGTATGAAACTATGTTTAACTGGTTTTATTTTTCAGAAGTATCGGAGTGTGTCAGTGGGGGCTGAAGAATATATTTATGAACAAACAAGGTATGGCATAAGCTTTGGAATGTGTTGCATGGCATCATGCAGGCATGTCTTGAAGAGAGACTGTCTGTGTCCGCTTCCCACCCTCCCTTTCTTTACCTTGAGGTACCTGCAGGGCTCCCTCAGTACTGTCAAGCATCACTTTCCCCTTATTCTCTTGCTCATGTTAGCTTTCAGATCTGGCCAGTTTATATCTTCATTTATTACCTTTCCTTAAGCGTTGTTTTAAATTAGTAATTCCTCTGAAGCCCTGCTGAGATATGCAAGATTGAAACTGTTAAGAGAGGTCCCCTGGGTAACAGGGCATAGCTTTGACAGCCAGGTGATGAAAAACCTTTCCCACCTTTCAGGACGGCAGGATGCAGAAGTCTGATGTCCAGGATGGTTGAACTGGCTCCACCAACTTAAAGAATCCCCATCTTTACCTTTCCCTTCTGTTTTTTTTTCTGGGTGCTCCTAGTAGGTTTTCTGTCTTTTTACATTGCTTGTTGTGGTACTTCATGTTTACCTGTAAAACAATATAAACAAAGTATCTATTAAAAATTATGTAAAAAACTTAAGAACTCCAAAAAGTTTTTTAAAAGCTTCAAAAATTGAATTTTGAAAAGAATATTGTTCTCCCTCAGTAACAAAAAAATTATGTGTAGCCTGGGCAAATGCTGCCAAGTGCCTTTAACTAATAAAGACTGTAATCACTAAAGTTTTTAAGCTGATGCTTTATTTCTTACTTGTGAATGGTTCTGTTTATATCTGAGAGATTACTCTAACTTTAGAAATAGGAACATGCCTGGATGCCTATTTTTTCCTGGATTAGGCATATGACTGCGTCTATGGTGAAGGTTCCTTACAGCTTGATCTTTATTCTGAAGACTATTGAAACAATAATTGACTGCAGTGAGCTCAGAACTGAGTCATTATATAGGCAGAACATATGCAACAGATACTTGGCAGACTGCTCCTTACTACACAGAACATGTGTAAAATTGAATCCCGAAGCATTGGTATCATTAACAATTCTCAGATATTGAATCTTTCATGCTACAGCCCAGGTTCACATTAGAACAAAACCTCTGAATGCATATTAAGAAACACAAAATACATCTTTCCTGGAAGTGGTAGGAGCTCAGAAAAGAAAACTTCAGATTGAAAAAAAGTGGTGAATTTGAAAGTAATTGGAAGCCTGATAGAAGATCCCTTAATGACTACATAGGGGTTTAGTTAAGACTCATGGTGAGGTTCAGAATAATATTATAATAATTTGAGTGACTGCAGTAAGTTTTAAGGGTGAGAGTAATCCTCCTGCCATAGGGCACACTTTGATTGCCAACTGGGAACAAGAAGAAAAGTCACAAGTGGTACCACACAGAGAGAGGAAAATTGGCCAATACTATGTGTCTGGGATTTACATTTTTGACATCTTCCTAAAACATCCAGAATGCCAGAAAACAGAAGGCCAGACCATGGCAGACTGTAGGCAGCTCTGCTGAGACGTTATGTGTCTGACTTTGGATCATCCTAAGCCCTTCTCAGCACACATCGTTGTTAGGCCTTCTGTCTGCTGGGAGGTTTTGAGGTGCATCCCCCAGGGCACTGAGTGTTCTTTGATATGTGTCATGAAGCAGCCTTGCAGCACACAACCTGCAGTCCCTTCATGTTGACACTAGGTCAAGGCTGTGCCCCTAGCACTAATGGGTGGACAATCCCCATCACAAACAGGATGGATGCTGGATTTGCAGAACCAGTGGTGTTGCTCTTCCAGTCCAGTCTTCAGAAGGGACCACACTGCTTGCCTGTGTTGGCAGTGCTTCTGTTCCCCTTGCACACAGGACAGGGACTGTGGCAGCGCTCAACTTACTTAAATGTAATTATTACTCATACATTTTACATGTTTTTTTCTATTGGATAGTTAAAATATTTTTGTTTTCCCTTCTGTATTTCTATGGCAGTGCTGTGATGTTCCAGAGTATTTGCTAGAATTAGAAAGTTAAGGATATGCTGTTGTACACTGAAACAATATATTCCTCCTGTTGATTCTGCTCCAACACTGCTTAAATACTTTGCTGAATTAAGACCTTTGTGAAAATGCTTCTCCCACATCTCCAGTTCATGAGGACATCCTGCAAGTGAATCTTTGCATTAAGCTTTATGTGCAGTTTGAAAAGCTTTTGTTTTTTTCTGCAAGGTCAATATTATTTTAATTTAAGAAAATGTGAAGAGCTGCAGGCATTGTTTTTATTGGATTATTGTTCAAGCTTCTTACTGGAGGAGGTGGCTGGAAGAGGGTCAGTGAGAATTGTTTCCAGCTAAGAGTTCACTAGTTAATGAAGCTTTAACTTTTCATGGTTTGAGAACTGCTTTAAAGGCAGAAAGTTTTTCTATGAAGGAGGGTCTTTTTTAAGACCCAAAATTTCAACACAAGAGCAAACTCTTTTTCCATATTTCTTTTTCTTTTTTCTAAAGGGAGGTGACTTGATTGCAGATAAAACTAAATGTAGACACTTTGTTCTGTCTGACTGATTTTAAGAGAAAACTTGTAAAAACCTTCATTTACATATTGTCTTTAAACAAATGAGTTTACTGTCCTTTCTCCTTGTATCCTCTGCACTCTGCTGAAAGTAGCAGTTGGACTTTTCATTCTCTGTGTCCATCTTTTGCAACAAGTTTTATTCTGGTAGGGTTTTTTTTTAAATAATTATTTCTCTTTTTGTGACACTTCTAAATTTAAATGTCTGTGGAGTTGATGATTTCCTGCAAATCATACTGAATTCCCACCTGGTATTTGACACTCCCATTGTCGGGTACATAGTCTTGTACTTCATAATGGTTCTTTTCAGAGAAAGTAAAGACGTATTCTTTGATCCAAGAGACTTACAGTCCGGGTAGTTTTACACTTGATTGCCAGATCTGATGAACTTGGAAAAAAAAGAGTTGCATTTTTAAATGGCCATGTGACCTTTACTGGAATTTTATTATGAGCTTCTAATGCCTTATGCAATGCATGAAATACGTAATAAATGGGGACAAGGAGAAAAGGAGAAAGTGATACTGATTTTGTTGATGTTTCTCTCCTTGTCTTTTCAGCAGCACTTTTCAATATACGCTAGAAGCTACCAAGTCTCTGCGTCAAAAGCAAGGGGAGGGGCCCATGACCTACTTGAACAAAGGACAGTTCTATGCCATCACCCTGAGTGAGACTGGTGACAACAAGTGTTTCCGGCATCCCATCAGCAAAGTCAGGGTATAGCCCCATTTCTTTCCTAGGTGGGAATGGAGCTGGGCAGACAGATGTTGTTGTGGTTGGTTGGCTTTTAATTTATTTTTTTTTCTTGTGGGAGAGGATAGAGCAAGCTTATTCTCATATTTGATGTAAAGGTGGGAGAGCACCATACTGATGGTGGTAACAAATATTTGGGGGTCGACTTTTTTTAGTGTGATCCTATGAGTTAATTATATACATATATGCCTCAGTTTATGGTTTGGCAAAATGATGATTGCTCAGATACTGCACTTGACACCGGTGAAGTTATCATTGCCATGGTTAAAGTAAAGAAATCCAAGAACTGCTACATTTACTGTGTAGTCCATGTTCATTCACTTGTGTACTTCATCAGCTGCTTTCCCGCTGCATTTCAGATAAAATGTGAAGAGTTGACTCCATCCTTTGTGACATAAATTTTAAATAATTTACATTGTCAAAGTGTGAGCTTTCACTTGATATTCACCCAGAAGTATGACAAAGTAAATGATTTGCATCTTAAATGGGTAGGACTGGAGCTTGTGTATTCAGCAACATCTACTTGGTGAACGGGCCTCCTGACTTCCTTGGTGATATTTTTGAGTTAGAAAATCCTAACCCAGTAATCTTGGAATAAACAATGAGCTTTAGAGTTGCTGCCCTGTAAATTCTACCCTGAAGCTGGCAGGGCTGCATATGTATGAGTCTGCAAAAGTGTTGCCATCCAAATAAATGAAGTACTGTAAAAATGTGACTTTAGTTAGAGGAACCAACAAAAATCAATATGAGCAGTGAAGCAGACAACAACCTATATGTTTCTGTCATACATGTAGTTTAAAGGGACTCTTCCTAAACAGAGGCAATGATTTGGAAACCTGAATTAGCAGTTAATTTCTAGCCCGGTTTCCTGAGGACATGAGGCTGTAGTGTTACACTGTTGGCTGAAACTGATGTAAGACTTCTCTGCTGCTGCAAAGTGTCTTTCCCTGCCACCCACTCCTTCCCCCTTTGCAATTCCAACTCTAGCCCTTGTAGAGCTGAAGCAGGAGCTCTCTGGTCTGACTGAAAACCAGTCCCCATAGACTTGATTCAGTGCACAGCCACATAAGTTTTGAAGCTGTGGCAGCAGAAGGGTGGAAGTTGTAAAAGAGAGATGAGACCACATCCCTTTGGAGGATGTAGTTTACAGAAGATTGTGAAACCACGTGCAACTTTCACAATCATGTTCTGTTTGCCAGGGCCCTACTCAAGCGACTCTTGAATTTATTGCCAATTCCATCCAAACCTGACAGAGGTGCAAAAGATTTTGAAGGTATTAAACCTCTACAAGTTCCATGTAAGTGTTTCATAGAGGAAAAAAATGATGCTGTCCTTGGTGGAAAAGCTAATCTGCATGGGCAGTTCTGGTTAGTGCATCAGCTGGTCAGCTAGTGCATACCCGATGGTCAGCCAGTGTGCACAGGCATCACTCAGGACTCCACGTATACTGCCTTGTGGCCACACAGAGGCTGGACATGGAAGATGTGGTGATGGCGTTCAGCTTTTTAGGTGGCATACAGAAGGTCACGGAGCACATGAAAGGTTATGGTGGTGACTGTCTGGAGGGACAGAAATAATGAATCAATTGTGATTTAACTCCTCAACTCACGAAACAGCTTGATTGGTTTTTTGACCGGTTTTTTGACCTTAGTGTCTTGGGGTTAAAGGAAGAGCAGGAACAAAAGAGGATATTTAAAAGTGAATTTTTTGTTCTCTGTGATTTATTTTCACTTCAGTTTACCTGATATGACCATTTCTTCATTGTTTTGTGGGGTGTTTTGTTTTGTATGCCTACAGCAGGGCTTTTTTAAAAAAGCCTTTATTGCTCGTGTAAAGATTTTATGTAAAGTTTCAATCTGTTTGCTTTGAATCACACAGTTTAACAAAGGGAATTTAGAATGTGAAATGAAAAGCTCAGCTAAACTCAGTAAATACTTACACAGAGTTTGTAATTAAATACACATATGCAAGTGTCCTGCTCCCAAGAAGGGTATTTTAACTGTGTATGATAAAACTGAAAACGTCCTGCCTTTAGGCAGTGAGGTGAAGATCCATTAACAACGTGTCCCTTCCAGTGTAATGTTGTCTTCCAGAGTGACAAGGAATCTGAACCCCTTCAACACTTTGACTGGACTCAGATCAGAATTGGAACTGGGGATCCTCTCACTTTGAAATGACCACTTTTTACTTAAGGGAATTTAGACTTCTTAAATCTAAGAATATGATTAAATTTTATTTGGACTATCAAGAACAGAATCCTGGGCCTTGCATTATTTTCCAGCTACATTTTCTCTGCCTGGAGTCTTTATGTGCATTGCAATATTGGACTGGATTAAAACCCAGCAGTCCACTACAACCAAAGTACTAGGAGAGGGTGGTGACTGGATCAGCATTAGAGGCATTGGGAAGATTTTAATTTTTGTGTTTCTGACTATTCATTATTTTAACTAATGTGGCTCCTGCTGTTTTTGTTTTTTTTTTTAGAGCGTGGTCATGGTTGTTTTCAGTGAGGATAAAAACAGAGACGAACAGCTGAAATACTGGAAGTACTGGCATTCCCGACAGCACACAGCCAAACAGAGGGTCCTTGACATTGGTGAGTGTAAGAGGATCTCCAGGTGTTTCAGAGAAGATTTCAGAAATGGAAAGCTCTGGTACTTTGCACAGAGATGTGTAGGGATATATCGGAAATGGCTGCAAGGCTTGTACCGCAGTTTTTAGCAATGGCTTGTCCCTGCTAGAACTCGGTGACAGGGTCTATGGAGCAGGATGGGGACCATGCAGAAGGAATAGTTCTCAATTGTTACCCAGAAGAGCTGCCCCTTGCACGTGTGTTCAGTGGTCCACCTTCTGCAGCTGGGAAGTCAGGGTCTGCACGTCCTCAGGCGTGGCAGAGTGTTTGTTTCCTTTAGTTTTTCAAAGGCTGATCCAGTCTTTGATCCAGTAACAGCAGCAGCCAGTAACAGTTCTGTTAGCTAATTGATGTGGAAGTGCAGCCTGAGAGTGAAGGTGCCGTCATTGTGGTGACTGCAAAGGGGTGTACACGACTCCTACACCCCCAGTCTTTGAGACTTGTCGGTGTCAGCAGAGAGGGAGAGGCGAGCTCTGGTGTGCTATCCTGAGAGATCTGTTTACCGTTCATCCCATCTAAGGTATTTAGAGGTCTATTTCAGCCACAACTGCCCTATCCGCATGCTTGGAAGATTTTAGCAGAGGAAGAGCACGTACCTGCTGCCAAGGAGCCTGAAGTTTGAATCAGTGGCAGTGTCTAGACATCAAGCGCTTCTCCCCTCCCACGTGCAGTTTACACATGCAGCCATCTGCAGGATTCCAGTCAAAGGAGTCGGCGAGACCAAAGCAGACAAAGTCGATCTTGTTTTGACCGCCTGAGGGAACCAAACTATTGAATGGCAGGAATGAGAGGGGGCAGAGAGGGGGGCGAAAACAAAGCAGGGGTACTAGCAGAGAACACCGCAAGACTTCAAGGGCGATTGAACCGGGTGATCAGGGAATCAGTCCCTAAGTGGTCCTACTCACTGCGCCTTTAGACTTTCAAATGCTGCAGCCTCCACCGAGCTCCACTTGAGGTCAAGTGTATTTTGTCAAAGCAGCTCTCCCTGAATCTCCTCTCTGCCTCTTATCGTCATTGTTCTGGCTGAACTGTTTTCTCAACTTCTTTCGGTTTTTTTTCCCCTTCTTTCTTTTCTTGCTCTTTGGGATAGTTAAGGCAGTAAAACTGCCACCCCAGAGCAAACGACTCCTATTGTGACACGTTAAAAGAGCAAGTGTGCCACGTCACAGCTCTTCCTGAAGGCTGCCTGTTTTTTTTGTACTAGTCCCTACAAGCTTGCAGTACTATATTCTCATACCTTTGAAAGTATGTGCTCAGGAGCTTGTTCCACTGCTGTGCCAACATCCTCCAACTCCACATCTCTTGTGGTGTCCTGGCACATTTTAGTCCCCTTACCCCAACAAGTCAGCTTATGATGCATATTCTGTAAAAAAATGCTCTGCAAAACAAGTGCTGTACAAATGAGCTGTGTGTTTACCTGTGTTAAAGTGAACGTCTTTTAATTTTCCATTAGCTTGAGATGAAATAGGTCTGTGCTGACTTTTGAGGCACTCTGGCGCATATTCTTTATTTGGACTGCAAACATGAGCACAGCCTGGTGTAGTAAGACTTCCTGATATGGCATTCCTTGTCAGACGTAAGAGCTGTAAAAGCATGGCTCACCTCAGAGTTTTCAGAAGAGACCTAGATGTTGCTTGGTAGTGTTTTCTTGAGAACAACTGAAATATGGCCTTAGCTCTTAGCAAGTATGGTATTTCTGAAGGACCTTTGATTTTCTTTGGCACTTACATTATGGCTATTTGGCTTACTAGGCCAGAATAGCTCCCAGCTTCATTTCTCATACAAGTATCAAGCTGTGTTTAGCAAAATCTTCCACTTTTACCATCAAATGGTCTAACTGAGAAACTTAATCCAAATTTGAAGCTGGCCCTGCTTGAACCGGATAACCTCTAGGGGTTCCTTTCATGCAAAATTTTATTGAATGGTTTTATGAAGATGTCCCTTTACATTAAAAATTCAGATCCTTGAAGGGGTCCTGTAAAGGAATAGAGTTAATGTCCAGGCCCTGTGTAGTTAATGGAGAGAATGAGGTGTCTATAAGTGTGAACCACCTGTTCGATAGATGTTTATAGTCTTTAATGTTATTTTAACTTGATGTTTGTAGCATGTTTAATATCTGTGAATTCTTTTTAATTGTTTATGAATGCACTTTTAATCTAGAGCATGATGTGGTCCTCAGCAGGCAGAAGATCAAATGCGTTTGGGATGGTCTAGTTCTGGGCTCCAGCTGTTCAGATAGGGGTGGGGACTGTGCTTGTGCTGCTTTCCACAGTGGCATAGGACTGTCTGTCTGCCTTCTGGCCTGCAGTTATATTCTGGAGATCAGAGGAAATAGTGGATTGCTGCTTTACTCCAGACACACAGGGGTCACTGCTTTAATTTGTTTTGTGTACTGGTTGATGCACCTCCTGGGAGAAAGGATGGTTGAATGGATGAGATGCAGTACCAGGTCTGTAGATGCGTGGATATTAATAGGATAAGCTTGTACTTACATGTAAACAAGTCCTTAGCGCTTGAGTAATAAACCTGAGGGCTTGATGCTTATTAAGCAAGAAGGTGAGGTGTTTTCCAAAATTTACGCTGTGTGCTCTAATGGATTTTTCTGAAGGAGGAGAAAGGCATGTTTGCTCTTTTTAGCATGAGTAAAGGGGGGGGAAAAAACAGCTGTCTTTTTCACAGTGCTGTGACATTGGATCACTAGCTTTTTCTTTTAAAATAATGTGAAATAAAGAATTAGATACTGGATTGCAGTGAATATTGATTATTTAGAACCAGTACAATAATCTGACAAATACCAGAACAGGTTCAAATATAAAGAGTGGGTGTGAAAGCTGTGCTCCAGAAACTTACTTATGTTTTCTTTCAGAATAGCGTGTATTGTTTATGTGCACAGTACAAAAGCTACTACAATGTTATGTAATACATGATTAGTATTTAGTATTAAAAATTTGCCATTGTTAAATATGCAGTTTATGTAACAAAAGAGGAAAAAATTCTTGTACAGCCATTTTCTTGCATATTGAAGAACCCTGATTTTCTCTCTGGTAACTTACAGCAGCAGAAGAGGAAAAATTGTAGTCACTCTAACAGCTTTCAAATAGCCCTGGATGTAATTCTTAATCAACTGAAGATCCTTATTTAATGGTCTGTAAATTGAAGGGAATAGGATGCAATTCTGCTTTTTAACAGCATGTCACACAGGCATTCCATGAGATTTGTGTATGGCAATTAAGGAAGCAGAGGCATATGGGGGGAAGGGAAAGGTTGGTGGGACGTGAGGTTCTGACAGCCTTTTGGGAGAAGAAAACAAGCGTCTTTACGAGACATCTTGTTCATGTCTTTCCAAAGTGCACCTACACAGCACGCCCATATACAGCAGTCAGTTGCACGAGGCACTTTCTGGTGAATCATAAATTTAGAGGTGGGTGGATGTGTGCACATGCATATTAAACTACTTATGTGTCTTCTAATTCCTCTCATTTGCATTCTCACACTGAATTTAGATACTGAAGCCAATGACTTCACTTAGAAAGGAGATCTGAGTTCTCAGTGGGAATGAAAAGCCTGCCTGCCCTCTCAAATACTGTGTTAATTTACTACATCACCAAATATCTCATGCTTTTCCTATGGTCTGAACATTGATTTTTTTTATCATATCCAAAGTCATTTATGTGTCCCATGGACACAGTTTCACTTGCCCAGTGAGATGTCAGCATTCTTGTGTTTTAGATGAGAGAAGAGTATACTGATTTGCATACGTCAAATGTTAAATAATTCTCCTTGCAGCAATAGTTTTGTTATAAATTATTTTAAAGCAGTTATTACCTAGAAATTGTATTTCAAAGACCAACAGTTTAGAAGGGCAAAGGAAATGAATATTGTAACCATTTGTGTGTCTCACAGAATACAAAAACATCCTCTTTCTATAACTGATTACAAAGCTAAGAATCAGCATGCTTCTGAAGCACAGATTTGGGCAAACATTAGATAAAGGGCATAATCTCAGCCCTCTGGCACCGAGTCCAATTACAACCCTCGGGGGATTCTTAGGAAATGTATATGTCCCAGAGACAGTTGATGCATTTGTGTGAACAATCTGGAAGGTCCTTTAATCAAGCTGTATTACCTGGTATTCCTCTTAATCTGTCAACAAAAAGAAGAAAGTGTGTTAAACTGGCCAGCAAAGGGAGAGAAAAAGGGGGCTTTTCCCTCTTCTCAATTATAAAGAAGTCTTGGGAGTTGTCTGCTTTGTGGTTCTCCACCTATACTATTTTCGGGGCATGGTTGGGTCACCTTTGAAATCTTCCTCTCTTTTGCTTTCATTCCTTCCAAAAAGCTAGGTTATTGATAATATTAACAGCCCCATTGGAAGAAGTGAGAAGAAGGTGCAGATTTTGTAGTCAGACAACTTAAAAATAATTTATTTTGTTTGTTTGTTTGCTGTTTTAGTAGCATAAAAACTTTGGAAAAAGTTTTTTTTTTTTTGTTTTTGGTTCTTGGCAGGATTTTTGTTGGTTTGTTTTTTGTTTTGTTTGAGAGTTGTTGGTTTTTTAATAGAGAAATATTGATCCAGCATCCAGTGCTAGGAAAGTTGAAACACCTGTGTAAGAAATGTATACAACTGATGAGATCCTTCAATGATAACTCTTAGCTTCTTTAGAATTTATAATATATGCTATTTATTTATGTCAAGTTTTGAATAGTATTTACTTCAAGTATTTGCTTCAATAGTGTTTAGTTAATTTTCCAGTTTTGGCCATTCCTTGGCCAAGCTAATTAATGCACCCACTCATTGCCACTAGAGTTACACTTACTTCTTTTGAGAGCAAGCAATATTTTGCGGGAACATTAGCTAGTAATATACTGTGCATAAGACTCAAGTTGCATCATATTACCTCTTTGCAATTAAGGTTATTCATAATTGATCATAAACAGTACAAGAGGTAGTTTTGATATGTTAGACACCCCAGATGAACAAGCAAAGATGTACTATGAACTGTGAAAGTTCAGACTTTTTCAGAAGCCTTTTGTCTGTTTTTTCTTACAGCTGATTACAAGGAGAGTTTTAATACCATTGGAAATATTGAAGAAATTGCATTCAATGCTGTGTCCTTTACTTGGGATGTCAATGAAGAGGCAAAGGTGAGGAAAAGCCATGGAAATAGTATCCCTTTATAACTACCATCTGTCAGTAGTCACTGTTCCACTTCTCTCCTTTTTGACAAATAAGAAGAGTTGCTGGTAGGTGCCCGGCCTGAGAAACAGTAGTTTTTTCCTATTTGCAAAGTCAGGTGCACGACACAAGGTGGATGTTTTCTTTCTCTAAATTAACATCTCAAATAATGAATACTCTGTAAGTTAGACTATACCTTCCCTTATGTTGGTGCTATTATTTTTATAGTGTTACACAGACTGTCCTTGCAAGTGGGAATGAATGCATTTTTGAGGATTGCATTTTTTTCTTACCTTTTTTTTTTTTTTTTTTTAAATGGCCAAGTACCCTCAGGCATGGGGTTTTTCATTCAGGAATGTGACTGCTAAGTGGACCTATAAACCAGGACTGAAGAACACCCTAACGAGTTTCTTACAGATAAGGTTGTACAAAGGCTGTCAGCGCTTCAGCTCCATGGGCTAGTGTGGGAGAAGCGAAAAGCTGCCGGTAATTCTAAGAAGAAATTGGCCCCCGGAAGGCAAACAATAAGGGAAATAGGCTTTGTAATATGAGTGGGGGTAAAGCAGTACTCTCGGGGATGTAGAGTTAATAAACAGCGAACACTGTTGAGCTTGGCAAACTCCTGATACTGTTTTCACATTGAACACAAAATGCCCAATGTTCAAGTAACGCTATGAATCTTTCAAATACAGAGACATCTTCATGCACCATTCCTCGCTGCTTTTCTAACAGGATTAGAGAGATTGCATGGAGTGAGTTCTGTGAGAGATTGCATCTAGCATGGGGAGGTGGCATTAACACTGTTCTGACTGGTTGACTGAAGGTGCTGAGGTTTGTAGTAACAGGGATTTTCATCTCTGATGCACATCTTAAAAGAGAAGACAATAGTTCTGGAAACTGCCCAGCTTTGAAAAGCATGCCTTAGTAAACAGAGCTGTACTTGGCTCAGTTGCTAATGTAGCTATATTTACTCATGTAATGATTACATTGTCAGCACCCCAGATATTTCCCTATTATGTAACTCTGTTTCAAACTACAGCTGTGTGTTGTCCTCTGCAGTCACAACAGGTGACTGCTGTGTGTGTGTGATCACTGAGTGAGGAGATACAGCAAATACAGCTTTGGGATCTTCAACACAGCAGACGTTGTCAAGGACCTTTACAGAGGCATTACCAGGGCTAGAGCATGGCAGTCTTGTCCCACTGGCATCTACCATCCCCACTGCCAGGGCTTGGCAGTTCTTTAACACATTTGTGTTTGCAGGTGCAAGCCAGACTTAGCTAGACACCATGCTGATCTAGGAATAAGAAAGTCACATCCACTAATGTCAGGTGTTAACCTTGAACATTTTGTTCTTATCTCCCACCATTCACATTGCTCTTGCCTTGGGTACCAGAACATTAAGAACACAACTCTCGTAATGATCACTAGAAATAAAGCATACTAAGATTTTAAAATAAAGACTCCCTTACTGTTGCGGGATTAAAAATGTCAGGAGTGAAATTTAAGCTGCTTGTATTTCTGCAGGAAGTAGTCATTAAAATGCAAATTGACTTATGCATATTTATTTTGGGGTATAGTTAACAAATATCTGATCTTTTAGGAGCTTGAACTGCAAATGTATTGATAAAAGTAAGAGGTTTCATAACATGCTTTCTGTTGGGCCATGAAGCATGAATCAGGCTGTACGTGAAAGGTTATCACCTTGCCTGCACTAAAGTGTTTCCCTCCCTATGCGTGTACATGTACCCACTTGCTTGCTCCTGTGGGAGAGTCTAATACAATAACCAGTTGCGCAGGGTCTGGGGATTCCCATAGGATGCCCCTGCGGTGTTGAAAAGCTACGAACTCTGAGGCACGTCACTGAAGGCTGTTTTTTCTCCAGCAATTACCTCATCCAAGAGAGATGAAGAATTTCAAGGCATAATTACAGACTCTTTTCCTAAGCTTTTTGAATGATGATCTTTCAACTGGCCCCATTGTTTCTGCTCAGTGTCGTTTTCTCTTTTCACCACAATTTCAAGATTAAAACTTAACCCACTCAGAGGCACAAAGACCTTTCTCTTCTGAGTCAGACAAGAGTGGCACAGAGCAGTTCTTTGCAGGGCCTCTGAGGTGGGATGTGATGAAGTGGTCTACCAGCCTGGGAAGAAACAAAGAAAATGGACTCACCATTGGAAGCGCACAGGGGACTGATCTGGAAAATCAAACAGAAACAGCAGCAGAAATCACATAACCGAATAAGCGTCTCTCCTCTGAGACTAAATCCTACATCTAGAAAGACCTATCTGGAACATCAGATTTCTCACTTTCCTACTCCTCTTGGAGGGCAGCTAATTTAAAGCCAGATTTCTCCTCCTATGTACAAGCAGAGCCTCCCCCTCCAAGCCCTTCAGGATGAGGGTATAAGAGCACAGGTGTAGCAGCCAGAGTCTGCCTGCTAACAGTGAGCATGCTAAGTGTTGATAAGGCAGCATCTCATGTGGGTCTGTTGTGGAAGAAACAGGAATTCAGAGGTAGAGGCCTCTCCCTGTTGCCCCTATTGTCCCTATTGGAACTAAGCTGCTGGCTCCAGCTTGCTGTGCTCGGTGCCTTGTTTTCCAGCTACTGCTTGGCAGAACAAGTCAATGGAAAGGGAATCTTGTACAGCACATATCAAGCTGTGGAATAATCTCACTATTGCCTTGTGTGGACTAAAGAAACTGCACCAAAGTCAGAAACACCACTCTGCTAGTGCTTCTTCTGCTGTATCTGGTTGGCAGCAGCTCTGCCTTCTGGCAGAGTAGTTTGTCCTGGCACATCCTTACCCTTAGAACAACATCCTTTTCTGCTGGGGCCGTTATCTAGAGGTCACTGTGGGGCTTGTGGTTAGGAGCAGGATACAGGGAAATGACTCTGTAGCCGTGTCAAATCCTACCTTATGCTTCCTTAAGACAAAAATACTGTACTGGAAGGGAGCAGAGGTGGGAAGAGAAAAACAGTTTTGTACTTTGTTTCATTCCCATATTTAATTCTGTGTATAAACATGCAACATTTATGGGCAAGGTGATTTGTTGGCTCCCTTTAGTTGAACCTGAATACTACATTTGGTATTTTTAAAGGAGTTCTTTAAAAAAAGGTGAGGAAACAAACAGCAATTAACAAGAACTGGCTGACTTTTAAAGTCTATTTAAAATATGCTAGAAGGTAGGTAGTTGCCTTGCTGTTGCCCTGTAGAACATTTTGCAGCATCTGGCTGGTTGACAAACATCTAATGAAGGCTTTTGAACAGAGTTCAGCTTCATTTTTGATATGCATTTTTCTCTCTGCTTGCAGTCCAGTTGCTGACAGGAGTTAGTTTGCAAGAAAGATAATTTAGAACCAGGATTCTGCTGGACAAAGGAGAATATATTTGTCATAAATCCTACCCAGTCTTTGAGATATGCCTTCTCTCTGACTGGTAATTTGCTAATTTAAGGTGGTTAAGATGGTCTTGCTTCTGAAGCAATACATTAATTTCATATTTCTATGGAAAATGCTTTTTAACCTTAAATTCAAAGATGTGACTTTAGTGAGCAGTTGCTAAAGAAAAACGTCACCTTAAAGAGGTAAAAAATAATTTTCACTGATACCAAGAGATTACTGATTTCTACTGAGCAGCACAGCTTGGACACGTGGTAAAGAGGCATGTTGGTGGATATGTAATTCAGGCGGGTGCTGGCATATGCCCTTCGGTGTGCACAGGAGTTGTGCACTGTGCAGTTGTTGTGTATACTTGCGTGCAATCATTGTCCTGCTATATTTAACTGAAATGTAGATCTTTAATCCAAAGCATGCTGAAGCCTCTGGGAACCTTTCCAGTTATTTAATGAGTTTTGGCATAGCCCATGCAATAATAAGCTGTTTTCAAAGAGTGAGTGATTTGCAGGATTAAGTTCTTGGATATTGTGGGCCAAAGTGAGCTCCAATTCCAGTAGGCACAATGGTAAAATCAAGCTTATAGAGCAGCACTGTCTCTAGCAGTGATTTGTATTGTGGCAATCCATGTTTCTTTAACATTGTTAGTGATACTTAGGACAGGCTTTGACTAGTATAAGAATTACTTTGTTCGTAATCATGAATTTCCTTCTTAAGTTACATCAAATTTAATTTAATTAGGAAGGAAATTGACATTTTGTCTACTCTCAAAATTTAAAGGATGAAGGAAAAGATGCTTCATTTTGGGGAGTTAGTACCAGAAACTATGCAGGATTAGACTTGGCAGCTACTTTAATAAACCATGTCTGTCTGTGCAAGTGTGCATAAATATATATATGTATTTGTATGTATGCAAGACATGCACACACATGTGTATGTATTAAAGAAGAGTTAACCTGTGGTAGCACATAATGTTGAAATCCAGTGTATACAAATGGCTTGGTAAGTATGCATCTGGGATTCAAGGCAAATGGCATTTTTATGTAGTTGCCAGGGTGTGGTGTGGGTTGAGGAAGCTTCAAAAGACTAGTGTAAACATTTGCTGGAGACATTTGTATTGAAATAAAACAAAGGTCTTACCTTTGTGTGGGATTTATAAGGTAACGGCTGGCAGAAGAAACTATAAAACCACACTTTTTGTGTATACCAGGAATTATGGGATTGATGTTAGTCATTTGAGAGACAAGTCATTTAACTCTTTGTTGTTACAGTCTGGAGGGATGAACTTTTTTAAAACAGGGTTTTTAAAGACCCATCACCCAGCTGTGGGTTCTATGTATTACCAGTATTCAGTAGAAAAATTGCTTTAAGTTTCTGATTTTGTGCCATAAGACACTCTTCCCTCCCTTCTGCCCTTGGCTCTTTCTGAGACAATGGGAGCCAGAAATGTAAATAGCAATAAAAAGTTTATATTAAAAGTTTCGTAACTGTAGACCTTTAAAGCATGTAACCTAAGAGACCACAGCAAGTTTCATGTTGGCTGAATTAAATGATAAAAAGGGAAATGCACTTCTGAGCCTTGTTTTCTCTTAAGGCAGCTTACTGTGTTTGTGTCTTGTACCTCCCTAATTATGCTGCAGGATTTAACAAACAGTCAGTAATTCACATAATAGCAGCTACACCGTGGAGGAGTGCCTTCCCTGAAAGAGAGTGCTTTTTCCAGATGTGCTGTATATCAAACAGAAGAGTTGTCGTTATCTGAGGCCACTTTTGAAACTTTCTCAGCACCACACGTTTCTCCAGATAGGTATTTCGTTGCCAATGGCATGCCTGAGCTGGAGACAAGATGGGTGGAACTCTGCCATTAATTGCTCTAATCTGAGCTATGCTGACATTAAAAAAAGGCATCACTATAACGGCAACCCAAATGTGTTCCTAATAGCAAAACATTGCTAAAATCCAGTTTGAACAGGAAGAAAAAAAGTTTGTAAATGAATTCAGGTAGACAATCATAGTCACTTTTATTAATATCATTCTAAGACAAGTGTAGACAGGGCTGAGGAGGGAAACAGTGATTTCGACTCCTGTTACTGTAATTTCTACTTAACTCTGTTAACCATGTTAACTCTACTGTGCAAGAGACCACAGCAAGGAGGATCTTAAACCTGTGTATCTTCCAGGAGAAGTAGAGCAGTGCTTCTTTTCGTGTCTGAAAACAGGGTTGTTTTGCCCCTTGTCTTATTGAGAGTGGGAGTACCTGCATTATGGACAGGAATTGAGAAGAAGGGGGAGATGAGGGTTGTAAAGGGCCAAGCAGGTGGTACTTGGACAGGCAGTTGAAATCATTACTGCTCACTGCTTTGTGGGGGTGTTTTCTGGTCAGAGCAGGGGAGAGAGGAGGGGACTGTCCAGATGTTCCCCCAGGTCCTGTTCACGACAGCAGCCTGCTGCACCATTGTGTTAAAACTGGTGCAAATCTTTAGTTGTGCAAGGAACAAAAAAAGACCCTAAAATCAACTCACATAACAGGACTACACCCTCTTCCCTGTCCCTCTGCACAGTCCCCATGTTTTCTAAATCCAGTGTTGTGCTTTATAGGAAAGCTAATAGAATACTGCGTGGAGCCAAGAAATTTCCCCCAAATGAATGATCTGTGTTAATTCGAATCTATCTGTCTATCTGCAAGGTGCAAATGATATGACAGAAAGTACAGTACACTTCCTGTGCATGAATGTACAGTCATTGCTCCTCAGAGAGATCCTGATGTATTACAGTGTCAGGACGAGGTATTGAGTCTTACAGCATCTATTATTCATGCTGAATAATCTGTTACTGCTGTATGGGGACTCTTGAAATGATAGTCTGTCTTCCCCAGCCGCTCCTCCTCTGCTCTGTGATTGTGGAGGCAGGGGAAGAGATGACACACAGTGTATGTAGTTGATTAAATGGGACAAGATCTTTTTTTACTTCTCAGCTGAGTGTGCAGCAAAGGTTGGAGATGTACAAACTGCAGGGTAGATGCAAAGCCTGCATGTTCCTTCTCACACTTAAACTTACAGTTTGGAAAATACCTGTGCAGAAGTATGGGCTAAAGTATAATGAGACCAGATTCTGTTTTGTGCCAGACCTCATTCCACTTCTGTGTGTTCACACACACTTTAAACCATTGCCCTGACACTGTAAAGGAGTCTGAAGGCAGATGAAATTCAGGCCATCTTATTTCAAAGGCCTATGTGCCCATATCTACGCTTACCTTTGGAGCTGAAGGAGAGACCAACTTGTAATTTGAAACAGAAAGAACACTATCAGCTTCAAAATCAGAGTTTCACCTAGGGCCCTTCCCCGCCTCCCTCCTCTCCCCGCAGTTAAAGTTCAACTATTTCATTTGTAAATGCAGCTCTGTGATAGAATCAGAAGCAGAAATCGGAGGGGCCATTAGCTCAGTCAGGTAAACAAGCTGCTCTGGCTCCATCATAAAGGTCCTGACTGTAATATCAACTTCTGCCATGAGGGTGAAGTATCCCCCACTAACCCTGCCCTCTTTATTCTCAGCTACCTTTCTTAGGGATGTTGCATTCTGGACAATCACACTATTAGTTTATTTTCCTTGTTTGCTGATTAGGAAGCGGTTCCTTCATGCTCTTCCTTCCCGAATGCTCACAGTCCAGGGGCCCTGCTGCTCCCTCCCCTGCCCAGCAAGGTGTGCATCAGGTCTGTTTGAGAGACCTGTTTGAGATCTCTTCCTTCCTGAGTGTCAGGTTTCACACTCTCCTGTTTCAGGAGGTACTTACTGGTGGTTTTCTCTGTCCTTTTCCTTAGTTCACAGTTCTGGGTTTTTGTTTGTTTGGTGTTTTCTTGTTTTTTAAACGGAGGAAGAACTAAAAGTAGAATCAGGTCAATACATAATTGCCCCAAATTACTATGTATGCACATATTCCTCACTGGGCAGAAAACTGGATTTTTAATCAGTTTCATCTCTTGAGTTTCATGCACACTATCCTGACTGAAAGCTGTCAGTGCTATTTCAGTTCACAATGCTCGCTTTGCATCAGAATAGTCCTTGGGAGACTTCAATGGTGGGAGACCTTCTCTTAAGTCCTCTGCAAAAGCTTGGCAGATCAGACACACCTTGTCCCATGGTACCAATGGAGTTAGGGAGCAGGAGATGACTAGTGGCTATCAACTGACATAAGTGGTTGTGAAAGAGCAGGACCTATAATTCTGAAGCACAGGCAAGCAGGGGGCTTGGCAGAAACTGAATGCAATGTCAAGTTATGTGGTGTTACATGAGAAAGGGGACTTTTGGAGAAGAGGTGGGGAGTTTTAGAAATGGTTGAGCTTCCCAGTTTGAAAGACTGGGTGGGATGGAAAGGGAGAGATGCATTTTTGAAACTGAAGAAAGGCAGTGAAGGGCCCTTAAAATGAAGATCAGGGATATCTTTTGATGGGATGGAGGAAAGGATACTGCTGATAAGAATGTGAAGAAAATTTGTAAAACTAAAAGAAAAGGGTAGGGCTTATCATTGCCCCACTGACTTTGAATTGTGAGCTCTCAGAAGAACAAGCCAGACCAAAGACAGCTGGAAAGGACAAAGTGAGATGATCTATATTAACCAGTAATGCAAACATACAGAGCAGGTTTCTAGAGTGTAGCAAGTCAGGGCTACAGACCTGTCATCCATGTGAGGCACATTTTAGGAGGTTTTAGATTATCTTTAGTCAGTTTCCATGGACTGGGCAGCTATTAGCAGCTGGAGCATCTGAGGAGGAGTGCTCCTAGGACATATCTTCTGGTCTGGCTCTTCCAAAAAGCACCCAACTTGTGTACTCTGAGCTTCTGGTGTGAACCAAAGCACAGTTAGTTGGGGCAGCCAAATGATTCAACTCAAATGTGAGCTTCTGGTCCAGACTGAAGTGCTGATACATGCCTTAAAAGTTTGTCCTTCTTCACAGTATGGAAGTGTCTTTGTTGGATATAGGACTGAAGTGAAGAATAAATATGTGAATTGCCAGAGTGTGCATCATAGGTGAATTAAAAAAAATTTGTCTTTTTTTTTTTTTTTGTAGTGGGTAGAGTGTTTTTATGCTTTTCCTGTTTGTTTTCATGTGTTTCTGGAAGTTAATCATCGTTTGTACCACATTTTAAAAGTAATCTCTCTGGTACACAGATTTTCATCACAGTGAATTGCTTGAGCACAGACTTCTCCTCACAAAAGGGAGTTAAAGGGCTTCCTTTGATGATTCAGATCGATACATACAGCTACAACAACCGCAGCAATAAACCCATCCACCGAGCCTACTGCCAGATCAAGGTTTTTTGTGACAAGGTAAGTGGAAAGCATAGTTATCATGGATAGAGGAGGAACCTTATTAGACAATTTGTTATTGCTGAATTTTAGACCTAATTGAATGTTTTTTCTTTCGTTAGAGAATTGTGTTTCATGGTAGCATTTGGGCAAGCTATATCACAAATCCAGCAGATTATCATGTAATTATTTTATTGCTTTGCAGTGTTTCTGGCTCTCATTCATCAACTTGTGAGCAATACTGTTGGACTGTTTAAGAACAGCATGTTATAGATCATGATACTGGAATAGCAAAAAAGGAATAGAAAGTATAAACATGAAGATCTCTGCTTGGAAGGTCACTGCTGACCATAGGCTCATGCAAGTGCCAGCTTGCTGATATTTCCCTTCTGGCTCTAACAGCCAGGATAGGTAGCATGTAAATTTTGTGGAGACACTCTGACAGAGACATGCACCTTTCAGTAAAGGTCTGCTAAGCTCTCTTCTGTGATGCAGTGGAAAACACCAAGTGTCAGTGATGCAGCTGATGGATTTCCCACCTCCCTCAATTACAAGCCGTTATTTTGGAAGTTTCAGTGAGACTTTTATGTTGCTAGAATTTTCTTATTAAAAGTAAACTGCAAAAATGTATTAGCCTTTCCCATTTTGTAGTTCAGCAACTATTTTCTTATGTGTGCTTAGTTTGTCTTTTGCAAAATTCTGTTCTTTTACAGTATGTTTGACTGCTCCTTTGTTGGAACTGGTGAGATTTCTCAGCATCTAAACATAGCTCATGCCTTAATGCATTAGACAATGTCATGGTCAGCTATATAATTGCCATGTAGAAACAGTTGCTCAGAAATGTTATGTCAGTGACAGTTTTTAGAAGAGAGTGTGACCACTTTTCAGTTGGCGTTTAACATCTGCCAGCCAATGACTTTATACCTCCTGAGAAAGATTTTCCACGGGGGAGTTGCTGCCTGGATTCTAGTCAGGGTTCAGGGTTTCAAGAGCCTACTTCTATTTAAGTGACTTGGAAATTTATCCAAATTAGTTTTGCCATCTTACAGGTGGGAATAGGAAGACAAAGGCCATGCCCCAGGCAATATGTAACATTAACTTTTTAATGGAAAGGGTAAGAGTTCAACTGTTCCAAGTCTCTGTGTTGCTGTTCCTTCTCCCTTTTCAGTTTATTCCCTTGTTGCAGTCTTGGCAACGCGATCTTGAGGGCTAATCAGTCAGTTGTGTTAGTGGAGCAAAATCTTTGGATGTAAGGACTTTAAATGTATGCACTGAGGTCTTGCAGTCAAAATGCTATGCTTAATTGTGACTTTGAATGTCAAATATTTAGAGATTTGAAGCTACAGCTGGATGTTAAAAGCTCAGTAAATATCAAAGGAACAAGTCATTTTCATCTACTTATTTTTGAAGAGCAATTAGAAAAAATTGAGTTATTTAAAAAAAGGAAGGAAATTCAGAGCACAAACTCATCAAGGGTGACCTGTAGATACAACTGGTGGAGATTTTGAATAATACATGTTCATTGCATCTATTGGCGTAATTGGTGCTTCAAATATCCAGACTAGAAAGCAGGAAATGAATGTTGAGCCTGTTAGTCAAACCTGTCTCAAAGAAAAGATCAGAGGGGTTGTTACAGTGTTATATACATCCAAACTGTATTGAAAGTGGGAACTGAAGGGCTCAAGGGTATAGATAATGGGATATATATCTATTTAATATAAATGTATACATACACTGCTTTTAAATAAATGCAGGTGTGAAAATAAGTTGAGTGCATGAAAATTATCAAGGTCAATTCACATGACAGTTTGTGCTAATTGGCACTTGGAAAGAGACTGAGGCTTGCTTCTCCCCTAACTTATGCTGCCAGATCTTAACCAACATCCCTTTGTCACAGGGCTTTTGTAAGCGAATTCATGTAGCTCAGGGGAAGGTAGTTGGTGGGGCTGGGTATCCTTATCTTTCCAAGATGGAAAAATAAAACCCTGGCACTGGTTAAGGTGGTGCTAAATGGTTCAGCCTCTATTGCACCTCATCCTCCAGTGGCACAAACAGGGCTTTCTGCCTCTTTGGGAAACACTATGAAGCTGAGATGGTTATTGCCCACCTCTCTGTCATGATCAATTAAAGAGCTGTTATAGGACCACGTAAAAAAACCCAGCAAACATATAATAATTTTTATAAATCTTACAAGTGTGAACTGTGCTGTTATGCCCCAATCTAGCAATCTCAAATTGAAGCTCATGAGAAAAGTGTCTGATTTATTACAATCATCTGGATAAGTGGTACTGCACAGTAAATCCCTCCTGCCTAAGCTCAAAATTTGTTTTAGTTTGAAACATGGAAGAAAAAACTCTTTCTGTGCCTGATGGTGTCCTTACAAATGTTGTTTTTCTGCAGTGGTGGTGCCTCTTTAGAACAGTAGATGTGTTTGCATATTAACTTAGATAAATCCAGGTAGAGATGTCCAGTTTTTTAAAAAAAACCCACAACTTTCACTGATAAATTAATGTTCTGTAGCTGAAATACAGAGTAGCTGTTGTGGAAAGAGTTATCCCTGAGGAAATAACACTGCATTTAGCTAAGCTGTACGTATTACATATATTTTAGTATTTACTCCGGCAATTGCTTAATTGTAATATTAATTTGCATATAAACTAGAGAGCAACAGCAACTCACATCCAGTGCGTGCTTTGTGACATAAATGTATGGAGATAAATTCTGCAAAGGCTGTAATTGTGTCCTTACTCTCTATTCATTCTCCAGTCTTTTGTCTGTGTTTGTTTTCCAGTAGGCAATCTTCAAATCATCTTTTACAGTGCACTTCTTGTTTTCTCAGTGCTAATTCTCTCTGCCCTTGCAGTCTTTTTATCCTGTGCAGATCACTGATGCTGCATTATTTTAATAGTATATAGTTTTTATTCCTTAAAGAAGTTGTCAAGGAAACTTGCCACCAAGCCTATTTATATTTATATATTGAAAGATGCTTTAGCCACTGTGTCTGAAGGAACTTGGGCTTCAGAGATATTTTGATTTTCTTTATGTGATTAGCTTTTCTGAAAAGAAGCAGAAGCATTTGACTTGGCAAATGACATAACATTGTTCCAAAATAAAATAAATTAATTCAGCTTTCTTCACTCTGAAAAACTACGTGTTCTTTGGAATATATGCAATATATGCCTCCTTGTCTTCAGTATGTATCATTGTAAAGAACATGGATTATCATAGGATATTGAGCAATTCTAATTGCCTATTAATCTTCAGCTTTAGAGAGAAGGCTGAAGTCTGTGTGCCTGCCCTACCAGATGTGGAATGCTTTGGCCTAGAACAAGGAAAAGGTGTACCCATGATCTTTATAAGGGTGATGGAAGCGGCCCTTACGATAGCAAGGGCTTTGAGCTAGAATGCCAGGCTTAAGCTTAAATGATTTGGAGACTTAGAAAAAAAAATTTGATTCAACTGAAATTCATAGGCTGCATTTTGCTAATGGTTAGTAGAAGTAGTACTAGTAGCACTAGTTGCATTTATACAAAGTCAATATATATCAATGAAAAA
Organism: Sclerurus mexicanus; assembly: GCA_013396755.1. NCBI lineage: Eukaryota > Metazoa > Chordata > Aves > Passeriformes > Furnariidae > Sclerurus > Sclerurus mexicanus. The sequence continues at coordinate 110,695 of VWZF01006289.1, read as the reverse complement.
CTGAAAAGCCCATTTCATTATTTCACTTGTCAGAGCCTAGCTTGTAGTCCCCTATGAGAGGGTTATGTCTTCCGAAGAATTGTTATTAGATATGTGTCAGATGGCTCAACTGTCAAACTGTGCAGCAGAAATGCTCTTGCATGCAGAAATCGTTTTGTGGTCCATCATCTCAACCCCTCTGACAGTGATGTACATCATGTAGGCTTGGCTGGTCCCTGCCATGTGCCACGTGGGTTGCTCCAAGCTCAAAAGGGCTGCTAGGTAGTTCTGTGGGTATTGCAGTTGCCTCATTTGTGAAGTGGCCATGGCACAAATAAGCACTGGTGGTTGGGAATGGCTGCCCTGCTCAGAGAGAGAGAACTGCAAGAGAACTTCAGGGTGTCTGGCCTTGAATGAAGAGGAAGCTGTGAAGCTTTACCAAGTTCACAGTTACAAAGAATATCACAGAAAATCAGTAACACATATTTTTTTACTGTGTATAAAAGACTGAGTCGTCCTCAGTTTCTTTTTTCCTGAGAGGAAACCTGTGCTTGCTTCTGTTGGTTCATCCTGTTCCCCGTGAGCAGCGGAGCAGCAGCACTGAGCGGCAGGTAGGGCTGCAGGCACCTGGCAGAGCCCTTTGTCAGCACAGGGCTCTGGGGGAGGTGCCTTCTGAAGGACAGCGGCAGTGGTGCATATTTTTGGTCAGCCTTTAAAGATACAAAGAAGAACAGCCTTTAAAGATACAAATACACCTCTAGAAACAATTTGGATAACGGCATGACTCTGAATCCCCTGGCTGAGGTCAGTGACAGCTGGACTGGGACCTGGGTCTGGAAGCGATGTTTCTGTTTGACATCTTTATGTTTTTTAAAGAGCTGTTTCTTCCTCCACGTCTTTCAGTCTCTGGAAATCTATTCATAGATCACATCCAGGAGTACATCTTTCCTTGCATTCTTTTCAAGCTTGGTGCATTGGCTCATGTGTGAATTTTGCCATCTTGAGTGGGTATTTTTTGCTTTTCTTACCTCCCTCCTCCACTTTTTATTCAAGAAACTTCCAATTTTAATTTGGAAAAAAAAATCTGTAATCTTGCATGCTGACTGTTTGGGAGCATATGGATCTTTAATACTCCTCACAATGTGACGGGTATTATTTATAAACTGAATTATGAGAACTTCAAAGGAGGTGTTGCTGCTTTTTTGGTCAATAACAAGTTTTATTTTTTAGACTTGTTGAGAGTGTATTTACATAACAGAAGCCTGCAGCTTCCCAGGAGTTCCTGGTGCCTAGTAGGGCAGTGCTACATTGCTTTCCCGTTTCTGGAGATCTTTTTTCTCTTTGAAATGCTGGTATCTTTCTGTAAGAACCCTCGCACTGTTGGCAAGCTGTTAGCATAGCCTTCTTGCACTGTCAAATCTCAAAGGCCTCTGCACAGCTGGCCACAATAGAGCAATGCCACCCCCAGACAAAGTGGGTGGAGGAGAGTTTAGGAAAAAGCTTGGCACAGACATGATCTAGGATGATAACAATCCTGCAGGTGTTTTATGCCATTACACACACAAAGTATTTGGCCTGAGCACTGTCCACTGCAGAGACATATGGCTTTGCACAAGTTGTGGTGGGTGGCATCAGTCCTGCTACAGACTGCATGCTACATAAGCGGGCCATCCTGGCGTCTCCAAAGCACCATGTGGATATGTTCCCCTTGCTCTCTGCATCACTGGGAACTGCTGGATGTGCCAGCTTGAGTTTCAGGCACAGGTGATTCATGCGAAGCTGGTACCTTCCCAACAGTCTGGACAGATTTGTCTGCAATGGAATAATAACCAGTTTCTGTTTCAACATTTCTGATACGTCCATCGCTGTAGTTCCAGGCACTGCAGAGTACGATTCTCACAGTGGTTTCTCATTGAGTAATAATAGCTGTGGGTTGTCTTTTTTGCATCAGGGAGCAGAAAGGAAAATCCGAGATGAAGAGAGAAAACAGAACAGGAAGAAAGGCAAAGGCCAGGCATCCCAAGCCTCATGTAATAATGGTGAGTAAGATGGGCCTTTCTGGTTTGGGGCTAAGTCATGTTTAACATGCCTTCTCTCACAACCTTGTTACTTTGTGATCTGCAGCTGAAGGGAAGTTGAGTGCACTCCCTCTGCAGAAAAAGAGTGATATCACCTTCTTCAAAACAATGGCTGACCTGGATTCCCAGCCAGTTCTCTTCATTCCGGATGTTCACTTTGGAAACCTACAAAGAACTGGACAGGTAGGAAATTATAATGAGACAAGCTGGTGCTCACTTGCCATCTGGCTGCCTCTCCTGTAGGGCAGGTTTTAGGAAAATAAATCCCTGCTCCTGGGGGCTGCTTGTTTCAGCTCTCTCTTTTTGTAAACACAGCTCTTGGCAAATCATGTGTGCAAGAGTTTAAAAGGGATATGTAACTTTCTGAGCTCTGTGTGTGAAGAAGGAGTTTATACTTCATTGACAACTGACTGGTTTGTGTTTGCTATGGTTTTGTTATTCTTTTGCTTGGAAGAAAGAATGGAATAAATAGTCAAGAATTTTGAAATAGGTTGATTTGTGACTGAAACGAAGTCTGGTTGAATGTGCTCTTTGGCTTGATGAAATGAAGTGCCACCTTGTGGTGGCAGAGATCCCCCTCCCTCTCACAACTGAAGACAAAGACCAAGCTCTTACATGTATAGGAAGGTCAAGAGCAAGGTCACTGAACACCATGGCCCATTTTCTGTTGGCATAGAGATCTGGAAATTCCTTGGAAAAAATATTTTCCCTCTACCAAGTAAAACTGTCATGCTAATGTTAATATTCAGTATTGGCAATTGTTATCAGCTAGAAAACATGAGGAAATTGCATTGCTGACTTGACTTTTTTCTACTTTATCGCTTGCTGGGAAGTTGCAAACCTGAATTGGAGGGTCAGCTCTGACAATGTTTTTACTATGAACCTGTTATTTATTAACGTCTCAGAGAGTAGAATGAGAGCTTTATGCATGTGTTTAAATATTAAGATGATGAAGATTAAATGTCACTGTTGGAATTGTCAGTTATTTCAAAGCAGTGAGAATTGTGGTAGAGCAAAGCACAAAGGGCGCAGACATTGCAATCGCAGCTGCCACTGACTTACTCTCCAAAATTGGAAAGACGCCCACTCAGTGCTGGGTACCTTCTGTCCTCATGGCTTTCTAACCAGAATGTGGATTTGTCTCAAAACAGGAGAAGGTGGAAGCATTCCTTAGTACATGTAATCCTGTAAATAATTTTCTAAACTAACTGGAAGATACCCCAGTTTCCTACCTCTTAGGCAATATTCAGCCATGTCTTTTATTGCTGTAACTCACAGAATGAGTTACAGACCTCGGCTTTGCACACACACACACACCTCTGAGCTATTTTCATTGTACAGGTTTAGAAGCGAAGGCTCTCAGTGGGAGCCAAGTGTGCTCTGAGTCTTGCCAGCACAAGTGCTGGAAACCCATCCAAGATGCCTTGCTCTGCCCCAGCAGAACACAGGGCTCCGGTGCCTTGCCTTCAGTAACTGAGCAGCTGGAGGGTTGGTACACTTGTTGGCGCAGACCCACAGTGCTGGCACATTGCAAGGAATTTGGCTGACTCTTCTGTAAAGCCTTTGACAACAGACTGTGATTTTATACCTCCCCTGCTATTGTTGGTTGCATTTGCTGCTGTTGTAAATCTGGTCGCAGTGACTGTGAGCTATTTGGATTTACACAAAACAGTGGTCTGGACTTGGGCTTCTGCTCACAGTCTGTGCGAAAAGTGGTCAGCTGTACCATTAGTAATTGTACGTCCATTAAGCCTGTAGTTTAATGTTGCTTTCTGTAGTTTAATTAGATATTCAGATAGTATTAAATACGTACAAAAGCTTGAGAGTGTTGTGGCTTAAACTGTATAGGGTTAATTTATGTGAGTAGTGATCTGATTTAGAAGATTGTAAAATAACTGGGAAAATTATATGAAGCAGGGGAGAGGGCAGTGTCTTTCAGAAATACTTTGATATATATTCACTAGATCATATTCAGCAGCAGTTTCTCTAAGACACCCTTTTTCCAGATCACAATTAGAATTCAAGAAGTTTTTTTATACAAGGAAAAAGATTTTTAACATATGAAAAACTGCAAACTACTTGTCTTTTCTGCCTTTTGAAGTTATCCTGTTAAGCATGTGTCTGAGTTTTGGGAATAATTGTTGTATTTTATTTCTATCCTTCTAGGTTTACTATAATACAGATGATGAGAGAGAAGGGTAAGACATTTATTGTTTCACATGTTTTGCAGTTAGCAGACACAAAACATGGTATCAGATAAAACTGATCCCCTTTCTCCCCTTTCTCTCATTTTCTTGCATTGCTAATGAAGGGTGAATAATATGTAGAACTGGTAGGGGGAGGTTTATTTTATGGTGTAGCTTTCTTTTCCTTCATGTGAACTGTCTGCTTTTTATGTCTGTTTTTTAATACCTTTCCAACTAAAACAGTTTAAAGAGCCATAAGGTTCAATACAGGGACAGGACGATATATTTTATAATAAAGTGCCTTTTATATATGTGCAAGGGTTCTCAACTAATTTAAAAACCAGGAATTTTTTAATGAAGCACTGAACTTCACTGCATTCCTGGAAGCTGTTTAGCAGCACACACGTGTCTATGTGACAAATACAGGAACTGCAGAGAGAATGGCCAAGTGCCAGAAGAGAGCAGCAGAAAGAGAATGGGAGATCCTGGGAAGGGTGAAGGTTGGAAATGGGATCACCCCCTGTCTTGACTGTGGAAGAACTAGAAGAATAGATGAAGGTCCCTCTAACAGTTAGAGATACCATGAAATAAGGGCTTTAATATGAGTGGCTGGAGTTCAGCCCATAATGTGCGCAAGCCCCCCCACATTTGTAAGTTGCTTGAATCTCCAGTGAGTGCCCTTAAATCTGAGAGTTTGGAGAAAGACAACTGCACTGCCATAAACCCACAAAAAGTGACCTGTGGCAGGGGGTGGCCAAGGACCTGATGCTCACATTGACTTGGAAACATGAGGACCTTTTTATTTCTTTCATGAAATTAATGTTCTTCATAAGGCTCACAGTGTAATTTGAAAAACAAAGGGGTTTATTGCACCAAGTACATTAGCTTCAGTTCTCTCCTCCAGGACTCCAAGTCCTGCCAGAGCTATGACAAGTAGAGGGGGCAGCCGTAGTTCTTTCAGCCCTCAGCTCCCCTGGTGAAGCACAGTTTTACTGTGACATGGTTCCTGTTTTGTGTATTCCAGTAGCAGTGTCCTGGTCAAAAGGATGTTCCGGCCTGTGGAAGAGGAATTTGGTCCATCCCCATTGAAACAAGTGAAGGAAGAAGGCCTGAAAAGAGGTAACAGTCAATTAGCAGTTAAAAATAATTCTGTGGAACTCAAATCCTTAGGCTTGGAAGGGCAGGTGTGGCTTGGACAGAGTCAGTTGTTAGGTGCTAGTGCAAATGTGGGGAGATGGGAGGAGGGGTCTTTGCACCTGCCAGTTTGCAAGGAGGCATTTTAACAAATGCTAGAAATTAATTAAAAGCAGAAAAAATAATTAAAGAAAGGGACTGTGCTCTTTCAAGAAGGGATCAGGACACGAGTGTGTATAAAATATAAAAAAGCTGGAAAGTTTCTTGATCCTTGGCCAAGCTACATAGTTCATAAATGTTCCAGTAGCAAATCTGTGATTGTCTATTTTTAACTTTTGCTCATCGTTTCTGTTCTGTCTGGGATCACAAGCAAATATGCAAGTTACACTGGGTCAAATACAGAGACCTTAACAGGCAAGCTTCTGCTGACTGCAGACTTAGATTAGCTGGAATAAAGTCTTAGAAATTTCCTACCCAATTAGAAATATAAAGCCTGGAGAGACATCTTCCAGCAGACCTAATGGAATTGTTAAAGAGTTTGTTTCCCTTAACTCTTTTTACTCTCTGAGTGAGTATTATTACAGTTGCATTTCATATGCTCTACTAAGTCTGTTTTTGTCTGCTACAAGGGACACTTAAATTGAATAACATTGAAGCAACGGTTTAGGTAGAGCCGTTAAACTTTGCACTGAAGGTGGTTGTGTCCAAAAAATCAGTTTTGTGTACAGTCACTTCCAGTGATCGGTGATAACTTCCTACACCCTGGAGAATATTTGGTATTCCTTCCATCTCATGAATTCTGTCACAGAAGTTTGTTGGAGACTCCAGGGCTTTGACCAACTTACATAACTCAGACTTGCAACTATTTTGAGGTTCACCCATCAGTTTGTGAGATGACAAAGCAGCAAGGCACAGAAGTGAGCTTGGTTGTTCTTGGTTTGACAATTTGTAAGACTCCTTTGAGCCATATAGAAATAACTTCTCATAAGCCTGCATTAATACACCAAGTTTCTGTGTTGGTCAGGGTGGTGTGCTTGAACCAGGGGGAAGCATACAGGATTATAGGATAGAGACTGATATCTTCTTGGAATAAATGTGAACATATTCTTCTTTTAATTAAATCTTAAATTAATTATGTGAGGTCAGCACTGACCACAGACTTGCATCTGGTTGACTCAAACCTTGGCCAAACTCACATGATCGGGATTCTGTCAAGCAGAAGAGAACAGGCATAAGGGCTACATAAGGAACTGTCATTTCCTACAATTTCACCTGAGTTTCCTAATTAGAAGCCAGGGAAGTTGCCTGCAAGGTGATACTGGTTTGGTTTGTTTATTCCTGTCCTTTGCTGTGCTTAGTTGTTTTAATATAGTCCAGGACTTACAAGCATGTCATGGGTAAGATTAGAAAGAAAAAAAAAATCAACTGGTAGCAGAACAGTGTTTAACTAATTAAATACAGGAGAGGCACAGAAACAGAGAAGCTGGAGGATGCTCTCTTCACATCCCCTTCCTTTTCAGTGTGTCATGCAATTTGGACTGTGCTGGCTGGAGGCCAAGCCTTTTCCAGCACGGCCTTTGCTCTGGTGAACTTCCTGCCATCCGGAATCCTGCATCTGGGATTGTGCTGATGGGAGTTCAGCTGAATCTGCCCGTTTGATAATGCTGTCTTTGCCACAGAAGTCACTGAGTATTAAAATGTTTAGGTTTTTTTCCTCCATCCTAGCCATATTAGAAGCTTCTTTTCTCCCAGATTTGTTTGGTACAGTAGAATTCAACAACTCCTAGAGATGGGGCACTGGTGTAATGTTGGAGAGCGAGCAGGTCTGATACATGAAAATACACATTAAAAGCAGTGTAATCCCAAGGTAGCTCATTAGCAGAGCAGTGCAGGTAAGTAGCAGCCAGTGAGGGGTCCAAGCCCAGCTGGAGATCTGAAGTGACAGTGTGTAGCCTCACTTCTGTCTGGTGGACCTAATTGTAATACTGTCTGGTGGAAGCAAAGGTATTAAGGGGCAGCCTTCAAGAAAACAGGTGTGAAGCGGTTTGCAAACCACAGTAAAACAAGGTTCATATTCTCACTCAGGTAGCTGGATCTTTGTGGGTTATTCTTTCATCTCCTTGACCTCTAAGACAGGTACAAGTGCCCAACACAGAAATGTGAAGTATGTTAATCTGTACCAAATGTGCAGTGTAACTAGTTACTTGGCTGGACTTCTGGCCTTTTCCTGTTTTGAGTTCAAATCACTTTCCCTTTCAGATTTCATAGGGAGTTTCCCGTTAATTGTAAATCCAGCAGCTGAGTTACAGATCAGGTTGATTTGCAGTCATGTAGTTCTCAGCTTGAAGAAAGTTGTATTTTTGTCTAGCCTTTCTCTCTCATGAAAGTAATTTTAAAATACTCTGAAAAATTTTGGATTTATAACAGTTGTGGTTTGTGAGCCATCCCTGTGAAGGACAGCATTCACGCTGTCACCAAGGGAATTTGTGCCTGGGAAACAGTGAAAACTCCAAATATGCGAAAGGAAAGCCGTGTCACAGCTACCAGCCCTATTTTCCTTGACTAAGATGTACCACATCTCCATCCAGAGACCACTTTACAGAGACTACAGTCATTGTTCATAGGGTGTCAGTTGCAGCACTGGTACTGCCTAGGCTCAGACCTTCCTAATGTCCCAAATCTTACTGTCCCATTGTGTCTTTAGTTTCATTTTTGCCATGTGTCTGTTGTTGTTAACATTTTAAAAAGAGATATCCAACATTGTTCTTCTGTATTCACACATAAATCCTCAGTTCGGTGGCCTGGCTTCCAAAAATCTGCCAGGTGCTGGCAACATCCCTTGCCTACAGCAGAGGCTGTTTTCCACTCTGCAGTTTGGTGTATCAGGGCTATTTCTTAAGTAACTAAAGATAAATTTATCACTTGCCATCTTTTGCAATTCTTTTTAACATCTAAAGAATATTAGGGACTACAGTGGATTTCAGTGCTGGTAAGAAAGTTAAGAACTAAGACCAGGTAGCATAGATGTCAGACAAATTTGAATTTGTCTTTTAAATCTCAGTCAAAAATAGCTCTTTACCTGGTATAAGATTTCCTCTCCCCCTCAATGTTGTAATCTGTACTATCAAAGTGAACCTATCTAGATGCCGTGAACAAGGGGACAGTAGGATCAGAGAGTGTAAGTATGACTTCTGTTACATGGTCACGGTCATTCACTGTTACATGGTCACAGTCACTCACAGCAATGTGGCTACTGAGTCTGGTGGAGCCTTTGCACCTTCTCTCCCTCTGCCCTGGCTGTGCCTCCTGCTCCAGGCCAGCTGGCCACCTCTCCACAGCTCTGCCAGCACGAAGGCTTGTGGGGCTGCACTGTACACTAAATCAGGGATCTGATCTATTTGAAGAACAACTCAAAAAAGGGTTGTTTTTTCACTCACATTTGCTTTTTGAGAGAGATCATCATCCAGGAAAATTCATTGAGATGGGCCAGAGTAACAGAGCGTAAGGGTGGGGATGAGACAGGGGCTTCCTAAGGCATCACTGTCACCAGAAGTCATTTAAGGAAAAGTGCCCTAGTGAATCAAAGCCAGGATTTTCACACCTGTCGGGAAAGGAAAAAACAACAACCCCCCGTATGTTTACTAATCCTGGCTCTCTGTGTATATGAGTGATTCAAGTTCTCCGTTATCCTTGTAATGGATCCTTCATTCAGCATAATGTTGCCTGGCACGCCAAGCACAACAGAGAGATTTAAAGCTCAGCACTGGGATTGCATAATGTCTCCAGCTTGAACCTTGGACAGAGTGGCTTTGGGTTTTTTTGCTCCTCTCGGATATGTTTATAATTGTTAAGGCTGACAGAGATCCAGATGTTTGTAACGCCAGGAGTTACAGGACAGCCTTCTAGTCCAAAGGAAACAATTACTAAATTAATGTAAGTGTTAGTACTGGTAAAATTAGCACTTTGAGCGAGTTCTTGCTCATGCACTTAAACATATCAGATCCGGTAAAATTTAACTCTGATGTGGATTTTTTTGTTCTTTTACGTTCTGACAGTTACTTAGGTTGTGACCCAAAGTCATTTCAGCTTCAAAGTCCTTTAAAAGGGCATTCTTAGGCTGGTCCCAAAGAGTTGCTAAAATGCAGGTGAAAAGGATGTGGCTTTGAATGCCAGTAACAGTTTTGTGGCTTGTACTTCTGAATTAAAGATGAAAAAAACCCCATTGTTGTTCTGCATGTCTGGTTTGTAAACCAAGACAGGGTACTGATTTGCCCATCTTTTAAGTCTTTTTTTGGTCATTTTAAAACCTGGGGAAAGAAGTTACAATCTTGACCTGAGAATTAGCAGTAAAAGATTACTTCTGTATGAAAAATACCATCATGTCTGTTGGTTCATATGCACATCATCTATTGAGTTACCTTGTGAAGATATCTTTCGTACCACAACAATTTGCAGTCTCAAAAGATGCCTACCAAAAAAACCCCAAACCTACCAACGTAATTTGTCAGTCAGTCATAAAATACCTGACAGTGCATATATGTTTGTACCTCATGTGCAGCATTGCTATTTGAAAAGGCAGTTTATTTAGGAAACAAAATAAATTGCAGAGCATCTTATTCAACCTGCTACTTATCAGTCATGTGAGATTATGCCTAAACCACTTTTCTGGTATTTATGCTTATTTGCTTTGTAGCTATCTGCTTTGCTTTTGCCACGTAGCAGCAAGTTGCCTCTTTTTACCTGCACAGGTCAGGAAAAAACAAGAGGTAGAGAGGGCAGGGCACTGTGCCTGCGAATGACTGAGACCTGGCAGGGCATCTGAGGGAGGAAGAGGAACAGAAATGGCATTTGAGTACCTGAGCAGGGGTGAGCACACTGGCCTGCCTGCCAGCTATACGCTTGAATGTGTCCCCTGTAAAGTCTCAAATGACTTTGAACTTATTTTCTCAGTGTTCGTATTCAGACTGGTCAGACCATTTGTAGTCATCTGCGCGGTCATGTCAGAGAGAACTATTTCTTTACTTTTCATTGATTTTGTTTTCAAAGGCACAGATAAAGACAAAACAGACTTACCTTTTCTTGAATGCCCTTTCCCAGCCTTTTAGATGAAGTCATGAGAGGTACAAGCTGAGACACAGGTTTAGGAAGACCTAGCTTGGGCATTTTGTCCTATGACTAAGAGACAAGGATCAAGTACTTTTTAGCTTCTTTCTGTAAATATTTCGATTCTGGAAGATACAGATTCCTCACATTAGATTAAATTTGCTGCATTTTCATTACTATGTTTTCAAAGGAACTATGATGTGTTGTCTATGTTTAGATCACTGATGATATTGAAAGTACCTTTTTTAAGTGCAAACCGTCTTTGGCACTTCATTTTATCTGTCATGAGATTAATATTTGTTTTTCTACTCAGTGTGGGGTGTTTCATCTGTGCAATTGACTGAACCTGATCCAAGTTTGACTTTTTTTTTCTATTTCAGTGCTTTTGTATGTGAGGAAGGAGACAGATGAGGTGTTTGATGCTTTGATGCTGAAATCACCCACAGTAAAGGGGCTAATGGAAGCTGTAAGTATCTGATGTCCTCACACTGTTTCTCTTTCTTGGCAAGTAAATCTTCAGGCTTTCCATGTATTATTGAGATAAATCATAATATAAAGATGAAGTTATTCTCAAGTACATTTAAAGCATTTAATAAAAGCCTTCTGGAGCACACCTCTGAAATACTGGCATATTCTGAATTCAGTGTTGTCAGCGGGTTGGTGGGATTAAACAGTGTCACAGAGATGGTTATTGGAGACCTGATCCGTGAGGAATGGCAGTAATTAACCAGTGTCAGGGAAGCAGAGAGGTGCAGGTTTTGTTTTCTGAAATGTTTCTCTCTTAACTGATGGTTCAGAGCCTGTTGAATCTTTTCCTGTAATGCCCGTCAGTGTGTTCACAACCATCTTTCCAAGAAGAGGCCAGGGATGTGCCATCTCCGTGTGAATTTCATATAGCTTTTGTGCAATTGCTGTTCCAGAGGAAGGTGCTGAGCCACTGCAGACTTGACATACATACCACTCATCTCAAATTCCTCCTTTAGCTCTCACTCGCAGAGTGATCTACCTAGCAGCCTGCCTCTTTGCTGTGTCTGACTTGAGTTTTTGCTTGTTACTCATTAGGTGTCATTGAGAGTTTCTATTTCTCTATTTAATCCTTTTTCTATGAGCCAATTGCTAGTAGATGTGTGAAATTTGGGGAGAGAAGAGTTAAGTAACCATGTGTCTCACGGCTTCAGTGGGGGAACTAATTTGAGACTGACATGTAGGATGCTGAATTGATTTCCAGCCTTGGTTATGTGTAAGAGAGAAGATGGGAATGGATGAAGGTGTCCCTAGAGAACTCAGCCAAGTGCTAGAAGTGTGTATATTCATACTCTCTTAAAACTGTCACAGTGTCTTGTTGCATGTACCAAACACTTCTAATGCAGTGAAGATTGAATTATATGGTCAATATTTGGCCAGTAGTAGAAGGCAGAAAAGGATTTGTGGGTTAGTGAAGTTGTTTAAAGCACCTTTTCAGGTCAGGGTGTCTCTGAGGAGAGTCATCAGCATGCTAAGGATGTCCTAACTGTGCTTTTGCCAGCACTGTTTGTTAGCTGTGACTGCAGCTCAGTTGTTAGGCAAAGCACATGTATAACAAAAACCAGGCTTTGCTTGAAGAGGCTGCAGTCTGATTCATGGTAAGCTGTAACATGATTTCATCTTGTCTTTGTATGGAAGTTAAAAGTATGTTATAATCCTTCTATAACCTTTCAAGCTAGCATGAATATTTTATCTCCAGTAGTCTGTGCCTCCCCATGCCTGTTCTCCAGCCACCGTATAACAAAAACAAAGCTGGTGCAGAAGCAGGAAAGGTTTCTGCGTACCTCAGTCAGCACAGCTGCTGACTCATTGGCATGTTTTTGGCACCAGAGAAATCTAAGCTGTTGTAAAGTGACCCAATTCACTGGAGGAACACATTAGGAAAATTTTAATTCTCTTTGGTAGGATATTGTGGATAAACCAATGCCAAAAAGCTGTCAAACTGCATATTCTTAGATTCTCTCTCTCTCTCTAGTCATTTCAGCAAATCATGTAATTTTGTAATTGTTCACATCCTACAATGTCCAATTCTAAACTCAATATTAAGAACTTAGGAAGTGAGCCTCTGAATATTACAGAGCCCCAGATCTGAAAGAGAGCTCCAGTGATCCTGAATCATACCCTCCTTCTCTGTTTATGGATTTTACTTTTTTTCTCTTTTCATTAATCCCTATTCCTGGTCTATGGCTTTCTCCTAATTTTCTGTTATTAATGATATTGTTTTCTTGGATCCTGCATTTATTTTATTGTCACACATAACCTCATTCCAAATGAATGCTTGGATTCCTTCTCAGATTTCTTTTTTTTTGCAAATATCTAGAGGTCTCAGGTTTCAGAAATACAATACATCTCAGGAAGTGATGCAAATGTTTGGTTTTCACTAGTCAGTCTTGATCAACAGTAAATATCAAAACAATTGCCCATCACAAAACATCACACCTGTGGAGACTAACCAGCTCTAAATTCTGCTTTCAGCCTGATGCAAAGTCAGGATAACTCTGTGTATCTCAGTAGGTACCCCAGTCTTACATTGTGCAGAATCACATATTTAGTCAAATTATAGAAGGCAGTCCAAATCGGGAAATTCAAGTGTCCCAAAGTCTTTCTATAATTAAAAACTAACAGATGAGTTCAACAGAGGTAGCTTAGACTGAAGTTTAGTAGATATATGTCTACATACGTGATCTTTCAATCAAAACATGTTTTTCTACATGCCTCAACCAGCCCAGATGTTGCCCTTTCTGTTTTCCTGACTCCAGCAGAGAGCATTTCTGTTTGCTTGTGCAATCAGACGAACTTGCCATGCCAGGGACCTCAGCCCAAAGGGACACTCAGGCTGCTTTCAGTGCCAGTCTGAAGGCTGTTACACTGCTTCAAGCATCCCAAGGGAAAGAAAGAATTCTTTGCTCTGAAGATTGGCAAATGGACAACGGACATAATAAGGAAAAATATTTGTCTAAATAAAGATACCATTAAAATTCAATGTAACTTGCTTGGAGTCAGGTGAGAAATCCTGCTTCGTATGGAAGTTGGCTGCAATGTCCGTACGAATTGTGGTTTAACCACAATGTCCTACCATACTCCTTTCGTTGGCAACAAACACCCAGAGAAGAGGGTGCTAAGTAAGAAGCCCTAGCAGATGCTGGCTCTGCTTTCTTGGATTCTGCAGCAGGACTTAGCACGTTTGTATGGGAGTCTTGTTTTCTGAGCCTGCAAGGAGGAGTCTCTCCCATGCCCCCACTTTGAGCCTTGCTTCCACAGTTTTCTGTTTGGTATAATTGGCTGAATCCTTAGGGGTTCCTGAGAAATGTGCTTATTCAGTCAGCTGGAAGTCTTTTGCAAAGCTCACTAATCCCTGCATGTTATATAAATCCTACACCTGTCATAGGCAGTGTGACAGGCAAGGCTTTCTCAGCCCAGCCTCTCATAGTTTATGTAGAAAGTGGTGTCCCAGAGTCCCAAACTGCTTTGAGCAACATTTGGAATGCATGAGTGTTAGGTATCCCAAATATCCTAGGGAAGATTTATGTTGGAATGTGCAGAATGCTGTATATGAGCTGCTATTAAACGTCCTTGGCAGAGGAATGTTTTGCTCTGCTTGTTTATTTGCATGGAGTCAGGGAAAAGTGTCTTCAAATACTGATCTTTACAGTATCACTCGATCTCAGAGTTAACAACCCAGAAAGGAAGATAAATCGCTTCCTCATGTTCACACAGTTGTGACACTTTCTGCAGTTTCAGGTGGCAGTTTTTTTCTGGTGCCTGTTACAGAGGATTTTGTCAACAATCTCATGAAGTGGAGACAGTTTTATTATTGCTTTACATGAAATCTTAAATTTAGGGGTACAACAAAACCACAGATAGAGAAGTTCAACACCATATTGCTTATCTGATATCATTCTGTTCATGGTAAGCAAAACCAGAGGATAAGAAAGAATATAAGAACATGGAAGTTTCTTTGAAAACTTCTCTAAGACAGTCGAGATTTGCCCTCACAATGTAGCACCTGGGTACCCCAGAGGAGTCACCACCCTCAGGTCAGTCATGGGCAGGATAGGATGAGGCATTGAAGGAAGGGAGACTTGGAAAGATGGTGGTAGAGACGGGGAGATAGTGAATGAGGATCAAGATGTGGGTAGCTACACCAAGTGCTTCTGGCCAGTGATAGGTGATTCCTTCTACTGGGAATCCTGCTCATGGATCCTCCCTTGGATTAAGTGCATGGGCTGTGTCAGGTGTTGATGAAAGCTGGGTGGGGCACCTGTCCTGTCTGTGATGGAGAGTAGCTGGAATAGGTTAGGACATCTCACACAGGGACATGGCAGACCCTGGGTTCAAATCATAGTTGTTTAACCCTGTTTGGAGCAAAGACTCAAACGTGCTCCAGATAAACTGAATATGTATGCTGTGGAACTTCTTTGCAGGATGCATTTCCACCCTGTGCATGTGGTTACATAGCTTTTCCATGGGCTACACAGAGCCTTTTGCTTAGGCTGTATAGAGCTCAGAGTGGAAAAGATTTGTTTTGTAGTCCAATAGTGGAGATTATTGTGTGAGATATAAGACAAGTAGGGTGACGCTCTTCTTCTTATAAATGAGCAAAGTGGACCACTCCCCACAGCAGGGTCATTGTAATTGTACAGCATGGGAGCTTGTACAGCCTTGATGCAGAATTAGGCCTTTCTCCAGGTGGGTGAGAACATGGAACCAGGACTGTGATCAGTATCTCCAGCACCATATCCAAAAGGGCAGTGAAACATGCTGGTGCAAGTAAAATTGAAGTAGCAAATACCATGTAAATTTAAATTGTATTTTGTTCTCTGCTAGGTGGAGAGCTTAGGGAGTGGATGGGTCTAGTGTACCTTATCAGTTAGCACCTTTCTGTTAGCCATGGATGTATGCTAACATTGTCAGAGGAAAAAGTTTGCAGTGTAAAAGAAGTTTTATTGGTTCTTCAGAATCTTGGAGTTCTGCTATACTTTTTAAGCAGAAAATTGAATCTTGGATTAGATGACAATTATACAATTATAGGTGATGTAGGCAGGTATGGGCTAATTAATTCTCTCTCTCAGAGAATCGTGGCTCTCTGGCAAGGAGCCATGCTTGGGGCTCAACCTGTGGCTGTTTGAATCTGTCCTCAGTGCTGAGTTTATCCATTGCTTGCTTTCCATTTTCTATTTCAAGATAATTACTTTAATTTACTTCTCTAAAATTGTTTTCCCAATGTAAGTCTGAATGTAAGTACAAAGAAAGGATTTTACGGTGACTGATGTTTGGCAGTCTTTAAATGGATTTTTTAATTGTGCATTTCAGTTCTCTAATGCAAAAGATAACCAGTCAGCTATTTAGCTGCAACTTCATTTCACCTGGGAAGAGCTGGAAACTTACTTTACTTGGTGGTAGAGTAACACAAAACATTAATCACTGATAAAAAAGTAATTTTTCTGTAATTATTTTGCATTTTGGAGCAATCTTTTTCCAAAGTGTGAGCTGTGAGAACTGTTCCCTCAAAGAAGAGTCATGATTTGAAACGAAGCCTGGCTCAGATGGAGAGAGCTCAGGGACACCATCTCCATGAGTACACCACAGACTCACTGCAGAATGGACATCCCTAAAAGTTACTAATATATTGCTGCAAAGCAATGCCAAAGCACCCGAGTGAAGTACTTGCTGGCACTGGTAATTTGTCAGCTAAGTAGTTCTTCCTTTTAAAGTTGTCCTGTGTTTTCTGCTTTATCATTTGGGTAGCTGGCAAGAGGTTTATTTTACAAGTCCTTTTCCGGTTAACACACTTCTTTGTGACATCTTTTTATCTGTACACTCAGATGATGTTTTGTGAGCCAAAGTGTTCTCATTTTGCCACCATAGTAACTAGACTGAGTCACCTCCCCAAAAATACAGAAGCTTCTTCGTCCCTTGTGTAGCATGTTGGTAGCCTTCCCACAATAAAAAGTGCCTTGAAGATACTTTTCAGACAGAAGTACCACTATGGAGTGTCCTGTTAGCTTAACAAATCTTGAAATATCTTTGAGAAATAGAAATGTGCATGTTTTAGTTGATCCATCGGTCCATCAGCTCTTCTTGGGTTGCTTTCTGCCTGGTAGAAGAAGCCTTTGCTTCCATGAGCCTAGAAAATCAGATTAAGAAACAACAGAAAGATCAGATTGAAATTCCCTCATAAAATTGGAAGCTGGAAGGAGCATTGACTCCTTGAGCAGAGCAGTAGGAGATGCTGGGGCAGTTTTGATGACTCACACCCTATAATAACTATGGTCTTCTAGTTTCTGGATGGAAACAATTGTGGGTTTTGATCAAGCTGTTCCAGATTATTCCTCCCCAAGTTATTCTTAAATGAAACCATGGTGTGGTTGTGAGTGACTTTTCTGTATAGCTTTTCTCTCAAAGTTTGCAGAGATTTTGTTTTAATGCCTTATGTAAGGTAAGAGGTGATAATTTTATATTTCTCATTAGTCTTTAATGATATTTCTTTCATTTTTATGATTTCAGATCTCTGAGAAATATGGGCTGCCAGTTGAAAAGATTGCAAAACTTTATAAGAAGAGCAAAAAGGGGTAAGTTAGTTAACTAAGTAAGGATCTATTGCAGGATCCTTTAGAAGTACACAGAGATCCCAATTATGCTTGGGGCCTCATGATGCTGGGCAGTATAAACACTCTTAGGAGATGTGCCCATGCGCTTGAAATGTTCATGTCTGTGCAGACAGTGAGGGATGGCAGAGGAGGGAACATGGATCTCCAGTCTGTCTGACCAGTGTTCATAAACTTCTTGTGAAGAAAGAGTTTGTGTTTGGAAAAGATATCTGGAAGAAGTCTGTTTTGTAGACAGTATGCTTAATAACACCATAGAGGGCCAGCATGGGAGATGCTGTGAGTGCAGTGTGGAGTTCCCCTGCAGTGTTACAAAGAAACAGGCCACAGTCTGAATCTGAAAGACAGGCAGGCAATGTTTTCTGCAGCGGTTTCAGCTGAGTAAATTTAGACATGAACATCACAGCTGGGCTTTTAAAATAGCTAGGCTATTTTTTTAAAAACAGCTAAGCTATGGCTCCTTGCCATAAATCTAAATCTCTCCACTTTAAATTTTTTTTTAGTTCTATTTAACCGTAATATTGTAGTGATATAATTTTAAACCAATAATTTATTTTCATTGCAGAACTGTAACTCTAGCTTAGGACATTGTTGTGTCTGGAGAATTCTTTAGCTTTTGAGAAGACATTTGAAACTTCTCATGTTTTGCTTCTTCCTAATGCCATTTCCAAGTGATTGTGAAAAGGAACACTTTGAGGTAAAGAGTGAGGAAAACACTCATATATACTTCTAATAGTTGTCGATATTCTCCCATCCAAGGTGAGTTCTAGGTCTGTGAGCTGTGTGCAAGGCACAAATTACACTGCTTCCCTGTGTTAGCAGCTCACACCACAGAGGTGCAGCAGCTCTTGTGGCATGTCTGAGGGGTAGCACAGAGTAGCACTCCCTGGAGGAGCCAACACCAGACATGGGAACCACCAGCTAGCTGGGTCTGCCAGGGATCTGGAGCACAGCTCATCTTGTAGGCAGCTTGAGTGTGTTAACATCTAGCACTGGCATGTCTCTTACCTCAGCTACTTTGGCAGGGAGCAGTCTCTAATCCAAAGACTAGAAGGGACTGTGGGGCAGATCTTGATGATGATTCCCACTAGTGACCCTGTACTGGCACGTGCTGGAGTCATTTTTTGTTGTAGAGGAGTGAGCATATGTGGTGGAGTGTGTGGCTTTCTCTTCCAGTGTCCCAATGCATAAAAACATTGATTTTTGCCTTTGTCACCAGTATCCTGGTAAACATGGATGACAACATTATTGAGCACTACTCCAATGAGGACACATTCATCCTGCACATGGAGAGCATGGTTGAAGGCTTCAAGATCACACTGACGGAGATCTAGCCTCAGGCTAGTCTTTTTGTAAGGAACCACAGCATTTCATCCTTCTTGGAAAGCAGAAGATTCCCCAGGAACTTGACAGACATTGATCAGAGAAACTGTTACAAAACTACTTTTAAATACTGTCCATTCTGCAAATGTGCATCCACTGCATATAGACTTGGGGTTGTCAAGCACAAGGCCACTCATGTTAACCTGGTCCCTTATTTATTATTCCCCACTCTCTAGTGTACAAGCAGTTACCAGCCCCCAGATTTGTAACCAGATGACCCACTGCAAATGTGAAACACAGCATTTTAATCCATACTTTAGTATGGATAAGCTCATTCTAAAACATGTTAAGGAATCATGCTGGTCTAGTTTCAGAAATCTGGTATAAATTACTTTAGCAGTAGTTGTCTCCGTCAGTGCTAAAAAGCTGTTGCAGTGCTAAAGATGGGGAAAGTGGCTGACAGTTCACTTGCTCAGACTGATCCATATCTCTATATAGTGTATAGTCTTGCCAAATACCTCTGGTAGTTCTCAGCACGTAGCAATGAGGACTTGTAAGTAAGGCATTCAGCTACAAATGTCACTTGTAAGTAAATGGTAAAGAAACCATTTTAACTTTGTATATAATGTTTATAATATGCAATAATATATTTTAACTACTGTATGTGGGCATGTTTACTGCCACTATGTTTTTGTCTGTATTGGGTTTAGGGGTTTAACAGAATCTTTCCTAGAGGATTAAATTTCTGCAATCTGTTAAGGAGTGTGTACTGAGAAGCTGATAACTTAATCTGCACTCATATGCTCCATCCTCGCTCACACAGTTATATATTGAAATATTATAGCAAACTGTGCTACAGCATCTTGAATGCTCTGGCACTGTAGAGCCCCCCCGAGGTGCCCAACTCCCAGCTGTGCGTGCCTGAGTCTCCCATCCCGCTGTCACCAAATCCAGGAGGCAGGATGTGTCTGCTCCTGGTGTGCCTCGAGGTACAGAGGGAGGCTCCCAAAGCGGCCTTTTCTTAAGCCTCTGGTGAGAACGGTGCTTTCCGCAGCAGCCTGCTCATTAAAGCACTCCTCTAGACTGTAAGAAACAGGGCTTCAAACTCTTCCTCTTAAGGATACTTGCTCTTATATCTCCCTTGAATGATTCTGTTTTGATTCCTAGGACAGTGGGGTGAGGTATAAACCTCGGCTAGCTGTAAATATGTTATCAAAACTGGCATGATTTTGCCAGTGGAGACCAAGTATCCCACGACCAATGTGTGGAGATAGGTCTCTCCATCAAGGGCTGGATCTGAACCCAAGTTGAACTACATGGCTATCCGATCAAATTCCACCTCTGTCTCATGAATTCTGTGAAGAAATAATGTTGGGCAGGCTAAAATAACAAGGAAAGGGATTCAAGGCCTGACTGTCTGTAGCACATCCAAACCCAGTACCTCTCTCTCCTCTCCAGCTCCTCAGGCTGTTGTAGGGAGCTTCTCACTCAACATACAGTCCCGTGACTTTCAGCTGCATTTTGTCCTCTATGCACTGTACATGGGTCCTGTGTGACAGACAGAAATGTGGGTCCTTTCCTACATGCAGCCTTTAGAGCTTATTTTTTTTCTTTCTGACACCTTTTTTCCTTTCATCACACAGCCTTTTTTTATTAGGTGGTTAATGGCATAAAGAAACACTGCCTAGTTTAACAGAGCTCACTATGTAGTGTTCTGAGCTGTGTGGAGCTATTTACATTCAAGCAAAGCAGCTGGGATAGCTGACCAGTCTGATCTGGCCGTATTTTTGCATGAATTGTTCTGCAAGCTATTGCATGCTTTCTTAGCTTCATTAGCAATAGCATCCCATTAAAATCTCTGCTTCCAATAGAAATATTAGCTACATGTCGAATCTCCTGTGGGACCAGAAACTATATAAGGTTCAGGTCATTAGTGTCAGGGCTAACATGCCCAGAATCCACATGTGCCTGGAAAGCAAAGCGTGTGTTCTGTCTTCCTCCTGCCCTCTTCTTTTGTTGTGCACTCTTTCCCCTTCTGATGCAGAGTTTTGTAGTAATTTCCTTAACTTTTTATAAAAATCCACTCCAACAAAGATGCTCTTGCTACCCTGCTCGAGAGCAGTTATCCTGGGAATACAGGAAATTTATGATGGTTTGGTTTGTTTCTACTTGCCTCAGACTGAGATAAAAAGTCTATGCTGACTTATCCCAGATACTTTTTTCCTAAAGAAAAAAAGAGGACAGTTTTGACAGGTGGCATTAGGAACTGGGTCCAGCACACAGTACTAGTGAGCAGTGCTGTTAGTTCTTGTATTTCTCTGTTGGTGTTTGGAGCCCTGAGGATGTTAGCTGGGATCTCTGAGTTAATCATGGTGTCTGGGCCCAAGCTGCAGGTGAAGCATAGGAGTAAATGTATGCAGAAGCTGGGCCCTGCTTCTGACCCAGGTTGGAATGTGCTCTGTTGAGAAAGGACAGTGAGAATTTAGGGTTCACAGAGAAGTACAGGCTGTCCTAGCAACATCAGCACTCAGGTTAATGGGACATTCTTGTCTTACACCTGGGTGGAGATGAGCTGGGATCTGTTGAGTGCTGCAGCATCGTGTGCCAAGGAGCAGCATGGGATCAGTGAGAAGTTCAATGTCCAGAAGTACTAAGGCTTAAGAAGCTATCCTTCCATTACCATTTTAGGAGCTTTCAGTGAACCACTGTCCAGAGAAGGAAAGTTGCTTCCAAGATTGACTGAAAGCTACTCTAAATACATCTTAAAGTGTGTGAATTTCTGGTGGTAGAAAGCTGATACTCCTGCCTTCAGTTCCTTCTTACAATTTCAATGAAGTTAGTAGCGTTGAGGAAGGCAAGTAGATTGGTGGTAAGATTATTTTAAAACAAAAACTAGAGACAGGTAAGGATGATCTCCCTGAACTTCATCTGTCAGGGTCCGAGGGCTTTATTTCTCTGCTCTAGATGCAGGTGCATCACAAGCACTAAGACATTACAAAGAATATATCACCCGGTACCTCTTCAGTTGTAGTTACAACATCAGCTGCTGGAGCAGCACTGAACTTTGGATGCTGGTTGTGGCAAGCTGCAAACTCTCAGGGTTCACCTGAGAGGAGAGGGACAGTACAAGTAATGCAAATTTCTGAAGCAGTGGCCTGCCTTGTGCCCTGCTTGATTTAAATGCCTTGAGGAGTATATAATGCTTGCATGTAATTTGTTAAAATATACATGTTGGTTTCATTAAACAATGAAAAATATTGATTAATGTTGGATCTTCCAAATATTATGAGTTAAATGGAAGTAAGATTTGGCTGCTGTTCAGCAGGGGACAGAAATACCTGTCTTGCCTCCTTTCATCTCTTTGTAGCACTGCTGTGGTTGTTTATTTAAAGGAACAAAATTCTCATTTCCTTTCCTTCTTCAAGACAGCAGTCTTGAATCTTAACTAGTGCAGCCTGAGGTGTGGCTTACTACTCAGTGCATTTTCCCTGTGAAGAGTTAGAGCAATGCAGTGTCTCTAGATGTTGTGTCTTAAAAGACTCTGATAGAGATGTACAAAAGGAGAAGCCTTCTAAGTTCAAATTTTGGTTCCTGCTACAGATTTGGCACTTTGACCGTCCATTTGATATTTTATTATGAAACCCCATTCAAATTCTCAAATTTTAGTTCTTTCTCACAGTCAGGTGCTGATACCCCCAAAATAAAGTGCATCCTTTCAGTGAAGCTTTGTGGATGTAGAGTGATATCCCCATCAAGACATTTTGGAGGATTTTTACCACTGAGTGTAAACTACAAAGAAAAGAGTGTTTTCTTCCTCTGTGCCCTCTCTCATGAAGTTTTTGGTCAGTGGAATTCAGAGATCAAATGTCTTATATATTTTCCTCTTTCATTCTATGGATTGTTTAAATTTGTAAATGAATTCAAACAGTTAGAAAAATCTAAACTCTCTAGCTGTCAGAGATGCTGTATATTGATTGAAATGGAACTGGAAAGGAGTATCTTATGACTTCTAAAATGTAAAGCTTATTAAATGTTTATATGCTCTTCCATTTCCTATTAATTGAGACAAGATACAAACAAGAATGTTTGTGCCAAAGATTGTGACAAGCTGTCTTTCTGGCAAACAAGGAAACTATGTATAAATAGTGTGCTTTTATATTAAGAATATAGCTCATGTAACTTAATAGTGTTGCAACTGGGAGAGGGGTTTGATAAACTGTAAATACAGTTATTTTATTTTTTGTACATTTTTAAGAAGGACAAAATAAATATTCCTATGTATGAGATAATATTTCTGTTGCTGCGGTGTGTGTCACTACATGTCTTCAGGAGAGATAGTGTCAGTATGTACAAATACCTGAAGTGCAGTGCAGAGAGAATGGAGTCAGGCTCTTCTCAGTGATGCCCAGCGACAGGACCAGGGACACTGGGCACACACTGAAACACAGGAGGTTCCTTCTGAAATCAGGAAACATTTACTGTGAGTATGACCAAGCACTTGAATAGTTTGCCCAGAGAGGTTCTGGAGTCTCTATCCCTGGAGATATTTAAAAGCTGCCCTGACATGGTCCTGGACAACAAACCCTTGCTTGCCCACTCGAGCAGGGGGTTTGGACCAGATGAACTACAGAGGCCCCTTCCAACTCCAGCTGTTCCATGATTCTGTGACTTGTTGGAGTGTCCTGGGAACCTGGCTGGAAGCTCTGGTGCTAACATCTTTGTGGCTCCAAGGCACCTGGAATGAGTTCATTAGCTGCATCTGCTTCTGCTGTGCCCTGGGTACCCAAAGCACTGAAGCATACCTGGCCGTGCATCTTGCAGTAAAACATGTTCATCAACCATTTTATTCTTCACCAGTTGACTTTGGCTTTTCAAACAAGAATCCAGGAGGTAAGAACACCTAAGTAAGTGGAACATTGCTTGGGAAAGCATTTGCCTCAGCAAAGGGAGGCTCCCCACACACTAGCAGGACAGCCCTGTCTTACAGTGGGGTGGAGGAGTTCAGTGCTCTGGATGGCTCAGGGTGAGCCAGGACCAGCTCCCATGGAGCTCTTTAAGGTAATTACATTTCCTGGCCACTGCCTGTGATAGATGTTTAATTATGTTTTATAGGAAGTAATTTTGCTGAGTGGCTCTTAAAATGCGAATGTTTTGAAGCTGAGTGGTTGGCAGTACTCCATCTGCGAGGCCATGGAGGAGTGAGGAGAATTGTGTCGGCTGACAGGAACTGCTGCACCCACTGCATGCTCAAAAGGCTGGACTGTTTCTGCCGTGCCTGAGCCTGGGTTTAGCAAAGTGACTCACAAGATCTTTGAGAAGAACTGACCCTCTCCTAGGAGTGGGCACCAAAACACCCCTCCTCCAGCTCCTGACTGAAGCTTCAGAGGACTCACTGGAGCAGCAAAGCTGTGATTTTTGGTACCTTCCCTATCTCTTGGCTCAATTTGTGCTGCTGAAAACAGTGATAGGTTCTGGAGCATACTGTTTCCCAGATGGGGCCAGATATAGGGCTAACAAGCCAATGAGCCACAGGATCTGATTTCCTCCTCCCTGATGTAGTTGGAGGTCCAGTCCCGGACTGTGGGGATGTAACATGTGCTCTGGTGCCTGGTGGTGACCATCACCTGGACCCAGACTCTGTCCTGGAACAGAAACCCTGGGCTTTGCACAGGGAGATGCATGGGCCAGCAAAGGTGGTAAAGTGGAGGATTTCAGCACCCCTGTGCAATTAAACACCTCCATGCACCCTTGCCTTTTTATGCTAAACTGTATTATGGGCCCTAATGGAAGGGTGAAAACATATATGACAGGGAGTTTGGCACACTGGAAGTTCATGCAATAAAGCTGGCTTGAAGTTGTACTGAGCACAGGGGGTACATGGATGCTGTAACTGATGCTCCATCCAGACTCCAGCCTGTCTCAAGCTCATATTAAAGTGCAGTTTCATAAACAGGTTTTTTGTTGGGTTTTTTTTGGTTTTTTTTAATCTCAGTAGGAAATAGTCACCGATTGCTGTTACCTCCCCGTGGGATTTAAACTACTTTGAGCACTCTGATGCTAATCCCAGCTCCAAATTCAACCTAGGTAAAAGTCTGAGGAGTTTAAGGAGCATGCACAGGAGCCTGAGCCAGCCCCCTCCAGAGCCTGTCTGAGGCTGGCAGGAGTCCCTGCTCTGACAAGCTTGGCTGCTGCCTCATGAGCCACATGTCAGAGTGACTAACCACAGCTACCACCCTGCCAGCCTGTGCTCCCTTGCCACATCCTGCCCCCCTGATGGTGTGCTGGCCATTAGGGGAAAAAACCCCCTGCCCTAAACCAGGACAGGGATTTATCTCTGGCAGGGAAAGTTGCTGTCAGTCAGCTAAGCTGGTCTTTCCAGCTCCAGAGGACCAGGGCTCCCAGCCCTGTGCTGTCATTCCTTTACTTTTATAAACCACTCCGTGTTATCCTGCTCCATGCCCAGCTGCTGGAGGAAAAGCTGTGTTAGCAGTGGAGAGCCCAGCCGGCTGCAACGTGCCAGCACAGCGCCCATGCACAGCTTAAGCCCTGGCTAAGCCCTCCAAATTGGCTTTCACAGCTGCTGACTCTTTTCCCGTGGCAGTGAGTGGGACAGGAGCTGTGAAGACAGCAGGCAAAGTCTCCTCTGAGGTTTTCTCAGCAGACAGACCATAGAGCTACGTGAAGCTTTAAGGCTCCAGTGTGAAGGGAGTAACAGTGCGTGGCACACCATAGCTAGCTGCAGCAGAATGTTTATTAGTAGGAAAGAACATTTAGGGGATTTCAGTAGGTGAATTTGTTTGAACCGTTTGTATCCACCATACATTGGTTTTCATCAAGATTGTTCCAGGTTACATATTTATATAAGAAAACAATAATTAATATTTAGGTGCAATCAGTAATTCCAGTATGAAAAAGCACCGTGTCACAAAACAGTTTACAATACAAAAGTCTTCAAAATCTAACATTTAAAAACAATATATTTGTTCAACAGTAATAACAATACAGTAAAAAAATTCTTATTTCCCTTCAAACAATACTGCTTATATATTTTGGCACTGAAAAAGAAACTATCACAAATGCGCCTTTTTAACCACACAATGTTGTTTTGTGAGTGTCTATATAACAAGGAAAAACATGCTTTTGAAGTCAGTCATTTTGCCAGGTGCAGTTTGAACTGCTTTCTCTATTAAAAAGGAAAAAAAAAGCTAAAAGAAAAATAACTCCTAAACTGCAGCATGTCTTGTCTTTTGGCCCAGGACACAATCTGGAGAAGTGTCTCTCAGACTCAATCCATCTAGTAAATCAGCCCTGCCTGAAAGGCTGGATTCAAGCCCCACTTCCCTCTTCAAACATGACAAGAAATGTAGACCTAAGCCCCTCAAGTGGTCCTGTCTATTAGGGACTGACCCCAAATTCTTGTTATATTAAGCACCCCAATAAGATTCTGACCCTAAAATTGCTGCTCAGACTCTTCTTTTCCTTAATTGCTTAATTCCCCCAAATTTTAGTTAATTAATGTTAAAGTCACTTGCACAAATGGTCGTATAATGCGAACCCATCGGTTTTGTCCTGGTACAGCCAGCAATTCCAAGGAAAACTGAGCGTACATGTGCATGAGCCGAGGGGTAAGGGAGCCTGTTGCCAGTGGGGTGCCCTGGGTCAGGAGACATTGCTCCCAGGTCTCCTCCTGGGGCCAGGGCTGGCACACAGCGTTGGAGGGGGAAGCTTGAATCTGAGAGAGTGTAAGACAGAAAAGTAGACTTTTCAGGAAGAATTCCTTTCCACTCAAATCTGACCCCTATTAAAAGAAGAACGCAGGTGCTGTGCGCCGGGTGGAACACCGGTGCCTGCGTGCAGCTATGATGACCCTTGAAAAACGTTGATTCTAGTGAACATGCAGTCCTTGGTACTACCTCTAAAAGCTGAACAGTAAACAAACAAACAAAAATTTTAAATAGTTTTTACATCTTACATCAAAGATGCCACTACAAAAACACAATAGTATCACACATTAATTAGTACAGTCTTAAAAATGCAAACCAACGCTGGTAAGACTCCCATACATTCTGCATATCATATGTACAGAAGATAACAGCTTCTCGAGAGGAGAGGACAGTTGTAGAGAGATAATCTTCTGTTTTCTGAGTGCATTGCATAATACAAATACATTATCAGCATAAGAAAACTTTACTGTAACACTAAGAGTTCAAGAAAGGTCCTAACTGGAAGTTAATAGCAGGGGAACCGTGCACGTGCTGGGGGGCACAAAACACACACAACCCTCCACCAAATTCTGCGCCTCCTTCGGTGGCCTGATCATTTGCTTCCATTTCACCACGTAGGTTTAACATCTCGCTCTGCAGGTACAGACTCCCAAAGCATACGGCAGCACAGGGCCACGTCCCCAAAAACTGCACCTGGTATGTCTGAAGGCTGCTTGCCTCTGCATGTCCTTTACATGGGCTTTGCCTGGCAGAGAACTAGCTGGAGACTCAGAATACCACCGGATGAGCTTACAACAGAACCAGGGGGGAAAATTAACACATCACGATAGCTATAGGCAACTACACACAGGACACTCGCAAGTCTAAACAGCCGTAAGAAAAATATGCGGACCAAATTAATTTAATTCACAGTTGTCCCTCTCCTTTCTGAGTGGTAAAAGTCTTCCTTGGGATATGTAGGTTTGCTTACAAAGCATTCATCTAGAGAGGTATCTAATTTTGCCAAGACACAGGACAGGCTGAGCTCCATGCTGCTGCAGTTAGTCTGTCCATGGTAGATATAAAGTTTGATTTGGTACCTCTGCTCTATGCTGCAATGAGGCAACAGCCTGAGGGAACAGAGATGAGAAAGCTCTCCCTGTGGAATGGTCATGGATTTAGATAGGAACCGGACACTTCGATCCATTCAGCTTTTGCCCATGGCTTATCTCAATTTATTAGTTTCTACAGCATCAAAAGCAGCTGCCCAAGTTTAAACATACAAATTGTCATGGTTTAACCCCAGCTGGCAACTAAGTCCCACGCAGCCACTTCCTGCCTCCCAGTGGGACGGGGGAGAGAATTGGAAGGGTAAAAGTGAGAAAACTCATGGGTTGAGATAAGGACAGTTTAATAGCGAAAGCAAAAGCCCCATGCACAAGCAAAGCAAAACAAGGCATTCATTCCCCAATTCCCATGGGCAGGCAGGTGTTCAGCCAGCCCCAGGAAAGCCAGGCTCCATGACCCGTAACGGTGACTTGGGAAGACAAATGGTGTCACTCTGAACATCACCCTCTTCCTCCTTCTTCCCCCTGACATCTTTGCTTACTGATCAAGACACTATATGGTCTGGGATATCTCTGGGGCCAGCTGTCCTGCCTGTGTTCTCTCTCATCTCCTTGTGCATGGGGTGTGATGAGAAGGTAGAGAAGCCCTTGACACTGTGTGAGCCCTGCTCAGCAGTAATGAAAACATCCCCCTGTTACCAATACTATTACCCACACAAATCCAAAACTTAGCCCCATTCTAGCTACTGTGAGGAAAACTAACTCTACCACAGCCAAAGCCAGCAGACAAATGTGTAACTACTTACTTTTCCATCCATCATGTCATTCACTGGGCAATATTTAAAAATCAAAGGGTACTAAATACTTCTGTCAGAAGAGGAAAATATGGTTCAAATGCAAAATAGAGTTGAATATACAAATATTAACTAGAAGACTTCTTCGATGGAATTGAAGTGAGCAATTGGAAGAGATAAACATATTGAAATGCAGCTCTATCTGGTTCCTTGCAGAAAGTGTGCAGAGAAAAATAATCCCTAATGTAATTAAGAACTTGTTACCAGGCACCGTGAGCCCACCTTGGTAGTAATTGCTCAGAGAGCTCTGCTCTTGGAATCTCTGGGATGTTTGCATAAGAGCTGAAGGACCAGTGGGGCTAAATCTAAGAGGATCCAATGAAATAATCACAAATACACCTAAAACATGAATAAGAAAACTTAAAAACAAAATATCAAAGAAACATGATCTGGTAGAGCATTTGTATGACTAAAATGGAGCACAATGTCTTTAGGAATCTTCCTTAGATCCTTATCAGATTGAAATCCTGGTTTTGTTTTTAATTTTTCTTCCAGATACTAATAAAAAAATATTTGGTTGCCCTGGAAATAGAAACAAGATAATGACAGGAAATAAAAAAGTGATGGTGGCAAGGAACTGTGAGTTCTCCCCCAAACAACCACATTGGACCCATTAATCCTCCCTCCGAGTGCAGCCAATGAGCAGCACAAACGAAGTATAGAATCTAAGAGGATTTTCTCAGATGGGTTTACTAATCACTATCATCCTGTCATCCCATTTGGTAGGGAAATGTGAGGCCAACCCTGAAAAACACCGAAACCCTTGTCCCCAGGGAGGAGAAAACCAGAAGTCACACCTTCAACACGTGTTCTTGACAAATGGGCAGATGAAGAGTTTCTGGCTGACACTACTCTGCCAGAATTATCTCTTGGTCCTCAGCATCTGAGTGCTCCAGGCAGGATCAGGCCACTGCATGTTGAATAGCGATGCATTGGAAAATGCTGCTCCAGACTGGAAGAAATCCGGTATGTCTGGAGCAAACCATGGGAGCAGAGAGTGAGCACTGGTCAGGTTCAGACTGCTGTGCCTCAAGAAACACATACATGATAATGAAAATCATGTTGTTCTGGAGGTTCAGTGTACCCTTGAAATGTTTAATACTGCTATTACTTAATAATAGGAAATAAATACTGTGGTTGGAAGATACACACAGGTGGGCAAAGGCTGGGAACCGAATCAGAAGCTATTCCATCTAAGTGCATCAAACTTGGCTCCTCCAGATGTCAGGGGCTGGTGATTTTTATTTGTTTACACAGGGTCTAGATACAGCAACTGAGAGGTGGGTGCAAAGACTGGGAGAGCCAGACACCGTGAGTGCATGCCCTGGCAAGGCGAGAACATCTTTGGTATAAGGTCAGGGCAAGAGGGGAAGATCTAAAACATCTCAGCTGCACACTAAGTGAACACTAGAGAGAGGGTGGCTGTTGTGTGCCTCAAGATCAAGGAAGCCCTCAGCAGGCCTAAAAAGCTCAGATGGCCATCTCTGTGACATCTCTGGGCTGGCACAGAGGAGCTATTCTGTGCTGACTACTGCCAAGAGGATTTCACCATGTGAATTCAGACCCAAGGCTAAAGGCAGTGATGTCTTACAGTTTTTCATTTATGTAGTCTTTTTGCATTGTTCACTACAACCCAAGTTTCCCCCTCCCTTGCTTGTTGTGCATTAATCAGCATTTTACATGTGATAGCTTAATCCCAACTATACATTCAAATAACATGACCTGTGGGACCAACGAGGAAATCAAACCTATACATTACAAAAAGCCCCTCGTATGTGGCCTTTCCAGCTGTTACTTGTTAAGATATGGACAGCATACCTGAAAAGCTTTATACCTTCTCCTGTGAAAATCCTCAACCCTGAAACAACTTTCCAGTACGGACGATTTGGACGAAACAGCAGCAAAATCCAGGCTGGAATAAGGGGTGCTGCTGACTCAGAGTCCCATAGTAGTCAGGGTTTTTTCTGCAAGGGGAAAGGAGATTGACTTTGCATCCAACTGATCGTCCTACTTCTCTGAAGGCCAGAGGCAACTAAGGCATTCCACAGCCCTTCAGCACTGCTCCTGGTTTCTAGTGTCACTGCTTTCCATGACAATTTACAATCCCTGCTACTTTTTCCCCCATGTGCTTAAAACAGCTATTCTTCCCACCTTCTCCAGCCTGCAAAATGACACCTGGGTCTCAAGAGTCAGCTGGAGCTTTCCATTCTTTCCTATCATTACCAGGAAGGAAGCTCCTGCAGGCAATGTTTTGCCCTCAGTTACTTTTAGGGAAAGCCCTATGTTTCTCCTGGGAGCTGTTTGTTCAACTCCTGCCAGGGCATGATGAACAGCTCTGCTACTTGTAAGGAAGAGCAGAATTATTCTACTCCTGCAGCTGCATGTTCACGCTGGAGGTGTTTTAGAGAGCGCTTTGTCAGTGCCTCGGATGGAATACACAGCAACAGAGCTGTTCAGATAGAAGGTACCATCTCTGGTCTAGCCATATCTGAGAGCACATCACACCACGAGTTTGATGTATCGCTGCTTTGTATCTTATCTGCCTGCTGCACAGTCAGTGGAAAACTGCACGCAGCTCTGAGCACTGCTCAGCTGTCTGACACTTGCCACGTTTCTCTGCAATTCTAAGCACAAGTTCTGCCTGGGATAACGAGGAAACCAACTTCCCCCACTTTAAGACTCCTCTATGAGATCCTGCTCAGTAAGACACAGAGCAAAGAATTCGTCTGAGTGCTTGTGCGCAGGGCAGGTTAAATATTCTCCACCAGTCTTGTACCAGGTACCTGACATCTAACTCCTGAGCCCAAACACTACCTTGAAAGGAAACAGGGAGCACCACGAGAAAGACAAAAGGAGATGCTGGTGTAGTGGGTGTTCAGGAAGACTTGTCCAGTTCTCCTCTCTGAATGCTTCACTTGGCATTCTACACTGAGCTTCAAATGAAAGCTCTTTGGAAGGATGCCTCCTTGATCCTGACGTGCTATATTGCTATCATGTTGCATCTTCACCAGTGGTGCTAAGTGAAAGAGAGTTTTAAAAGAAGGAGGCAGCTCAGCTCCAGGCATTTCTTCAGAGGCAGGAGATTCCCTTCTCACTGCCACGTGTCCCCAGGGACCTGCCAGTTGTCACCGTGTTCCCTGGTTCACATGTACTGAGACGTATGGCCAAGGCCATCTTCTCATCTCGGCTTAGTCTGCAGATTAGGGCTCAACATCAAGTTACAACAGTTCACCATGTTTCCATGAGTCAGCTGAGATGAGGTTCTGCCCACAGCAACTGAAAGGTAATGCGACTTAACCCGGTCTGAAGTGAAAGAAAATTAAGCTAAGCCGCATTATTGCGCTTTTGCCATCAGTGAGGAGAGCACATGCTGCAAAGTCCTGGGGCTCAGCCCCTAGGGGCAGTATTCAAATCATGTGTGATCGCTTCTTGTGCTGGTGTGCAACGCTTCTGCACACAGACCTCATCCAGCTACAGAATTCACACACTTCTGGCTTACTTTTTTAAGCAGCATAAAACGTGAAG
The DNA here is from genome assembly GCA_013396755.1 of Sclerurus mexicanus. Classification (NCBI taxonomy): domain Eukaryota; kingdom Metazoa; phylum Chordata; class Aves; order Passeriformes; family Furnariidae; genus Sclerurus; species Sclerurus mexicanus. The sequence continues at coordinate 79,111 of VWZF01006289.1, read as the reverse complement.
GTCATACCTTATAACACAGAACAACAAAGGACAAAATGCCCTAGCAATAAGATAAAAATCCTACAGGCTCTTTAAGAACAGCAAAAGGAACAGCACAGCTCTGGATACCTCAGGAACATCCACTGCTGTGGACTGACAGGGCTTCAAATAAGGTTGAAACAAAAGCATTTCTTCAGTCCCTCTTAAACCTAAGTGCTCGCAAAAACACATGCATGTTTGTTTTACAAGGGTTGTGTTTCCTTTTCCCTTCTCAAAGCATCCTAAAACAGAGACAGTCTCCTGCAAAATTCACAAGCCATAGCCCTCACTTCATATCTTCTGGCACAGAGTTTGGCAAGCTGACTGGGAATGCTGGATAAATGGGACTGGCATTTTCCACAGATTCAGTCTATATGTGTGATGTACTCATTAATTCTCTTGAACAACACGTGAGTGAAGGTTGCCCCTTGCACATTGCAACTAAAAGTGGAGACTGCATCCACAAAATTGAGAAGTGATATGAAATAGTATGTGCTATCTGCCATCCTTCCTATATGAAGATATTGCTAATGGATCACTCGGAAGTGTCCGACTTGCTGTGCTATTTTTATGCAAGATATACCATTTTGCCTTCAAAATCTTTATGAAGGCAGTTGTGATTGCAAATGCAAATGGCAGCAAAGCAGAAAATTCCAATCTGAGGCACAGCATACCACTGCTGTCCTGCTGATCCGAGGTCTGCGCATGCTCCTATCACAATTCCAGCTAAGGATCACTCTTAAGTACGTGCAGAGGAGGAGAAAGAAAAGGATAGTTAATAATTTAAAACGATACCAAACAGTGGTAGTCAGGTAAAAGAATAACCTTAGTTCACTCTGTAAATATTTATACAATACTCTTATCTCCAGCTATGTACTCTGCAGCTGCAGACTAATTCTTATTATTCCAAATTTTATGAACTGTGGGAGAATTACATCTCCGCTGGCCTGGGGTCATAGCACAGGTTGTGTTTTCAAACGCATGTTGTATGATAGTAACATGAAATAAGCCTGGCCCCAGAGGTCCAAAACCTCTGAGCAAAAACAAACTGAGAGATTAGGTTGTGGCCCAGAAATATCCTGTAAAACAAAGAAGAGACAGAATGAAGTCGCTTAAATAAAAGGCAATGTTTTAAAAGTTTCAGTCACATGCAATTGCTTTCACAGCATTAAGAAGAAGATGGAACCATAGAAAGTATCCAAGTTCACCTTCAGTAAATGGCAACTTCCATAGGTCTGGGGTGCTTTGGATGTGGGAGCCTGCACTGAGCCGGGAGGTTAGAAGTTCAGCAGGGATCCTCTGGTGTCACCTTGTCCTGCTGCCCATGCTGGGGTGGTGATGGAGAGCCCCAGGAGCAGCTGGGGCAGCGGGACTCGTCATTCCCGTCTGCAAGAGGGGGTGTTGATCAGTGCATGGCCACTGACCTTCCTGCAGCAATCCCCAGCAGTCTGGCCAGGCTTCTCCTGCTGAAAAACAACCCTCAAAGCACTCAAGAGGGAACATGACTTTTAATATCCATGAGGTGATGGATCTAGGAGAGAGTGCCTCTCCAGATAAAGCAGAAAATTACCTGGAAGAAAGTAGGCATAGGCTCTCCTTTGAAGGGTTAAATTTGTGCACAGGATGTCTAATGAAGATTTGGGAGAAAGACATAGGGAACATTTCCATCAGCCATAGGAATTGGTGCAAAACCTGTCAGTGATGCTGGTAACAGCTGAAAGCACTGGACATTGAAATCTGTTTGCGTCTGTGTTTGGGCCTCTTTTGCTTTCTCATTTTCCCACACTCATCTCTGCACAGCATTCTGATTAATGTAAGGGGAATATATCATCAGCTGGATTTCTGTGACTGTTTGAGACAAAGGCGTGTTCTCGAAGGCATTTATTGAGTGCAATTAGCCACTCATAATAATTTTAGTACAACCAGTTAACAATGTTATTTTCAAACTACTTTTATTGTCTTTTAATATGCTTTGCACTTCACACCTGGCAAAGCAAATGGTATGGAAAAATCAAGTCTAGGATTGTTTGTGTCAGTTATTGTACATGCTAGCTAGTGTTCCACAGAAAATTATTCATACTCAACTACTTATTCATGACTTCTAATTAGTACTTAGCTAATCATCATCTGCTAAGCAGACTTATTTTATTTAGTTTATTTTGAATTAAGGCTACTGGGGATTAGCATCTACAAGGTCACTTGACAAAATGCCAACCTTGCCTGTCAGACAAAGGTTACTCTAACGAGCTCATGAATTCCCAACACTGTGTGCTGCCTGCATGGGTACCTCTCCAACAGGATCACAGAGCAGACTTTAGCTAATGACTGATTAATGCCAATTTAGTCAGCATAATGCCTCCTGTTGCTAAAGCTTTCCTGTTGCAACAGCGCTTGTGAAGTCTCTAAGAAATCCCACACGTGTGCACTAGCTTTGCATACGGCAACTCTGACCAAAGGATAAAGTTTTGCAGCAGCAAATTTCAGAGCTCCTGCATCTAGGCGAAAAGATAAACATTCAACATCTCTCTCAAGAGCTGATCTTTTTTTGTTTTAATTTTTATATATATAAATATATCATAAAGCGTACCATTTCCTCATTTCAGTACAGGTTTTTTGAACTTTACTAAAATAAATGAAATATAAATGCTACAATTTTATGTTTAAAACAAGTTTTGATGACAGCCTTGCCCTAAGAGTAGGCCCAGAAACTCTGTTAGCTACGTGGAGAGAGACAAAAACACCCCCAAAAACTTCCTTCTATGCAAGAGCATTCCAAGTGACAGATGTGCCTCAGCTGGAGATGCTTGCACGTGTCTGTGAGCTCCTCACATGAATGCCCACTCTCTTTAGTAGCAACTCTTTTATTACTAACCTGAAAATTTCACATTCAACATGTATCTCCCTTAAATTCATTGTCAAGACCCAGTTTTTCATATCTGTGTCTACCTTTACTGATCCCAAATGGCAAGAGGTATTGTCAGTTGTGGATTTGGAGATCAGGATTGCAAATTGCTGAATTTTCAGATAAAGCCATGTGAATTCAACCACTGTAAACCTAGTAAAAAAATGCCAACCTTTGTTTTGTTCCTTCTCCTTCACAACCTGAAAAATGTTCACAGCATTGAAACAATGAGGCATAGGAGTGCATGATATACCCCACGCATTTTGCACTTTTATACTTCTCCCCAGTCCTGTCTTTGACCTTAACTGCTGCCACCTGGACAGAAGAGAAGGTTCCAGGTGATTCCCACCCACTCCGTCTCAACCCCTTTGGTTCAGCCTCTATGACACTTTCAGGTCCTGCAGGTGAACACTTAACAAATAAAGCAGCAAACTAAAATCTGTCAGTGTGTCTTGCTGCCAAGGGTTTTGTTGTTGGTTTACTCCTCCTCAACGCATACTTTCCAAACCAGACACATTAAAACAAACAAACAAACAAAACAAACAAACAAAACAAAATTTTAAAACAATGATAACACCACAATATCTGTTTAAAACAGTACTGCCCATGCTCTGGACAAATTGTTAAGAGCAATTCAGCATTCTTATAATTAATCCACAACAAAAGAAGCTATAAGATGCCACAAATGAAGGCATAATTGGCCATACAGAGGCAACACTACCATGAATGTTGTTTGGCAAGGAAAAAAAAAGCAGATACATAATTCATCCAAAGAACATGTTCAGAACTGCCCGGCGCTGCTGGGATCACACTGCAGGAGACGGACTATGGATGGATCACTCTTGGCGCCTCGAATGAACTCTTCCAGAGAGAGCTTTCCTAGAAAAGAAATATGTTAACTTAGCACATGCAGTGGGTTGCAGCACATCTGCCAAGCCTCTGGACAAACATGGAAGCTGGGGGAGCCCAAGGAAAATCCCTGGGAAAACAATCGTACAAGGCAAATTCCTGCCTGACTGCATCCTGCTGGCCTTGTATGGTGGTGGCTTTGCAGGGTCGTCCTGTGTGGGCAGGACACCCCGGCCACTCCATCTGAAGGGTGCCTACCATCACGGTTGGTGTCCATCTGGCGGAAGATCTTCTCTGTCCTCTTCTCTGGTGTTGACTCATCTTCTGGCATCTTCATTACAGATGAAACCATCTTATAGATTGCCTGTTTGATAGACAGGAGCAAAGAGCTGGTAAGAAACACATTATCTCAATGCAAGTGTATGATTACCTCCTGGTGACAGATACAGGCAGAAAATATGCCAGGAACATCAGCTGGGACCTGCTCTGGGATGCTGAAGGGTGTTGGGTGGCACCAGTACACTCAGCTTCCCTCTTCAGTGGGACACATTTATAAAACACTGTGTTTCTTCATTTAGTCATGGTTGAACACCATCTGGGTTTGGACTGAGGTTGCATTTTTCCTTATTTAAACAGTCTTTGCATAAATTTATCATTTGCGCAGCGTGTGAGGCATTGGCAGGTCCCAGAGCCTGGGGCAATGTTCCCTGCTGCGGTGTGTGTCCATGCTTTGTCCTCCCAGGTTCTATCCTCATTATACTTCTCTCCTCACCCTGCCTTCACTTTCCCCCCATCTCCTTTTTCTCCCTCCCTGGTCAGCATCCTGTCCTATGGCAGGGAAGGCAGTGACTCGCTCCCCACATTTGCTTTGTCTCAGAAAGACTGGTTCACCAAGGAGCCAGCTTTTTCCTTGGGGGTTGGTGTACATACACAACTCAAAATCCCATTCACAATTTGTTCCACAGAGGCCAGATGTTCTGATCCCACAGAGCACCGGTACCACCCAGAGCTATTCTCTGCACAGACAAATCCATTAGTCACATTTGGTGCTAGCTCCCCTCAAAAAGAGGTAATGTTAATTTTAAAACAAGGATGAAGATCTGCCTCTGAACTGCTTGCCCAAATCTTGCCTGCAAACATGAGCCACACAGCACCAATAAACAAGTGAGGTTTGTGTCAGGTATTTTTGCAGTGCTGCAGCTGAGAAAACAACACCACCACCCAGACAGCTTCAGGGTGGTGGCCTTGGGGGATTCTCAGCCATTTGGAGAGGCAGCACATCCCTGCCCAAGGCAGCATTGCCTGGGTTTAACCAGATCCTTCTGTCTCCTATTGAAGCTCGCTGGCTGTCGGGTGCTGCACCAGGCATCACTTTGCCCTGCAGCCCTGTAGATGGGGATCACTTTCTCCCACAGATGCAAATTCTTGTTTTCCCCCAATACAGTTAATAACTTAATGCAGATGTGATTGCTTTAGTTATTTGTTGCCCCCTTCCTCCTGCTCTCAGAGCGGGGTCCTTGGCACAAGCCCCAGATTGCTCAGAGGGTCACCCTTCTCCCCTTTTCCCCTACTGCCTAGCAGCTCATGTCATGTGGCCCAGGATTCCCAAGCACTGGCTCCAGGAATATAATAGCAGAGATGGAGGATGCTGCTAAGCAGCACAGACATTTTACACTCAGACTAGGTAGCACTCACTTCCTCAGCCATCTTGCTGGCTTCTCCTTTACCAACAGCTCACCTTTCACATGTCCTGGCCTTTAAATAACTTCAGGACTTATATCCTAGGAAAAGCATTTGTCTTTTTAATTAATTATCCCTTGCTTATGCTCAGCGTAGTCAAACATCTGCTCCCCTAGTTATACCACCAAGACTATGACCATGGACTATCAGGTCTGCCCTCCAGTAAGTCTGTAACACAGAACTTGAGCAGGGGAATGCAGGTGAACATTTCAGCATGAACAGTTGCTGCCTGAATAGAAAAGTGGTGGGCACCCTTTTAATCATCATCCTCATCATCGCCATTTGCACAGCAGGAGTGCCCAAAGGCTCCCAAGAGAATTAGGGTTCTTGAGTATTGTGCAGAGCTGGCAGGGATGCTGTCCACACAACCAGGATCCTCTCATACCAGGAGAACAGAAGAAATTATGTGCAAGCACGTAAACATAAGGATGAGGGAGCTGGGGTAAGGAGGCAACAGGGGAAAACAAAAAGGAGAGGGTGGACATTAAGAATTTACACCTTCCTCATCCTCATCAGCATGCGAGGCCCACAGGGGTCAGAGCAGAGATGAGGCTTATAAATCTGCCAGCGTTTAAACATCTGAAGCTGTCTGGCTTTTGTCTGGGGTAGGAAGAGAGGTGGAGGGGTCATTCCCTCAACTCTGTGTGAGAGGATGGCAAAGCAGAGAATCTGCATTGAAAGTGTGGGAGGAATGCGCCAGCCCGGGAGTGCAGGGGTGTTTACCCTGATCAAAGTAACCATAGTAAGAATATGCAGATTTTTAGGACAAAAAAAAGCACTTCAGGATGACTTCATCCTACAGGGTCCTTTTCACAGAGGCGTGTGAAGGGAATAAAAGATGAGATATTCTAGGAAAGCCAGATGGGAATAACATAGTAAGCGTTCCTTTCATGCTGAAAATGGTTACTCTGGACAAATTCTTATGTCCTTACTCAGAAGTTTAGTGGGAAGTTTTCCCAAAATAAAAGCCAGTTAAAGCTGATTAAGAATCTTGAGACTTGCCCCATATTAATACAATGCAGCTACACTGAGGTCTTTATTGTATGTTTGAAAGAGAAAGTTCTGAAAGGAAGTTGTTTCATGCTGTAATTACGTAGAGTTGGGCTGTACTAACCCTGGGCTGGGACCTGGGGCTGAAAGGCTGCAGGGACTCCACTCCACATGGAGACCTCCCAGCACCCGTGATGAAAACCATCAGTGGCACTCAGCAGGAGAAGGTTTGGGGGCTGCTATGTATCAGCAGCCCCCTGAGTCAGGGCAGCTTTCAGCTCCTTACAGCCCCCTGGCACCCCTGAATGCCTCCAAGAAGTTGTGCCTCCAGAGCCCTGTGTAGATCACTGGAGCAAACACAGGCACCAGCTTCATCTGCTGTCCCGCTGAACTCTCCCCTTTGATTTTCCAGCTGCATGTGAATGAGCAGCAATGGATGATTTAGTGCAAGTCTCATCGCTTTGCCTATTCACACATGTTTTGCTCCCAGTTGCTGGCTGCCATTGCTGCACTCAGGCCAGAAGCCTTGGTGAGGGCTGCATTTTCCTGGTATACTTGGAAAACTGTCAAAAGCCTCCTTAGACTGATGGCAGCAAGGACAGTGCAAATTTCCAGATGATCCTTTTTACTCTGTTGAAATAAATTTTGACAGATAGAAGTCTCATGAGGTGAATAACTCACCTGAAAAAATTGCTTTCCTTTCAATTTCATGGGAATTTTTGACACTGTCTTTACAGAGCCATATCAGCATCTGCTTCTTCCCATACCAGCTTCTGTTCCTTCCTGGCTTGCATATAAGCTAGGCCAGCAAGTGAAACGTGTGTGCTCTGTTTTTATTAAAACGAAAGTGTTATTCTTGTATCTCTGCTCAGTACTCTTAAGATGCCTTATGACTCCATATAGTGAAAAAAATTTATCCTTAGAACAAGGTTTCCATCTCTTATTTGAACTCTTATTTTAAGAGCCTGTAGCCAAATATGTCCTGTTTCAGCAAGGGGAACAAGCACAAATCTTCTAGCTGGTTTGCAGCTATTTTTGAGTAGACTGGACTATTTAGATTATAGGTAAACATATGGGAGACATGAAAAGCCTGAGACACGAGTCTGAGAGGAACTGTGGCAAGGTCTGTCAGGAGGGCAGGCTATGAGGCATCTTCCCACAGTACTCTGCAGATGCGCTGTGCCTGGTATGCGTCTCAGTATCCCATGCACCTTATTTCTTTAGGCTCTACAATCACCAGCCCACCACCAAAGTCCTTCAAGTTATGTGAACCTCCAAACTGTGCATTGGCTCCACTTGGATCTCTAGGCAGGGCTTTTTGAAGACGGGTCTAGGGGATGCTCATGGGCAGGTGACTGTGCTGGGCTATCCTCCATGGATAACACTGCACTAGGGTATGTGGGGCTTAAAGGCATGCAGGTGCTTTGCCATCTAGCACACCACTTTGCAAAGAAAATGGGCTTCAAAAAGCTGTTATGGACCATTCACGTTCATCTCCTCGGCAGCTGGCCAGTCACTAGAGGTCCTGTGGGACATCTTAGCCTGTAGTTCTGCTGTTTGAGGGCTGCTGCTGCTGCTACTGTTCCCTCAAGCTCCTTATTGCAATGCCGAGCAAGAGTGCAATGCCTGCATTGCCTGCAGCGGCATCACATTAGACCAGAGCAATGGAAGGGAAATGCAAAGAACCATCAGCATAACAGTGAAAATCATGGAGAGAGGGCTTCCAAAGCACAAAGAAAAGCAGACCAAAAAAGAAGAAAAGTGTGCCTTGCCCCTGTATTATTTAAGATACGGTAACCCCACAGCAAATAACAGGGAGAGTATTTTTCAGTGAAACTAAGACTTCTAGACTGATGGTGTTTCTTTTAGCATTCATTTTTATGTATTGTTTTAAGCAAAAATCCAATGAAAACGTAATCCTGCTGTATCAATATGCAAAGTTATGCTACATAAGGGACTTGTAATAGGTTCCTTTGAGACACATATCAGAGATATAGCAGGCTTCTGGTTTTCGCCATCAGAAAGCCTGTGACGGCTGAGGGCCCCCAGGAAGACATGTGATACAGAATCCTGTCATCCCATATTAAAAGAGAATCATCTTTCATAAATGAAAGTGATAGTTGTTTGCTGGCTTTTTGTATCTAATCACTCTACATCAAAGGAACCTCTCAACAACGCAAGAAAATATGCTCATCTACTTCAGTTTCAGATACCAGCTGAACACAGTTCCAGAGACTACACAACAAATCCCACCCCAATGGGAGGAGCTGTGGGTGACCACTGCAATATAGGGAAATCACTGCATCCAAAAAAACCTGGGACAACAGGGTGAGATCTACAAGCACACTGCGTCATGGAAAGCTCCATCGCAGATAGGGCTGCTTTCCTCATGGGAAAACTGCTGGTAGTCCATGGTACAGAAATAAGTGTTGCTCAGGCTTATTAGGCTGTTCACTTCCATAATTGCTTTTTGTGTCGTCCCTCAAAATCGAGTCCCCCCAAATGAGGTGAGATTATATGAGAAAAAGCATCATGCAGCTGAGTTTCAGGTCCAGTCTGACAGCAGGAGAGAGCCAAACCTCCCAAGAAGGGCTGGTGTGCCAGGCTGAGGGTTATGTGCAGCCGAAGTGCTGCTCAGGGTTGGATATACACACTGACAGAATGCTACTCTACATAGATCCCTAAGCTGCAATTTTGTTCCAGGATGGCATTATGGCTGTAAAGGACAATGCTACGATTTGGTACTAACAAGAATATGAAGAGGAGGCAGAACATTTCAGCCTCTGAACACGCTGGCAAGCAGATCTGGGATAAGTGGAAAAAGCTGCCGGCTTTGCCCATCCTTGTTTGGCTCACTACAGAAAATCCAGCCACCGAGGTTTTCATTAAATTTGACATGAACAAATTTGTGGCCTTATTCTCCCTGTTTGTAAATCTCCTGGCCTGAGGGGTTTGTGCTGCCTCTCAGCTCAGCGCCTGCCCAGGCTCCTTGACAGCAGCGAGGGGTCCTGCAGCCCCTGGGGTGTCTCCTCCTCCATCACTCGGGTTTGGCTCCTTGTGTTTGCTATGCACTATGTTAGTTCTTTTGGGATTCTTTTTGTTTTCTCATGAGGAGAAATACAGCTAGAAAAACAATAATTGACAGGCTGTTTATCCTGCTTGAGGGAGAGGAAGATTTGTAAGGAACAGAGTATCTTCTAAGGCAAATATTCCATGGGGTTTGTCACGGCACAGATTCAGGGAGGTCTCTGGGTCTGAAAGCAGTCCTGCTCCTCAACTCAGACACAGGAACACAAAACAGGCTAAGTGAAAGATGACATAGCAACCCTAGATTTGCAGCTGAACTTTGCATCTGGTCTTGCTGAAGCAGCACAAGTGCTGGTACTGGCCACTGTTCGGAGGACGTGAGAAGAGCCCTGGTAGACACACAGGGGCACCATGTGCTGGGCTGACTCCCTACATGCAGCTTGCCATCACAGCCTGTAATTTATGCACATTCCTTTGCCTTGTTTTCCAGCACAAATATAAGTCTGAATAACACAGTACATTGTTAGCACTTCAAAATTTCCAGGGAACGGAAAGGATTTTGATAACAGGATTTTTTTTTTTTTAAAGTGCTGCATTATACAGATTCAAGCTGTGTAAATACACTACTGTATCAAAAATGTTTAAAATGTGTCAGTAGAGTGATGTGCCTCAAGGGCAAAAACATGTTAGGGAAAGCCAAAGTGAGGTTGGACTCCCACTAACACCACGAGAAAACACAACCAAAGGGGCTGTGTGTGGAATCATCATCTACCCAGAAAAGCTTTATCTATACTGACAACTTAATAGGAAGGCAGCTAGTATGATTTTAAATACGCAGACCTCACTGGAATTAAGCAGACAGACACTTTTAAAACGTGTGAGCTGGCTCTTCATAATAACATGAAGTAAACATCAGTAAAAAATCAGAGTAGATTTGTTTCTTACTGTGGAAGGAGCCTGCCTTCTTTAAAAGGACACTGCCTGGTTGTTCTAATATACCTACTTGGTTCAACTGTAATTAATCATAATTAATTGTCAGTGATTTCCCAGAGGAGAGAATCACATTTATCAGCAGGTTAGTTGCTGTGATCCAGCCCAACAGAGCTCCCAAGGGAGAAATGCCCATGCAGCTTGTTGCTCAGGAAAAACTTGCAGTGGCAATCAAATGCTGTAGTTTGAATTGTGGCACGATCTTTGACTAATGAAATAGCTTTTTATATCCAAGCACTTATACAAGATCATAAACCAATGCCGCCAGTTTTTCATTCGGTGTCATTGCTCAGAAGGAGGGAGGCCAAGGGGTGCCTCTGAGCAGCACATACCTGCACAATTTCCAGCATCTCTGACTTACTGATGTAGCCGTTCCCGTCGAGGTCGTACATACTGAATGCCCACTTCAGCTTTTGCTCCAGTTTCCCTCTCGACGTTACACTCAAGGCTATGATGAATTCTCTGAAATCTATTGTTCCGTCTCCGTTGGCGTCAAAAGTGCGGAATACATGTTCCGCAAACTTAGAAGCGTCCCCATAAGGGAAAAAGTTTCCATATATTTTTTTAAACTCCTCCATAGATAAATGTCCACTTGGACAGTCTCTCAAGAAGCCTTTGTACCACTCCTGGATCTCATGTTCTGTAAAGTCTGTACTTTCTAGCAAATCTTGCATGACTTCAGGGCGTAGTTTGCTGTTTTGCTTTCCCATATTGGAGTTAAAATATTACCTGCAGAACAAAACCAAACACATATGAATTATTATTAATGCTGACTAGCTTGGAGACTGTAGAAGAACAGTATTGTAAGTTTTCTGATGACGGTTCATTCTTGGGAATCAGCTGAAACTTTGGACAATATCCACTACTACAAGTATATTCTGAAAAAATTAATAAGCCTAATCAACATGTTGATGACATCGTCTTGACAGCCTGGAGAACTGTATTACATTGAATTTTTGCCATCCTTGACCTTGAAAGCACAAGGTAAGCAATGGATGTTGCAAGGTACAGCTGACCAGCAGCTGGGTGTTGCAGCACACCCTCCATCCCAGTCACCCAACTGTCTTGAGGAACTGGCCTAAGGAGATAAATTTTTTTGTACCTCTGGTGGAAACCGGGCAGGCACAAAGCCCTGGGATCAGGGTGCAACTGCAGTGTATGCGGAAACCAGGAGCTCCAAAGCCCTTCTAGATATATCTTTATAGTCAGAATCAAACAGAGAGACCCAGAAACTGGCTCTGTTGTTTGGCACAGATGAATTCCAATTTTACTTCAAAATGAAGATAAAATCTGAAGAGATTTTATCAATGGTGGATTCCTCTACCTCAAACTATTACTGTGCTTTTTTAATTTTCCATGTAGCCAAAAGTTGGATCTACTACTAAATAACAGTAACCCAGGTGGTCATAGCTCTTTGAAAAAGACTGAAAAAAAAAAAAGAGGGGAAAAAAAGTACCGAGATAACAAAATTGGAAATTCATTTCCTTTAAATTAACCATTAAGAAGTATTTATTGGATACAGCCTCTGTTAAATCATCTTAATTATATTTCATTTAAGGCAAGTTGCTACATATTGCATTGTATTAATGCCTTTGTGTTTTAAGTTTCAGAGGCTGAGTGTGGTGGTTCCAAAAGGCAACATCAGTTTTACTGGAAGCTTACCATTATACCTGATTTGTAGGACGCCACTCTCTCCTGACAGAAACCTGCCTGAGAATTTGCCATGCGAATGACAGTCACAACTAAGATCTGATGTATGGATAACTTAAGTAGAATTGCAAAATCATTTAAAAAGGACTTTCACACTGTTGTCAGAATGGAGTCTCTGGGCCACAGATGGATTTATGAATGATGACTGGAGTGGCTAATGAGCATTGAATGAAATGTCCTTTCTAAACTAAGGTATCACTTTTAAAAAATGAAGAAGAATACAGTATCGATACATGTCAGAAGCAGCTACTGAGAAATGTACCATCACTTGAAGCTACTCTACTGTCTTTTCTGTTTGGCACTGGGAAGAAGAAATTGAGGCTCCTCCAGGCTGATGACAATTTTTTCCTGTGGTGAGAAGTTCACCGTCTCCCAAAGGAATTTGAACTCCCCAAAACAGCTAGAAAGCTGACTGCTTAATTTCCTGTGTTCTTGGACCAGAATGATCAAAAAGCTTTATTTCTCAAGGGCAAAACTATGGGATCCATCCCAGGTCCATCTGTGCCTCCACAGGACCCACTGACGGCTGTCTGGTAACTAGGTGTCTAGTCTGGGAACTAGATGTCCCGTCTAAACTTGTTGCCTACACAGTTCATGGAGAACAGGCTCCCCTGTTCACAGACAGGAGGCTGGAAGGAGTGAAGAGTCCTGCCTGATGGGAGCTCTTCATCTCCTGACCATTTCAGGTCAGAAAATGACCTGGGTGACTTCCTTGATCCAAACAATATCTTTTCCTCCAAAGTGTCTCCAAAACACTCGAAAAGTGGAAGATGCCACCTCAAAGATAATTTTTTCTACTGCCTTTCCTCTTATCCTGATCAAAACATCCTGTACAGTTTTTAAGCAATCCAAGCTCCTAATGTCCTGAAAATAGCAAAAAAAGTCTGTGTTTTATAGGCCCAGTCCAACAGCTGCCAAGGCAGCTAAAGGTTGCATGGCCTTCTGCGGGTGTTGGATGGAGCCCATAATAAACAACCTGGGAATTAGCTGAGCGAACGGATTGCATTAGGGCAGCCAGAGGGCTTTGTGTCAGGCAAAACAACACGATCAGGGTCTGCCAGTGGGATGGAAAAGCAACTGGACAAGTGAAGTGGCCAGGCTTAGTTTAGAGTGGCACCAGTTTAACACAGAAAACCCCAGTGATAATCCCCAGAGTAGGTGGCAGCTGCCCACGGTCCTGGTCAGCAGCTCTTCTGCAGCCCCAAGGGTGGCACAATTTCCAGACCACTAGAGCAGGGAGGGAAGATTCCTGACAAAGGTGCAAGCCAGCTGCAGTAGGATTGAGCTGGCATTAGCCATATAATTCCCTCCTGCTTTTTAATGACTCAAACATTTGAAAATGGAAAACTCGACTTGCACATTTCCAGTCCAGAGTCTTCTGAAAAATAAAATAGTGAGGAAAGATGCAGACAGTGTCCCTCAAGAGGTGGCCAATAAGACTGTATTTCAGTCAAAAAAATAATGCTTTATAGCTGCACAAGGTCATAGGTGCAGCATATTTTTACCAAATAATAAACAATACAGAAGAGGAGAATGGACTGCCTTGCAGAGTATCACAAGAAGATCCTTTTCTCCAAGCAGAAAAGGAGAGCTAACTACATGTGACTTGCCATACAGGGTTGAAATCCACAGCCATTGTGATGCCAGGTGATGCAGCCAAAACCAGTAGCATTATTTCTGAGTCCACTTGTGATGAATTTGTGTTCTTTGTCCTCTAGATTGTTCCTTACTAATAGGTGGTATTCTAGGAACCATCAAAACGGGATTTATTGTGCTCATTCTATCAACAACAGATCAAAATGCTTTTGCAGTCCAAGTACAGAAAATCCTTGCAGACACTTGAAGATCCTTATAATCACTTCATAGACTGCTGCCTGACTCTTCAGGATAGATTAGATTGTGGTCAGAGTGCAGTGAGCTAAGAGAATGTCAACTAACAATAACAGCAATAGATGCACAGAATGAAATAAAATTGAAGCTGGTTTTAGGCATTTTTTTCACGCTTTATCACGTCCGTAGATCTTTCAAATTTCTGATATGTGGTTGAATGTTAAAACTACAGCAAGTAGTGAACAGCAATCACAATGGCAAAGTAAAATATTGGCAATACTGGGAAATGAATGTTGTAGGTATAAGAAAAAGGCAAATTAAGTATTTAATGTTTATGTTTCATTGCATTTCTATAATTTCTTCCTCTGAGACAATGGTTTTAGACATATTATGAATTACTTGCTAGATATAACAACACATTAAGATATTAAGGTCTCAATTCTTAAGGCAATACTGTTTGGTAAAAGAATGTAATGTGTTTATGGCTTGAAGGGTTGATCCCACTTCAGCCAACAACTACATAAGATCAAGAACTAAAGCATCACTGCTGCACAGTTGCTATGGAAAGAATCCCTGTTCGCTGATTATTGTAGGAAATGTGTTAGGACATGCTCCTTAAAGGAAATACTTAGAGATTGTTCTATTCAGGTCTAGGTGTGGCGTTTTTAAGATGAGACTGAAGACAGAGCTGTTTGACAGACAACAGGCTGGTGGCAATTCAGTGTAAGTACCCACTGACAGTGCACCAGCTGGCTTTCCCTGCATTGTAGTATGTTGTGTGCAGACAGGACAGTGATGTTGTTAGAGCCTTCTCCTCGAACAGGGAGAGTGACTGGACAGAAAGACAATGAACATCTATTCCATCATGTGTCTCTTTGTCAGCAGCTTGCTGCTGCTCACACACAGTTGCTGCCTCAATCTGAAACCCCAGGGTAAAGCAAACATATTGCTTGCTTAAGCAACAGCCTTGCAGGAATTGGGAGCTGCAGCAGCCAAGAGCATGTAGGTCTTGAATTGCACCATGAATGCAATGCAAGCATCTAAACTCATTTCCTTAAAAGTAGTATTTTTTTTCTGTTGAAGGTTTGCTATAATAAGCAAGTTCTGGCAACATATTGGTATAACAGTGCTTTTGCCCTTCAAACTTGACACCCATCATATAAAGAAAATACTATGGGTTTCATTTTTTTTGACTGAGCTCAGTCTGCCAAAGACAACAAGACATCTTAATTTTCATTTAGTCTTAAATCTGAGGGGAAGTTCACTGCTGAGAAAAAGCATAATGAGAAAAAGGCATTTGTTCAGGGAAGCCTTGCTCTAAAAATGGAAAATTTAGGCCATTGGCTACTTCGTAGCTAACAGAGTACAAAGCACCTGAAAGGTGTAAATACTTTGTTTGAAGAAAAGTCCTGCCTGATCTATTTCCAGTGGGAATAGCAAGGCGAATCACACCATAGGCTTGGCTACAGACACCAAATCTATAAAAATGAAAGCAGAAAACTTTTCAGAAAGAAGTAATGAAACTTCCATTTTGTGATTTTTGTCTTCAGAAACTGCTGTTTCTTGAGTTCTAACACACACAGTTTGACCTGCCTCCAAGAAATAATCTTCTTATGGGTGCAATGCTGTATTTAATATTTCTAACACGTAATTTGAGAATTTTCCTGAGACTCGCAATCGTGGGATTTTATTCTTTGCCAAGCAGCTGTACAAGTTCCTGATGACTGCTGGAATGAACTAAAGGCCAAGCAGGACAACAGCATCACTCTGAGCCAGCTGTGCTACCTGACAGTGGCAAGAGAGCAGCATTCCAGCATGAGTCAGTCCCTCGTGGCACTGCCTAATGGCTTGTCTGTGGTATGAGTGCGAGTCTCCACTCCCCATCGCCGCTGTGGTCTTTCCTCCAGAGTAATGTTTGACTGTTACTGAAAACCTGGATGTGGCACAAGTGGACTCAGATACACTACCTGCCTCTCAGGCTGTCTACACATCTGCATGCTGCAGGACTGTCACCTTTCATGTCCTACCCACCAGCAGTCATCTCCTGTTGCTGCATACCAGCCTCACAGCACAGCACATAGGGCTTCTGCAGGCTAAATTCTCCTGCCATCACTTTCTGCCAATCCTACCTGTTCTTTCTCTGCCTGTCACTGTGCAACTCTGCCCTGCCACAAGCTCAAAGAAGGGATGCTGATCTGTCCTGGTTGACCAAATCTTGGGTTGACTCTTACCCTGCAATAAGTGGGGTGATGTCAGGGGCAGACTGCAGTGTATCTCAGAGCATGGGACTTTGCCTCAGGATGTGTTCCCAGGGCTTCCAGGTCAAAATTTTGCCCTGTTATCAACAATTCACACCATCAGATCTATGTTCTTCCTTCCCCTCTGCCTGCTGCTATCATTGCTTGGTAAACCTTCAGATACCAAATACCAGTTCACCAACTACAGCATGCGGCAGTCTCTGCAAATTCTGTTGTTATTTGTGATCCAGTGTACGTACACTTCCAAATGCAGCTCTGGTTCATCTATGTCCTTATAGAACAGGAGAAGTTATGTGCATTTACAAAAGTCAAGGCCTTGGTGAACACATTCTGGTATAAAAGCCAAGTTTCTTTCATAAGGTCAGTTATTCCTTTGGGCTGTAATACTGCTATCTGCTATACAAGCTATGTAATGAGTTAGTTCAAAGCAACAGCTATCTCAGATGATACATTCTCTTCCCATCTGCGTATGCTGTTTCCCTGTGGCTGGAACACCAATGTTGCCATGGCCTGGTCATGAATGCAAACCCAACACTAAATGCCGGCAAAGCACTGTCTGTCATCATTGAGCTCTTCAGCGAGACTCAGGTGAGCAAGGCAGGGACATGTGTGGGTGATCTCTGATGTGCTCCAGCACCAGGAAACTCTGTGATCATTCCATGAGCTCCTGACGAGCAGGCTGGCACAGCACTCATCTTTTGCATTGCTCTCATTTGGCCTTTCTGATGTTCACAACCTCAGAGCCACCTACAGCACTGCTCTCCACTGTCCCATTGGAAATTCCAGCGCCAGTGCAGGATTCCACTAGTGGAACACAGTGATTTTGGTTGCAGCACCAGCGCTGCTCCAGTTTTAGCTTTCCACCATGAAGAGTGCGTGCTACCTGAACAAGCGATTTTTTTCTTCTCCATTCCACAGAAAACCACCCCACAGGCTCTTGGAAGCTGCCACTTTGTTTCCTTCTGCCCATTTCTAGTTTGTTTTCACACGTTCATCTGAGTAACCAGTGTGGAGATGCTTGCCAAGAAAGGCTTTTGCTTATTTTTTTTTTTTAACAGCATCTTGGAACATTTTTTTGAAAGAAAACCAAACATTAAAAATCACAGAGGAACTTAGCAAAAAAATGAATACATGCAGAATAAAATTTTGAGCCTTGCCACCCTCCATTTATCTGTTTATATTGGCAAACAGCAAACACCGGATAAAATTCATGAGCAAGATTCATTAAAAAAATCTGACATTCTCTTATTAATATTCAGAAGGAACTGCAGGAAACAGATTTGCAGTGCTGTATAAAAAGCACCCAAATACTTCTGGCTAAAACTGTAGCTGACATCAAAGAAGAGGAATGAAGACTAATGAAGAAATTAAGATGAGAAAACCCAAGGAAAAGGTATGGATGGGAGCATCATTCAGTATTTATCCTTTATTTATCAACAGAAGGAACAGGGGACACATATACCATCCAGTTGCCCATTGATACTTCATAGCCTGCCCCTCACAATAGATTTCACTCATTTTGTATAAGGATCTTAGTCTGATGCCAGGATCCCGTTGTTTTCACTGCTGTTCCCATTTGTTTAGTGCCATCTTCCTGCTCCTCCAGTCCCCTTATTGGGGATCCTTCCCCTACCAAAGGTGCCCCTAATCACTCCTTTGACAGTATTTGTTCTGTGCTTTCCTGCTACCCCCAGAGAAACTCAAGACAAGAAATAAAAGCAAACCCTTTACAGCTCTGTATTTTGGTTGAGGTGGGCAGTCCAAGCAGGAGCAGCTGCATAGAGTTCATGTGTTTTAAACTTGGAGGCGCTTAAGCATATTGAACATCAAAAGCTGAGGCTCTTCTCCCTTCAGATTTGCTCTGGCAGAGAAATGCCACAGCTGCTCCACATTGTCTCCTATTCCTCTTTATCATAATTCCTTTGTGCATTTTAGCAATGAGGGCTGAAGCAGCAGGAAGGCAGTGCCCCATCAATAAATGCTAGCCCATTACTACCAGGGTACTTTCAGCATCGGTGAGTTAACTAGATAACAGCCTAGTGCTATCAAGTTACTCTCAGCAATGCCCATGGTCTCAGCTGGAAGTGTTTGGAAACCAATAAAGCAGTGTTTCAGTCTGGAGCAGTGAAAGGGTTGATGCCTTCACAACCCCTCACCTCTACATCGCCTTCAGTATCACTGGGGTTTCTGGAAAAGATCTTTGTTTCCAAAGCACTTTCTGTAAGGCTGAGTGTGAGCTAGGAAAAGAATGACTAGGCATGAGCATTTCTAGTACTGGGAGTTGGGGAGAAGAGCACATTAAATACATTTGTAGAGTGTGGCACATTGTGCAGTGACTCCTCTCGCGTTCATCATGGTCGGTAACTCTTTCCATCTTAAAGCCCTGCATTTAGGACTTGGAGATTGTTTGTGAAGTTGACCTTGGAGGAAATTTGGTGCACATCTATCCATCAAAGAGGAGTGTCTGTATTTGCTTATGTACTGGAGTCTGTTCACTCCACCCCCACCCATCAGATTTTGATTGAATGGGGCAATCAGGTACTTGCTGCTGCTGCTGCATTAACAGCCTGGCTGTCCCCAAAGACAGGGGAGATGGAGCTCACTTGCTTTAGCACAAAATTTCTTCTGCTTCAGACAGAGTGCACCTAAGCATCTTTAGGAAGGTTTTCAGCTCAATTAAGGTGTAACCTCAGGCAGGAGTAGGCAGGCAGTGAAGACACACGGAAAAGGGACTGCTGGAGTTCCATGTAAAGCAATCAGAGGTCCCAAATCCTACAGTGACCCTCCAAGTTATGAGTGTAAATGTGTGCTCCCCTGTGCGCACAGTGGGGAATCCGTCAATCCGACCTTTCTCAGTGTCCTTGCCTTTGACTGGAATGCTTTGCAAAGTGATGCCATCACCCTATGAGCAGTGTGAAAAATGATGCAGTAAGTGTTGGACACTCATTCCCCAGGGCCGGCAAAGGCTTCATCCACCAGAACAGCTTGACAGTAACTATTTCCTCCTTAATGAGAAATGGGAAAATAAAAGAGAAACTAGACAAAAGAGGGAGAACTCATATACATTCATTTAAGCCCTCTTCTCACAGTCACTATTTAAATTCATTTCTTCCTAATTCTTTTAGAACTCACAAAAATAAAAACCATGCCAATATTCACACACTTTTTTGGTTCATAATCATTCACTTGTGAAGTTGAGAAACAACAGTTTACCATAGGCTGTGTAAGAAAAAAACCCCAGTATTTTGTTCATGAATCCTCGGTAGAACCATCTAAGGTCTTTAAAATAACTAACTCTTTGTCTTGGCAGACTTCAGATGACTCTTTTGGGAATTAGATATATATTTATGTATTTGATTTCTTAAAACTCTATGGAAATAGTATTTTTGTAAAAGTATGTTTGCCTTTGTCTAATTTTGTATGGCAAAGGGCAAGAGAGGCTTTGCTAACAGTACATTAGGACATCCACTCCCAGGAGTCTGCTTTTCCAGATTTTACTGCACTCAGCTGTATTTTGCAGTATTTATAAACATGGGTGTTAAGCTGACAGCAGGGAAGCTGGCAAAATCTCTCACCTGTTCCAGGTGGCTGTGACTTTACCCTGAGATTAGCTCAGTTGGTTAGAGCATGATGCTAATAATGCCAAGGTCACAGGTTTGATCCCTGTACAGGCCATTCACTCAAGAGTTGGATTCGATAATCCTTGGGGATCCCTTCCAACTCAGAATACTCTCTCTCTGGGACCTATAAATCTTGTTTCAAAAGAAGGCCGTCTATCAAGATCCAAATGATGGACCTTTTCTGGAATTACTGTTTCTCCTATTAAGCAATTTATGATCTTAAAGTCTCTTTGGTTAACAGTTCCTTTCTGGACCACATTTCCTAAAATGCTCAAGGTTACATTTTTCCAAATGCCCAGTGCCTACAATTAAACTCAGGCTTCCCAAACGAAACATACTTTCTATGTGGGCACCTGTGTAACTGGCAGTTTCTCAACAAGCAGCTGTTATCTAGTAAACTGAGACCTGCCAGAAAATAGCACCACTGATTCTGGTGCCTAACGAGGGCATTTAGAAAAGCCAGCCTTCCAACACACCTGCGTCACTGCCATTTGTCTTTATCCTGATACTCACATGTCCAGCCATGTTAAACTCAGTTTATTCTCCTTTCTTCTGTAGGGCTTCTGTCTTTTGTTCAGGGCACTCACCAGCAGTAACATAATCTTCCCCAATGCACCTGAGCGCACCAGTCATCGAACTCATCTCACGGCAACTTCCTCAGGTTTCTAATCTGTCCTACATCTTGTTTGGTCCTTTTATGTAACCATATATGCAATACCTTGGTGGAGGGTAGTGGAAACTAAAGCAGAAAGCTACTGTTGCACAAAGTAAGATGAGAAGCTGATGTGAATTCATGATCTTGATTTTTTTTATCTTTGTAAATAAATAGCATGTGACTCCCAAAGAGTGACATTTGTGCTTAGTCTACCCTTAAAAAACTTGTTAACAGATGGTCTCCTATCCCACAGCAGAGGCTTGGTGTTGACAGAAAAAAAAATGGAAGCACGATACTGGAAAAAAGGGAGTCATTAGCTGGCAAACTAGATATTTTTAAAGACGTTCTTATGATAGGGAAAGGAATGATTGTGGAGGTTCCTACCTGGAGAGTAACTGCGAATGTTTGTTCCATATTGAAGAGAGTTAGTGGAACTTTCTCCAGGAAAGTAAGCAACAGGAGAGTGAGAGTGGGAGGTTCTGGCAGCCAGGACCAGAATTTTGCTAAGGAGATGGAAACAAGATGCACAAAGATAATGTTATGGTTTACAAGTTTATAAATATGAAGGTCACATCAGCGATGATTTGTCCAGCACTTAGAACTGCTGAGTGTGCCTGAACACAAGTGACTTAATATAAGAGGGACCTGGATGGCTGAAAGAATTTTGAGGGAGTTGTAAGAATTTCTAAAGTAGTCTTCAAGGAAGTTTCTAAACTGAAGATATTGCACTAATTTTCTCTTTGTGCATGTCTTATTTCCCAGAATTTTTACATTCTTGAACTTGCAAGATGATCCTGTGAATTACCGACCCTGGATGAACACACTGGGTGAACATGTTTCAGTAGAACCCATTTCCAGCAGGTAATGCAGCTTAGCTGAAATCAAAATATTCTGTCACTTTCAAGAAAACAAATCCTGGGAAACTTTGTCATTTCAGCTTCATATTTTCCTTTTAACAAGACAAAAAATGTTCAGTGTGACTTTATTCATTTTGTTTTGGCATTTATATTAGATATTAATTTTAGAATTACAGTAGTTTGATATTATTGAGAAAACAATTCATTGCCAATGAAGAGAAATAACTCGGTGTTTCCAGATCTTTTTTAACTTCCATCCCACTGGGAAATTTTGATGTTTTGTTCCAATTTGCAGTGAAAATAAATATAAATGTCAAAATTTCCTTTGGAATGGAAATTTCAGATTCTAACCAGCTCTAATCAACAACAAAGCCATCTGCTTTGTATTAATGACTTAGGGCAGTATGTAATGCTGCATATAGGGTGATACTCTAATGCTCAGCATTGCTCATGGCAGTCAATGACATATGGCGAGTTTCTAGCTTCTAGTTGTCTAGAGGGGTTTGAGGCTAGCCACTTCTATTTTATTCTTCATGCTCTATTGCCAAGTTCATGGAATTCATCATTCAAATACAAGATCTTCTGTGAATGTATGAGAAAACATCCTCCCAGTGACATATGGCACAGCCTACAGCTTCTACATCTGAAAGGAACCTGTAATTCCCAAACTGCAATGCAGTAAGCTACTTCCATTTCACAAAGGTTTTAAATTGATAATTTAAATAGAATATTTGCTCCTTGAGAAATGTCTAATTTTGAACATTAACAGTAAAATAAATTTGTTTGATTTCAAAGATATCTTTGTCCAAATGAGTCATAATATGAATTCTATTTGAGAAGTTTTATTGACATGAAGGACTTTAGCACAAACAAAATAAAGTAGCACTTTAATTTTGGTTTAAGACAATGTCTTTGCTTTTTTTTCCCCTAAAATCTCTTTGCCTTCACAGATATAAGCTTCATGCTGCAGACCAGGTACAGGAAAACCACATAATTGCCCCCAAGCTGGCCCAGCAATACAATCAGCTTGCTAAACTTGGCCATGGACCCTGGTTCAGATGCCCTCTGCAAACTGTAGACAATAATAGGATTATTTTTGCTGATGATGCTGTCTTCTTTTTTTCCTAACAAACTGATGATCACTCAAGCCACCTCACAATACCTGCTTCTCCTCTCTTGACACAGACAGCTGGCTCTGGGAGGGCTGGATCTGGGGGTGTGCAGTAGGTATTTAATGTGGAGATGCTCCTTTCTGTTCCATCTAAGCACCATTTGTGTACCACCCTGAAAAAGCTTAGCTTGGCAAAATTAGCTTGGATATAATCTATAAGGTTCCTAGAAAAAGATTTTGATTTGTATTAACCATGAAAGTCAGAATGACATCCAGTCCTGACAGACCGCCATGAAAAACACAGCCCCGTGTCTTACCCAACTGCTAGTTCATGCATAACACAGTGTGCTGCCTGATTTTAGAAATTACTCAACAGGAATGAATTTGGGAGTATGAACAACATGGTAAAGGTCGGTAAGCAAACTCCCTTAAGAGGCATAGAAAAACATTTGACAATTTAAGTGCAAAAATAATTTGCCCTGCTCCTCTGTCTCTCACACACAAGTAAACACATGCTTGTATAATCTTGATGTTCCTATTCTTACTTGCTATAATCAGAGAGTCATAAAAAAAATTCCTTGCAAGAATTCAACAATAATTATTTACGTGTTCACAGCATTACACGAATTGCAATGAGAAATAATCTATAAAAACCAGGACTGAGTCTAGATGGAAAAATGTGAATTATCAATTGAAAACTTTCCTGCCACCACTGAAAATTTGCTGTCAATTCAACTAAGATGAACTCCTTCACAAAAGAATGGGTTAACAGCACTTCTGCCTTTACTAACATCCTCCGAGGAAGTAAACAAAGTCCATCAGATAACTGTTTTCAAACAAACAAACTGGGTTTTCTCATGTGAACAGCAATTTGTATTATTGTTGTAAGTAGTGGTGGCAGAACTAGAAAACTTTTTTCCAAAGTTTAACTTTAGGAAAAACAGATTTTATTCAACATGGAATAAAATGTCACTATTCACCACTTCCCAGTGACTGTAAACAAACAGAAATGCTGATCCTACTACATTTTTAGGCTGCTTTACTTTTGCTTCTTTGCTGTTCTCAGGATGTCGGCTTCTCTGAGATGTCTTGTATGTGACTTTTAGTGCCTCTCCCCATTTTTTATTTCCTAGGACTTTCACTAGTTAGTGTTAGTCTATTAAAATTTGTCCTTTCTTTGCTATTTTGTTTATGTTTTTCCCTTATCTCTTACTTTTCACTGCTAATTCTTAGCTCCCTAAAACAAACACAGTCTTTCTTACTTTTTCTATTATCTTTGAAAAAGTCCACGTCATAAAATTTCTCTTAAATTTTTCTCTATTTCCTGTGTATGTCTCTTCCTACTATTAGCATTTGCAAATATTGGCATTTTTCACACCATACACTGTGTCAAAATAGTATCCAATGAAATATATCAAATCAATATACAATGAAATATATCAAATCTGAAGGAGCAGGGTTTGGAAACCTTGGAAGGATACCATCTATGGCTTAATCTCTGTGTCCCTCTCTAATTAAATAATCCAAACAAAATACATAAGGAAGATGTATTTGGCATCTCATTAACAGAGAATTATTACCATTTCATCTACCATGATTTGCCTTGCTGCTTTTGCCTTCATGGTAGAGATGTGATTCATTTCCCGGGAAGCATTACTTTTCAGACATGGAGAGGAGTGGAAATGTACGCAAGTGTGAGAGATGCTGACTCTAATGAGAATATTTTGCCTGGAGCTAGTGGAAGATTCACCAGTTACGTGATGGCCAATATTTCAGATCCCTTCAATGCTGTATGCTCTTATGTAACCATAATCTCACAGACAGCGACTTCTGTCTCTGGCATTACTTGTTCCAGTATCTTTTCTTGCTCTGTATGCCCCGTATAACCCATTCTTTCTACAGTAACCTTAACTTCTTGCATTCTCAGTATCATGCCTTATAAAAATATATTATAAATATATATATAAAATATAAAATAAATAATATTTTAAATGTCTCCCTATCCCTGCTTGCTACATATAGCTTTTAAGATGTCCTTAAAATATCCCCAGATGACAATTGTCCCTTTCACATCTTCACCAATAAGTTCTGTCCCAACCCACTCCCCAGACATTTCATGCTTCCTCTCACTTCATGCAAATATTTCCTAATTCTCTCCTCTGCTACCAATGTTATGAAAACCAGTGAAGCTCCACGGCTTAGAAACAAGATGAACGCTGAAGAATCAGCCCACTGTTTTTAAAGTGCCATATAAAATCACCATACAAATCACTTATTCAATAATAAAAGCACTTCCTGTTCCACCAAGTACGTCTCATATCTTCATGTTCTAACGAATTCACTGGAAAATCACAGGGAGCAACACGGGGATCCTCTTGTGAATTGCCAAAGGATTCCTCCAAGAAAGATTAAGAAATTGATTACTACGTAAATATAGAGAAAAAGCTTCTGATTTCCTACTTGTTTTTTCTTTATTAAAAGAAAGATACACCCCACAAGGCTCACTGCTTTTTAATGAAGGTTCTAGGAAAGGGAGCCATTCATGAAGAAACAGTATATATTTCATTGCAAGGTGCTGTAAAATCTTGGTTAAATTAAAATAGGGATGTTTTCACATGAGTTTCCACAGGATGATAAAACAGTCACTTATCAACAGTTTACCACCAGCACTTAGTAAGATTCATTTGATCCCAAACTAAATGAAAGATGTAGCTATCATCATATCATGGGCATAGGTCAAACCCACAAACTGTTCATTCGTGTGTGATCAGATGGGAACCGGTTGCATTGATCTCATACTGATTTGTGAAACCTCCCATTAGCATATACTGTCATTACTCTGATTTTCAAAAGGTTGTCAGTAAAGTTGGCTTTGGAGTTGGTTTTCAGGCACTCAAATTTAAAAAAAAAAAAAAAAAGAAAAAAAGAAAAATCCCCACACAGCATCTTTGGGAGAAAGCCAGAATTTTCTTGGAAGTTTCCTTGATGAAGGAGTAGGAGTGGGATAGAGCAATATCCTTGATTTTGCCAGCAAACTGTTCTTCTGGCAACTTCATTAAAAAGCCACTCCACTTTATGAGTTATCAGCAAAGAGCTGGCATTTTTGAGTGTGACTGATGGTCCTTCCTCTGCTGACAAAATTAGAAACATCAATAATTCTTAGATTAATTGCTTAGAAAATTTCCAAGAGGCAAACATTTCCTTATTTTTAGACCCTTGTTTTCTTCTGTAGTCAAAGCAGTGGAGGCCAAAGTTCAGCTACATGTATTTCACTTAAATGATGGGATCTCTGTACTCTGAGTTTTATATGTGCACAGAAACAAGTGCTATGTGGGTGGGGGTATCCTGTGCTGAGCCCTCAATTCCTAGTCCCTGAATAAATCCTGATTTATCTCACAGACACCTGAAAGCAATCTTCTTGCCCATGTATCTACAGAACCTTCCAAAGGAGTTGAGGACATCCTAGGACTGCTAGCAGGGACTACCAGCCACCAGGAACATGAGTACATGGAGGACAAGCCATGCCCCATCATCCTGGCTAGCCCTAATGAAGTTTTTCACGTGGCTTGCGAGTGATAACAAACCTGTGTGGGCCAAGAGGCCCCTGCATGCTGGCAGTGACATGGTCCGATCGAATCCAAGCACGGAGTAGAAAGCTGGGGAGCTGCTGTGAAATGTTGCATATCTCATCACTTAGATTTTCTCTGTTGTTTATGCAGGGGAAAAAAAAGGTCTTTCTAAACAAGTTCCACGTACCCTTCAACATCCACTGCTTAGGTAGGCAACTGGAAATCCAATAGTGGTCTTGCATTCTGACTGGAGGTCTATATTAGCGCTCCTGAGAGGTCCCACATGCTGCCCTTCAGCAGGGTACCAGCACGTAATTCTCGCTGTCACAAAGCTTGGGTGTCCTCAGCAACTTATGCACATGATACGGACAGAAAAGGCTAAATAACGCAGAACTGGGTGAGAATGGTTAAATACCACTGGTGAGAAGTTGTGTTATGAAGGAGCGTCTTTACAAATCTTTTATCTGATCACCTGATGAGGTAAAAATAAATGGACCCTCATAGGTGCCTTAGTGGATCAGACAAAGCAGTCAGCTCCGAGCTAAACACAATAGAGAAACAGGTGGTCTGTAAATTTATCATTGTTAATGCACTACAAGCGTGACAGAAAAGGGTAATTAGCACATTTGGAGCAAAGAAGGATATTAGTGGATAAGGAGGTTGTCACTAACCTCTGTGGAGCAGTCTCATCTTCATTAAAACCACTGGTTTTGAAGACTGTCAGGGGCTTTGGCAAGGCCTGATTTCACATGATGCTTCTTGGTTCTTGGGACAAT
Source organism: Sclerurus mexicanus (assembly GCA_013396755.1). Classification (NCBI taxonomy): domain Eukaryota; kingdom Metazoa; phylum Chordata; class Aves; order Passeriformes; family Furnariidae; genus Sclerurus; species Sclerurus mexicanus. The sequence goes on along the minus strand of VWZF01006289.1, from coordinate 52,209 downwards.
TGAATTCAGGTGATGAATTGGGCAAAGATGGAGGCTACTTGAAGTCAAATGGGAGACCTCAGGAAAAAAATTTATTTCCAGGTGTGACCTCATTCCAGCCCAGGCAGAAATTCTTTAATGATTTCTCCATGTAAATGCCAGCCTGTAACACTCAACAGTGTATGCCAAAGGTACATTCTGCTTTTTCACAGCATACAAGCTAACAAAAAGAAAATACGAAGAGAAAGAAATGGCAATCCTGAATGCTGTAACAGGGCTAAACACACACACCTCACAGACAAGCAGATGTTCAGTTTTGCCATCATCTTATCAACTAGAAGGTCTGAGTCGTTCACCTATGCACACATGCAGGGGATTTAATTCTTTCTGGTCCAGGGCAGAAGGCAAAACTTCCAAACATATACCGAGTGAGGACGTACCTCTGAATGCCCTCTGCACCAGGCAGCATGTGGGGCATTACACTGAGCACAGCATGTGCTGTCCAGCTTCCCCTGGACAATCACAAGCATGGACATACCAGTACTTTACACATTTCACCTAGAATCTAATTTTACCCATTATTTAATAAATACCAGTCCTTTTATGCACAGCATTTAAGTGGGCCCAAAGTGAACAAGGGTGCTCAGGGAAGATAAGACAGCTCAGGTTTATCTTTAAAGCATTCGTTCTTCAGAGTACGCATGAGGTGCTCAAAGAAAGGAGCCTCTCTTTGTGAACTTTGAAAGTAATCTCAAAGAAAAAAGCATTATTCTGTTGATTTTTTTTTTTCCTGCAGAAGTCTATCTCAGCAGCTTACCACTCTTGTATCCATTGAATGGCCATTTAAGACATCAAGTTTTTCATCTGAGAGCTCTGCAGCTCTTTTATATTCCAAACCCATACACTTACAAAGCTAGCTGATAACAGAAGCGTCTTTAACTAAAATTTGACTGAAAAATGTCTAGAATAGCTCATCCACAGAAGGAACTATGGCTCCTCAACGAGACGATCTTCTAGAAACACACTGAGACCCTACTGAAAGGTGCATTATAATCACTATGGAACAAGAACGCATCTTCTTCTTTCTAAGAGAGACACATAGCTTGGATTGTGCAAAACAAGAAGCTCTCCAGATAGTTCTGGAGATAGTCACAGGACCACACTCAACTAAATGGGCGAAATTACACTTTATGGGACAGTAACGCATGTAAGCCCCTTTGTACGCTCAAACTATTTGGGAGGCAGAGTTGATGTGTGATGCAGGGGATATTTCACCAATTTGCAAGACCCTCTCTACATCTGAGGAAGCACTTCATTAAAGACTCAGATGTGTACAGATTTTGAATTGCAAGTAAATTCCCCCTCTCTGAAACAATCTTCTTTATTCACAAAGATTATTCGTGCTTGGACTTCTGCAATCACTTTCCAAGGGCTGTGACAAAAATGAGGCTTAACGGAAAGGCATAACTGATTGCATGAATATATATGCTCTTAATATATGAAAATAGATGCAAACTAGAAAGAGCTGAGAGTTAAAAGCACAGATCACCCAAATTTCAGCTTTTCCAACTATTTGACTTTGAAAATTCACCTTTTGTCTCTTCATGTTATGCATGTATATGCACATGTATACAACATATGTGAATATACATAGCATTAACTTAAATAATATAAAAAGATGGGCACGCTTCCCAGAGGACAAAACAAGGCATCCCTTGATTAGGTTACCAGGTAGGTTAGTACAACCCAGAGTGGGAAGCAGGCTGCAGAGGTGGGATGGCAGACTGAACTGTGAATGCCCTGAGGGAAGAACCAAATGGGTCCTTCAGAACAGCCAAATGGGACAGATCTGAGGTTAGCTGTCAGAGATGCTTTGCACAGAACCAACTGCACCTTCACATGACCTTGGGGCTTCAGCTCTGCTGGGCTGCTGCAGTGAGAGATGTGATCAGTCATGCATGGAGCGTGAAGCAGATGTTGGAAGCAAGGCACTTTCTCTTCCATCACCGCAAAATAAAAATGTGCCTTAAGTAATGGATTACCTAAAAACATGTTGCCCACTGAATGGACCCTCTCCTGCTTCCCTTCCTGCTTCAGGGTGATTACGTTTCTGCTGTATGTAGGTAGCAAATGGTTTCTGTCCTACACCGACTCAGCCGGGCTAAGTGGCTGAGCTATTTAGGATAAGTCATCAAATTATTTAGGATAAGTCTGTAGCATTATACTACTGTTGTAGAAAGAATCAGTTCCTAAGGCCCAAAGCTCAAGCTCTCTATCAGCTGGACTTGCTGCCACCAGGGAAAGACACTGACACCTGTGAGAAACAGGAGGATGGGAAAAAGGGTAAGAAAATGAGAGTTTTGGATAGTGGATAGTGCACTGCAGGCATGATAAAATAAGAGGGGACATATTTAATTACAGAGGCCGCATAGACAAAAGCAGCTTTTACAGCAACACAAGGAATTGCAACTCAGCAAAATAATTGCATAACCAAAAAAAAAAAGGCAACATGATAGCCAACCATGGCCAGAAGAGAAGGGGCTGTTGGGCAGCCAGCCCACTCCCCATGGCTGAGAGGCACATCCATCGCTGCTCAGCTCTCCCCTTGCCTGCCCAGCAGCAGCTGTGTGGTGAGATCCCATAAGCATTACATAGTAGCAGGAATGGTGAGAAGCTGCTGGACACTGACCACTCTCTCTCTCATTATGGGACTTAAATTCCCTCTTCTGACATCTCTCTTTCCATTTGGGGTTTCAGTGAGAATCCCATTCTGGATTTCCCTTCATAGACTGAGTTCTGCTTCTGAGGGAAAGATAGCACTGTACTTTGCTCTGGTTTGCAAAATATTTAAATCAGTGTTCATCAGCATAATTGTTAATGAGATTATGGTCAGCTTAGTACACAAATAGCTTCAAGTTAGTAGCAGTACTAGCTAGAGCAAACTCCACCACCAACAAGCTGAGCAACAACAGCAAAACAATGAAATCTCATAACTCATCAGAAAGCTGATACTTAGCAGGTCCAAGTCAAGAAAATACTAAAGAGGGAATTAAACAGCATTGGTCTAGAGCAACTGTCTGTAGAAAGGAATGGGAGAGCAGCATGAATATGGAGATCTGAATCCACATCTCATGGTGCACTTCTCTAGGGCATTCACCTTCCCAACACTTCACTCCACCAAGGAAGTCTTTGGTGAAGAGCTCAGGCACAGGGCTACAAGGCACACATTCAAATAAGTTTAGGCACTGAAAGTAAGAGTGGGATGAGAAGTAGGGTCCCTCCATCCAAACATCCAAAAGTCCCTGCTCATTTGTCCCTGGAAATGTGCAGACATCAGAGGTTGCCTTCTTGTCACATTTCTCAGTATAAATCAAGTTACACACCAGTCTCAGTAGGATTCAGAACCTACCTCATACTTGATCTTTTTTATGATCAAGTTGTTCCTTTGGCCTGAGAGTCTAGTGGGGAGGTGAGCACAGGAAGATGCCGCTGCTCTCCTCACATACTGGGATCACTACCAGTAGAAACAAAATGCTAAACTTAGACAACCATAAGTCCAGAGAGCTTTAATGTACTGATCTTCTATACTGTGACACAAGTGGTAACATTGTCTAAGAGGAACATACCATGAGCAGTCCATGAGAGATCTCGGGGACCACATGCCCTGCAGTCCTGTTGGCTGAACAATCTCCTCACAAATCTCCTTTGTGTCTCTCTTCACAAACCATGAAATGCCACACTGTGGTGGAGATGAAGTTTCTTGTGAGGTCCTGTGTTTTGATAAATCCCAGAGACTGTACATACAGTGGGGATGCTGAGAGCATACCTACAGTCACAACACCTGAGCAGCAGGGCCCATGCAGGACTCTGCTGGTGATGTGCAAATACATGGAGAGAGGGGCTGTGACTCAACAGTGTTTCTTTAGGTGGAAACCAGAATGTTCAAATGCTCCATCCTTTGGGACTGTCAGTGGCCAGGACAACAACTGGCAGCTCCAGGTCTATTTTCTACAGTATGGTTGCCACCTACCTCTGACTGCTGCTAATACCAGTCTAATACTCAGTCTTTAAAATGTCAAGAAACTGGTTTCTTCATCTCCACTTAGAAGTTGTAGACAAAATGCACACTGGCACATATTAATTAACTTCTTGATATTTTTCTCTAAAAAAATGATGAACAATAAAAAAAGGATTTATTTTTTTTACCGAGAACTGAAATGTCAGCTGTACCTAGTGAATGGAATAAGGAGAATGTAATTAAACATCTGCTCTTTCACTCCCAGTAATGACTTTAAAATAGCCAGAAAATTCTGAAGGTTGTGGCCATGGTAACAGACACTAGCTTAGGAAAAAGGAAATATCTGCAGTTATAATTGAACATAAAGATTGCTCATCTCCTTCTCTGAGCTGGAAGTTTACAATCAAAGCTTTGATGTGTGTGCTGGTCCCTCTAATATAATTTCATCCTGTGCCATGTGGCACATTTATTGTGAGAAACTACCATATGTATAAGAATACATATATGCAGTTGAAATTCTACATTCACTCTTATTTGAAGGAAGAAAAACTGCTCTTTTTTGGCTAGGGGTTGGAACAATTCCTGGTAAATGCTTTGTGGAAAATGACAATGCAGCATGATGGAAGCAGGCCAGATCTTCCCCCAACGTGCAGCTGTCTCTCTCCCTTAGATCAGTGAAGTGATAGCTGCTTACACCAGAGTGAAACCCAGCAGCTAAAAGCAGCATTTCTGGAAGATCCTGAAGAACTGAGCCTGGAGACCTCCTTGGCTTGGCTGAGGGAGAATTGACAGAAACTGATGAGATTCCTGAAGAACACCTGCCCTTATCACACCCTATTCACTGACCTACTGCCACCAGTGTGTCCTCTAACACTGTCCTGCCTGTGGCAATCGCTTGGATAGTCCACCTTTCATCCCACCAGGCATTGCATCTCCCCAGGCACAAACAAATGGAGAAGAAGGCCATTAATCAAAGCAAGGCCAATAAAATCAAAATCACAGCAGAGAGGGGCAGGATAAGCTGAGACAGGTGGAGGGGGATAACATGGATGTGTTGTGCACAGAGCTGATCACCAGATCCTGAAGCTGTGCAGGATGACTGGAACCAACTGTATCAAGAGCCAGCATTGAAGAAAAGGGCTTCTCTGAGTGTTTTAAACACCTGTGTGACAACTCTTTTAAATGCGACCTTGTAAGCCGTGTGCATGCATATCGGCCAAAGAATCCAGGCAGAAAGCATTTGTCCAATCAACTGCACAATATATGGTAATATAGAAGCTATGTATATTTTTCCTATGGGTTTCCAAGCGAAAAAGATGCCACTGTCTCCTTAATACAGATACTTCTGGCACACTGTTCAGAGCATTGTACACTTTGGCCTCCATACAGGAAGACAACACACTAAGACATGAATTTCTTTTTATCCTGACCAATGATGTAAAATTAAATGAAACTAGCATGCATCAAGCTCACTGCTGGAGCCTGCAATGTAAATGCCTTTTCAAATGTGAAGACAACCAATTGCTAAGGGAGGTTTGCAAACTCCCTATCATGGCCAAAAGAAATAAAGCTACTGCCACCAGCATTACATGGGCTTCATGGTGGTGGTTTCTAACAATGCCATCCTTGCAGATGAAAAACTTAATTCATTGAAGTTGCACAAGAAACTCTGGTCTCACTAGCAATGCAAGGCAGCTCAATCATGAATGAAAATCAATGACCTGTTAAGACTTGGGGGTTGGACTAGATGACCTATAAAGGTCCCTTCCAACCCAAACTATTTTCTGATTCTTTGACTTGCGATGCCTTGAGGGAGTGGGGAGCACAGAACACCTGGCTGCCTCTGTGAACAGCTGCCCCATGCACATGCAGCCACCTCGTTCCATGTGGCTCGACCATGCTGTGGTAGAGCCATTCCTGTCTCTGAGGCTGCAGAGATGGACAAGTTCAACAGTTCCACTGCTGAGGTGCAAGTTACCATCCAGCCTAAAAACACTTAGCTCTTGGGGTTTCCTTACAGGCTGCAATCAGCCCTGCTCCGTATGACCTTTCACGTGAGCTGCAAAGAGTGACAACAGATGCTGGTACCCAGAGGGAAGGGAGATTTAGTGCTGCTCTATTTCCTTCCCTGGAAGATTTGCTTTCAGAGGAGGAGGTCAGAGGTGCTGAGCAGCAACCTGAGGGAGGGCTTTCTTGCCTGCTCCTCTGAAGCACTAGAAATTGAAAGGAGTGGAGTGGGCCATGAAGCCTCACTTCACTGGAGCTTTTATCCTTTAAAATTAGGTTAGGAAATTTATTGCTACAGTAGCTTATCTCAGAGTGCATTATCCGTTCACATGATGGACTGGAATATGAACTAATTCTGTCAATAAAGTGACTGCCTGCATCTCAATTGTCAGATACAAAGAATTCAGTCTTCCCTTTGAGATGCTAAGCAGCTGCCGTCTGGTACAGTCCTGTCCCTATGCTTTCCGTTTGGATGCTTCCTACATCCAACAGATGATGCCCTGGGAAGGGAGTAAAGAGGGAGAAACTTGGCCCCAGGCACCTGGCTGCACACTGTGACTCTGCACTAGCCAGGGGGTTGGCTTGTGGACTGCAGGTCCCAGGGACTTTTCTGACTGATACCATGAGCTCTGTATGCACTGGAGACCCAGCAGCCTGGCTCTGCTCATCTTCAGCCTGTGTCCTGTATTGACAGGAGAGGCAGAGACCAGCAAAAGTGTTCCCTTTTCTGGGTTCAGATCAGTAGGGAACCTACTTGGTGCAAGGGATCCGCTGCTGGGCATTCACAGCCACAGTCCCCAGTTTTGCCTGAACAGAGCAAGGGGGCTAGACTGGGTCATAGCATGTGTGCAAGTACACACTGAATGCTTTGTTACATTTAACAAGTTACATCCTTCGATAACAGCTCAGGAGGGGATTGTTTTTATATCAAACTCTCCACATTGCTTACCTACAGAAAACTTCAGATTCAGAACCCTAAATTTCACTGTGTCTATACAAGCTATGGAAAACTAGTCAATACCATCTCTGTAGTCTAGAGTGGCCTGAGCAAACTGCAAATTCATGGGCTGGTGTCAGGCAGAAACAAAACTATCAGAGGATAGTTTCACAAAACTGCTTAAGGAGAACACAGTGTCAGTTTGCTCAACATCCAATGTCAGATTAAGTTACATAATTTCTTCTTAATGTGGAGTTCCTTCATTTTAGCAAAAATAGCTGGAAAACACAACCTCATGTCAAAATAAAGTCTTTTCTACCTGATTGCTCAGCAGACAAGTCCTCAAAACAATTATTCTTAGAGCTGCATGCAGGATAAGCAAGTCCACCAAGCAAGTATGAAGAAGTCTGAAGTGTCATAGGAGTAACTGGTCCTTGGCTTTACAACATCTCAGATGTAGGCACTACATGAAGGCTTTTCAGCCAGTCCTCAATATGCAAAGGTGAAAGTTTATTCCTTACATCAGACAATGCTCTGAGGTTCATTAAAAAAAGCTAAACTATAACACAGGGAAGAAGCTTAATTAGACTGAGTTCATATTTCTGAAGGCTTTTTCCTATTCTTTACCTTCCCCTTTTTCCCTCTTCTTTTTAAAGGAACTACTTCTCATTCAGTTCTCCTTTATACAACTTACTCAGAAGAACTAGTTGATAACATTGAGAGATATCCAAAACCTGAACTGTTCATGGAAAGGAGGACAAGGACTGTTTTTCCTGTCATCAAAAGGGCAGCTAAATACTCAGTAATTTCTTCTCTGCTGCTCTATTTGAGTCTAAGAGAAGTAGCTCTGTTCTTTGGCTTGTGGTATGTCACTACCTCCTCCAAAAGTCTCTAAACCCTTTGGCACAAAGAAGAAGAGAAAACAGTCAGATCTTTGTCAGGAATCACAGGGAGATGCTGAAGTCTCACAGTCTTAATTGGAGAACTAGAAGGAATGTTTTAGGACTACAAGATATTTACAGTCTCTCACATTTTGAATGTAAAGGGTACAAATATAATTTTTGCTATTCTTCTGCAGGCCAAGATCTGAGGGACAGAGGCCAGAACACAAAAGAATTTTCACCCTATTCCAAATTCCCATTAAAAAAATGTGTACTAAGTCCGAAAATAAGTGTAGTCATTTGAATCTTGAATTTGGCTTTATAACCCACTGGGAGACTGAAGCAGAGCAAAACACATCTGCTAACACCCCAACTTGAGCACCACAATTGGCAAGTGCTGCTGAAGAGAGACCTCAGGCTAAAGTTGTAGAAATGTTAGAGGTTAGAATCGAAGTTTTCTTGGCAGAACAGACCTTATATGGAAACCCTGTACAAAGTCTGCTTGCACTGGCTTTCAAACCAGCACATAAGCACTCATTTTTAACAGATCTATAGATGTATATAGAAAGGTTAATTCAAAAGCACTTGGTTAAAATCAAAGCAAACCATTCCTCTAGGGGATGTGCTGGACAGATTCAGGCAGATATTTCCTCTTTCAGGACCATGGGTTGAAATGTCTGGGGTGAGAGATGGTTAGAATAGAGCTCTTCCAGGACAGGTCTTGGGATTGATGCAGTTGCACATTTTCATTAATAATCATGATGCATAATCTCAAAGCACTGCAGTTACAGATGACATCAAGGTGAGAGGCACCATCAACTGGACAGCCGGACTACCACACAAGAAGAACGTGATAATTTTAGCACTGGAAGAGTGGAAAGGGATGAAATTCCTTATTGCAAAATGCAGGACATGAGGGGTCAGTAGGAAGAATTGATGCTTTTAACTAGAAATGATGAAGCAGGAGGAAGAGCTGGAGATCTTATATAGTCGTAACAGAAAAGCACTGATGTGACATGTCCTGCAGGAGACAAGTGATGCTTTCTAGTGAACCTGCAGAGACTGATGTGGTGAGTCCAAGGAGGGTGAAGTACCAATACTGTTAATGAAAACACAGCAGGTTTTGGAAATGGGAGTGCTCACCTGGATTACTGTAGCACATGGTCAGGAAAGCATGCTGAGGAAAAGGGATTTTGGGCTGCAGTGGCTGTAGAGTAGGGTTGTTAAGCCAAATAAGGGAATGGAAAGCCTGTGCTCTCAGAGGAGACCAGAGGCACTCAGCTGTTTAGCCTAGCTAAAGAAAGGCCAAGAGGGGATATGGTTGTAGTCTATAAATACATCAGAGGGGGTAAACACTAGGGAAGGAGAAAAACTGTTTAAACTGAAGGACAATGCTGGCACAAGAACAAATGGGTATAAACTAGCCATAATAAATTTTGGCTGGGAATGAGAAGCAAATCTCAAACCACTGGAGCAGCAAAGTCTGTGGAACAGCCTTCTTCAAAGATCACAAGACAAACAGCCTAGCTCATATGAAAATGTAATTTGAAAAATCCACAAATAGGGACTTTATGACACAGATACTTACAGTGGACTGGAGGAGTCAGGAGGTCCCCTACTGTCCTACAGCCTTCTGGAAGAGAAACAGCACCCAAAAAAACTTCCTATCGTGGGCAGAGTCTTTGTGGCACAGAGGATCACCAAGAGGAGAGTCAAAACCAATGACATTAAGTAAACAAATTTGCAATATCTCTGTCTTCCTCTGCAGTATGTAATCACCCACGAGTGCATATCAGTGATGGGAACGGCCAGCAATGTGAGTGGAGGTTTGTGCAAGCAGAGGGACGAGTGTCAGGACACAGAAGACAGGTCAAGAAAACTGGCCAGCTCTGTCAGTTCAAGCATCAGACAGCACTGAGACCAGCAATATGATTATTGCAAAAAAATTAATTGAAAGCAAGATTTACTAGTAACCTCAGTAAAATTCACAGCTGATTTGGCTTAACCTTGGAGTCAAAAGGATTAGTAAACTATGTTGTCCAAATCATAAAATTTTTCATTTTCTCTGAAAGTGAATTAAGTGCCTGGCCTCTATTCAGTGATGATAGAGTAACTCATGCTTTCTATAAAGTCTTACTTCCTTATTGTGATCCCTTTGCCTCCTCTAGGGAACACAGTAACTTATTAGTACTATACATTTCTTTTAATCTGAAGACTTCTGACCACAAAGATTACTGGTTGACAGTTGCATTTCAGTGTTGACTGAACTGATGGACAGGGAGAGGGAGGAAAGGATGTTTTCATCTGTATCAGTTGGTCCTGTTGGTCCAGCTGGGGTTAGTTTTCAAGGTTCCTGGGCTGGCACAGATTCACAGAGGGATGGAACAGAACAGACTCTCATTAGGCACTTCTTGGCCTTACGGGGGCACGGAGGCTGTAGGCGCTTAGACCTCCTGACAGCCATCCTTCTGCCCTGGGGCATGCTCAGGACTGTCTTGGCTGTGACAGTGGGAAGGCACCATGTTGACTCATGCTCCCTCCCAAGCCACACCATGACAGACACGGAGGAATCCCTCTGCTTACTAAAGAACAGGGAAGAACACAGTGGCAGGGAGCTCTTGCTCTATGATACCAGATTTGACTGAGGTTTTCCATTCCATTTTGTCCTCTGAAAATTGTTCACCCAAGATTTGAAATACTAGTAAAGTACAAAACAACAGTGACTGGCACCAAGGTGCTCCACTTTGTAAAACAAAAACTAGCCATGCATGGGTCTGCAAGTGAAGAGGACCACCACAGTTCTCTGCTATCTAATGAACTTCCAGAGGGCAGCACTGAGTGCAGTGAAACTGGTTAGAGATGAGATGGGGAAATCAACAGCCCATCATCTGAACTCTATACCCACTTTTGGCTATCTCCTGAGTTTCCTCAGGGCAAGAAAAAACTGCTGAGGACAGATACCACATCCATCTGATGCCAATTTCTCTTGGGCGTAATATAGTTAACTGCTGTTCCCATTAGAACTACCAAACCTAATTACTTTATGTAACCACATTAGATGGAGAAGGTGCATGTTGCTGATAGTTGCCTAGTGGGAACATAGAGTAGATCTTTCTTTTGTTCACTTATAATTAAAGCGATCTTCTTTGTCTATTAGATTCAGTCGTTTATAATGAAATGCAATAAAGATTCCTTGAGTAAATCACATTTTTCTTAATATGTTTATACAATTTTATGGAGTTTTTTATTGATTGGAGGAAGAGCAGTTTCAGGAATAACGACTTAAGCAGACATGACAAACTATGCAATTGCCCAGCACTACTCAAGCCTAATGCCTGAAGTAAAGAGCATGTCCCACAATGGTGCCACTTCCATTTGTGCCAGACACCTGAGAGGCAGCGATCATAAACCTCTGCAGTGGATGGGGATAGGGGGGAATCTCAGCAATAGTCGGGATTAAAACCTGTCACTGTACTGTCTGTGCAGATGAAGTTAGCTCTGTGTGAAATCTTGATCAAAACTACCCACCAAAAGAATTAGACATCCAACATTAAATAGCAGGAGTAGGGAGTTATGTCCAATTGAGCAGTGACAATTTGGACAACCATGATTCTTCAATGGAAAGATGGAAGAAAACTGCAAAATATGACACAGAACATGAAATGCAAACACTGATGAAAGACACAGATGGGTGAATAGACTTTTATTATCAGACAAAACAACAGTGCCTTAAAATAGGATCACATTTGAATTAAAAACCGAACAAAGTCAAGGACTTGTAGATTAGAGGCAGGCACTTAGTGGAACTAGAAATTTAAGAAAGCTTTCGCTTTTATCTGATACTTCTTGGAAAAAACACTTGTGTTCATATTTGTGAAAGAAATATTTTCTGTTGTTGAGCTTTCTTTTGAAAGACATATTTCTGTTTCACTACCAAGAGCAGTTATGGAGCTATAAATGCACAGCAGGCTATGCAAGACAGATCTTTAATTATACCTATCCTTCCATGAGTTCACTGGGAGCCAGTTGCTCAAGGCTAATAAGGATTAAAACATATTCAATGACTCTGAAAAGATATCTTAATGCTAGTCTTCCTAAATGCCCTGTATTATTTGGAGCAATATGAGCAGTCCCTGTTCACAAGTGAAGGGAAAACTGGAAAACTTTATGCTTTCACACAGTCATGCCCAAGTCCTGCTTTACTACAGCTGGGATCCCGCCTTGCCAAATTCCACTGTTCAAAAATTTCCAGCCAACATCCTCATGCTATGAAGGACATTGATGTAAATCTGCAAATAATATCAGAGTTCCACGTGATGGCTTCGCTGAAAGCACCTGCCAAGACATAGTAGTTGTGGTCACATTCATCCAACCAGGATGGCCACTGACACTAAGTGATTTGCCTGTGATTACAAGTGAGTCCATGGAGGGGTTTAAATGAGGCACTCCACCTAAATAGCCCCAGTGACACGTTTTCCCATCTGCCAAGTGACACATCCCACCTCCACTTGGCATCTGATAAATGAGCTGCATTTCCAGCATGTAGGAAGGTGGAAGGCAAGTCCCATCCCACTGCTGCATGACCAGTGATGCCTCCAAAGACAGAAGGCTGCTGCACCAAAACAGCGGCATGGAGAGCCAGACCTGACTGGGAAATCCATGGAAAGTGGAAAACACTTCATGTCTAACTGAGGAAGTAATTAAAACAATCAAACCTACCCCTTCAGGCAAAGGGATAGGTAAATGGTCCCCTGTCTCTCAAACCGTACTGACATTATGCTCCAAGATCAAAATCATAGAGGTTGAATTCAGCAAAACTAAAAGTATTGGGAGAAAACCGCAGTCAGAAATCTCCGTTGCTTTTGACCTCTTTCAACCCTGAACTTTTATGAAGGGGGCATCTGGACATCAGTTCCCTCTTTGCAGAGCAAAATATGAAATATCTGGCAGTGCTGTGTGGCAGAGGCAGTGCTGTGCACAGGGCTGGGCAGCCTCCCAGGGAGCTGGGGGGGACATTGTGCAGTGCACAGTGCTCACTTCAGGCAATAGAGAGCTCGGAAAACAGGTATTAGGCAGGACACAGCATTAGAAAAGTGGATCATGTTGATCTCTTATTGACAATGTTAATACAGATAATAGCAATTTACTCATTCTGGAGAAACTGCAGAGCAGAACAGTGCTGGATATTGACCTCTGCAATTTTCACATCTTAAAAATAAATGCATTGTAAACTGGAAAAGGATTAAAACTGAACCACGCAGGGGGAATTATGTGTACCAGGGAACGACATAAAATCAGCATCAAACCCACACTCTAAAGAGTCAGGTCAGCAGTGTACCTGATAATGTCCCTCTGTATGGGCAGATGAGTAAGAAGCCTGTTTCTCTGTAGAACAAAGGTTTTTCTTTATCCTTCCTCCCAATTATGTTCCTTACTTCCTTCACTTTGGTCCTATTAGAGCCCCAGTGCTTTGTTTGACAGGCTAGAGCTGCCAGCCTTTTTTGTCATGCTCCAGCGGACTGATTTCCTGCTGGTGGCCACAGTGAGAGCTTGAAGCTTATGAGTTCTACCTAGACCTGGGCTTCAGAAAAAAATACTTTTCTATTCTTAAGGCTCTTTTTTTCCACCCCAGGTTTCCCACCCAGTTATGCACAATAATATTTACTACATCACCTGTGACTGCAAAGTAAATGCATTTGGGTGCATTCCTCAGCATGGGGGCCAATTGGAACAGAAGTTCCTTCACCCATGCTGTTGAACTCTGCACCCTCCTCAAGAGCTACTGTGTGCCATTTGCCCCATGGAACAGGTCCAGTGGCACAGGCCTGGAGGATATGAATTGGCTGAGAGCTAAACTGGCATAGAGATTGCTCCAGAGAAAGACCAGTTTCGAGTACTGAGCTCTGCTGCTGGGATTGCTCCCTTCTTCATGTAGTATGGACAACGACAGCAGTCGTAGTACAGAAACAGCCATTATCACAGAAAATGGATAGCTTGTCACCTACATGAATCTTAATGCCAAAACAAGAAATACCAAGGCTTGGGGGAAGCAAACTTTTACCTAGTGGGGGATACTGAGAGAGGATTATGAACTAGACCCAAAGTCCAGTCATCTGGGACATGGTCTACAAGTGGCCTTGGGCTCAGTGTTGGGCTTGCTGGGGCTCTGAAGAGGTTTCAGGGCATTTGCACACCAAGGAGCTGGAGTGGATGCCAAGGAGGACTGAATGACCCTGTGGGGGCTCAGCCCTTGTACGCCCATGTATCAACATTGGTAGGCTTGACTCTTGCACTCCAAATGCCAGCCCCTGTGGACTCAACCTCTACCCACACTAAGCAAGTCTGGTGCTGGGATTATTCCTGACCTCAGACCAGAGAGAAAGGGCTGTGGTTCAGCTCTCCAGCACCCCATACTTGGACAGCAGCATCTGTCCAAGAGCCACGTGACTCACTATGGCTCTTGGGATTTCCACAAAGAAGCACCTGCTGCTGGCTCTGGTGGGTCCTGTGTACATGCAGTCAGAGGGACCTCATCCTCACCCATCCATGAGGGCCATAGGAGAGCTGGCTGATCTCCAGTAAGAGCAGTGAGAACGGGGTGCTCCTCTGCTCCTGCTTGTTGCTTGGGCGTCTGGCCAGCCACAGTGAAGGTGAACTGCTCGGATGTGGTGACAGCAAGCTGCTGCCATGAGCATTTAATTTTTCACTCCTTTCAGGACTTCTTTTCTACCATCCTTCCCTATAGCCCCAGGGGAAGGCTGCTGGCACCCCTTTCTGGAGCTCATGGTGTTTGCGTTTGACTGCATGCTTGGCTGTGAGGGATGAGGGAGGGGTGTCCCCGGCCAGCCCTGGTGGGTGCTGTCAGGGAGCCCCTCCAGAGCAGCTGCTTTCCTGGGACAGCATTCAAGAATGGAACAAACAAGGTGCTTCAAGAACTGAAGCTGCATCTTGGATCCATGGGATTTGACTGTATCACAGGTGCTGGAGCCAGGCTGTCTTAGGCCTTTTTCACAAAAGCACCCCTTCCTTCTCCTTCAAAGGAGCATCCACGAGCAAGAGATGCTTCTGGTCAAGTTGAGCTACAAAAATGCTGGACAGCTTGAACATGCTGTCTGAAAGGAACCTTCCCGCCTCACTGGCTATGAGCATATCCCCCTGTAGCTGGAATCTATCCAGACATGTTCAGGCTTCCCATTTGAAAGAATAATAATAAACGTTTCTCTGCAAGCACAGCTTCAAGCTGTGAGAGCCTGAAGCTTGCCCCCAAGAAGCACCGCTGGGGGCTATCAGGAAGGAATTACCAGGCTCATCACTGAGGAAGCAAAATTGCCTGAAAGACTGAAATACCCCTCCTTGCAGACACAGGAGCATGCAGCTGTTCCACTTGGGCTGCAGATCTCCTCCTCTCCCCACTTAAGCCATTCCTCTACTGAGAAATGTTATTTTGGGAAAGAGTTGAATAATGGGAACAGCACTGTAAAAGCATGGGGAATTCAGCAAACAAAAGAAAAGCTGCTATTTTTGAAAATGCCTCAAATTGGTAACTGTGGTTTGTATTAACCCTTTATCTTCCAGCTGCCTCTCTACCACCCTGCTTGGTGTGCCATCCACAAGCACAGTGGGAGCAACACGCAGGAAAGGTGTGTTCTACTACAGGCTCTCCGTAGAGGAGCAACACCACAGCCTGCTAATAACCAGCACATGGTGAACCAATAGTGAAATACACTTCAATTTCTAATCAGACACTTTGAATTGAGGTGGAGGTTTCTGCAAGGGTCCCAGGCTCTAACAAAAAGAGCAAAAGTCAGACAAGCAGTCACCCTGCTTCTGTCACCTTTTGTCACCCCTGAAAGAATTGTATTTTTCTAACTGAACAATCACAAGCATTATGTGTTCATGGTGAGTGGAGGGGTCTGACCTTGCACTGCAGCTCATTGCCCCCGGTTCTGAGAAAAAGCCATCACTGCAAGAAAAGAAACAATCTGCCAAGGCTGCAGATCTAGGTAAACAGTATAAACTTAAATGAATTCACCAAAACCCCCACTGAGCTGGCGTGGAGCATATTATATTGCTATTTCCTCAGCTCTCATTTATTCTTGCCACTAGTGTGACCAGATCTGCAAGGTCTCTTTGCAGCCCTGGTCAGTGTTGGCATAACTGTCCTGCCTGCAGCATCCTGGGCCATGGGAAGGCACGGGTGATATCTGGACCACCACTGCAGGCAGCGCTGCAGTTCCTCCTGACAAAAGCGACTGGACACCTTCCCTTGTGGGCTAAAACCTAGCAGAAGAGAGGCAAAGTAGGAAACAAATGTGGTGGAGCCACTGCCCTGATGAGGCTGGAGGAAGAATGACCGAGGTGTGAGCTCATGTTTTCAGTTCCTAAAGTGATCCTATTCTGCCTGAGTGCTGCTGTGCATGTTGACCAGAACTCCCATGGATGCCACACAGCCAGCAGCAGGGACAGGGGCTGCTTTTTTACAGCAATCTCACTTGTGAATGTCAGAATTCATTTCATTTCAGGAAGAAGACTCTTAAACACTGCTCCCTAATTATCCTTTCCAAGAGAAGAAGTATGAGAAAATAAAAATCTATTTTTTGTGCAGAAAGAGAAGAGTTCCTCTTTGCGTTGCCCCTGACCTTTCCAAGTCCCAGCACTTCTGCCTTTCACTAAGCTCTGCTCAGCTTTTGCCTTAGTGGTGACAAGGGGGACTTCTCTGGCAGGAGTAACTCAGCTCCTTCATCAGTCTCTGACAGCAGAAGTAAAGTAAAACAGAAGTTTCCACTAACCCAGCAGCTCTTCAGTAACACAAAGACCAGCGAGTCCCACACAGACCTCAGAGCTGTAAATGGTTTAATAACATGTGCCATCAAACATTACATGCCTTGCAACTCACATTGGGGCTTTTGATTAAGGAAACCCTCCAACATGGCAAGGAAGAGCTGTGAATTCTGATAATGTTCTCAATTTTCAGCAGTAAAGTAATTGAAAATGAAGGGTGAAGTGAAATAATTGAAAGTGAAAGCTGCATATTGCGTCAAATCAGCAATAATTCTCAAGCAAGAGAAGAACGTGGCTAGACTTACAGATGTATCCTTAGCCAGCTGTAATTTTGCACTCTTTCACATCAGTCTGTGAAATAAGTCTACAAAAATGCAGGCTACCCTTCTGATGGGATGGTTTCAGTCTGGTCAAAATGACTTTATGTGAAAAGTCTCACACCAGATAAACAGCAATGAATAGGACACTTGACAGGAAGGTCCAGAGGACAACAGACAGTGCTTCTGCTGAGATATAATTGCTCTAATTGGACCTGGACTTGCTAAGATGGTAAGGCTAAAGAGGACTTTGTAATCATGCTGCCATGCTGTACAAAAGAATGCTGTTGTGATAGGAAGCACACAGCAGTTGTGAAAATAATCAATGGCTTTGTGCTTGCTTCCCCCTGGTATCTTGGACTTGCAACTAGGAACATGCACATAACATGAGCAGAGTATTTTCTTTAGAGTTAAAGGTTCTTGGGGCTGAATTGCTTCACAAAGTCTTTTTGAGTGTTATTCAGCTGAAGTTAGACACTTCAAATGAGCTGGATCCACTGTGTGTTTGCAGTCCTGGAGGAGACACAGAAAGGTCATGTGAGGCATAATCAGAGAATCTGCCTGCTCTAGGAGCAAGGGAATTTGTTAAGGAAAGAGATTAACTTTGACCTTCTTCAGCTGTAAGTTGTCTTCTCTCAAGCGATAGCCTCTAAATCACCCAGTCTGCTTGTCTAATAAAACCTTGATACACATACTATTGTGTGTCTCCAAAACCTGATTTCTTCTGCAATACGAGACAAGCATGAAACTATTAAAGACAAAGTCTCTGTCCTCCAGTAGCAGGTACTGCACAAGAGCTGACTGTGCAGTGTCCCTCCAGCCCTACTTTGAACCAGCACCCAGCAGAGAGAGCAGTCCTGTAAGTCAATGTTACATCATGCAGCAGCTAAACAACAGGGCACCACTGCTAATGTAGGCAGTGTATTTCACTCTCCCTATTCCTTCACACATCTCTCTCTCACACAAGTCTTGTCTGTTCTGTTCCACAGATGCCCAGGGACATGGGGCAGCACTGCCAGAGGTCCCTGCATGGGCAGACACAGCAGTGCAGAAACAATGAGAGCAGCCTGCCCTGGCCACATCCCGTCAGCAGCCGGTCAGTTAGTCCTGCCAAGGGCTCTCCTTCCCACCTTGTCCCATCCCTCCCGGTCCACCATGTCCCTGTGGCTGGACAGCCTGGTTCTGGCCTGCTCTCTAAGCCCCATTCTCTTGACAATGAAATTCAGCACACAGCTAAGAGGCTTTGTGACAAATGTGGCAGGTATAAACCTGTCTCAAAGCCTTTCAGCTCCCATGTGCAGACAAAGCTGCTTGAAGTGCTGCCTCCTGCTCCTCTGCAGTTTCTAAGTAAATGTGCAAAAATGCGGCTGTGATGCTCAGGAACTGTTCATGCCCCACCTGCCAACCAGCACTTGCACCCGAGGTGAGACCACTTGTCCCTGAAGAGCCAAGCTAGCTTACTGCACAGTCCCTAGCAGAAATGGTCATCTGCAGTGATGTCCTGCAGCTCCTGCCCTGTGTTCACATTGCAAATATCAGACACGGCTTGTAGGATGTGCAAAACGAGCAATGGGACAAATGTTCTCCCCAGCATCCAGGAAAAATAACAGAGCTGGGTGCAAGTGGGTGCAGGAAGGTGACCCTGGGCAGGCATAGGAAAATGGTCTTGATCCTCAGAGCACACTGTGGGTGACAGTGTCCCTGAGTCACCAGGGACCATGTCACCAGCCAGCCCATTTATCCATTCAGTCTGGGGTTCACAGGTGCACACTTCTCCTTTTCCTGTCCTGACATTTCCTCTGGAGTAGCAGTGTGACCGTCTCTCAGCAGTAATGTGACAGATGTATGGGGACATCAAAGCATCAAGTATGCCCCATACTCAGCATCTGCCTCCTCCCAGTGCTGGCTTTGCTTTGTGCATCACAGGCTTGGTTCCACATAGGAAACTGCCCAATGCCCAAACAAGGTGGAGCAAAAAACTGGCTGAGGATGATGGTCTCCTAAAAACTTCCCATGTCAGACAAAAGTAGATGGGATTTATCAACACAAGCCCAACTAAAAAAGACATGATGTGTTTGTTTCTAGCTAGTACGTCTATGATAAGCCAAAGATTGTAACAAGAACAGTAAAATCATAAGGATTCACATCAGTGAGAGTTATACAGCTAAAACGTTGCACAACACTGTGAACATGTACATTGAAGAATCTTGAATTACAAAAGAAGAGAAACAGAGCTAAACTGAAACCCATCCTCAGCCCTCTTCTGTTAAAGGAAGCACTGCTGGAAATTCCAGGTGCTGAGCAAATTAAAACCAGCATTTCAGACCAAACAACAAGCTTCTTGGCTTTTCTGCATGTAAATCAGATCCTTACGTTATCTCAATGTCATTTTGTGGCTGAAAGCAATTCAGCAGCTATCAGCACAGCCAGACTAAAATTCAGCAGAACAGGATCTGCGCCCTTCAGCTCTTAATGATTAGATGTTTCTGTGGAAATGAATCTTATGAAAAAATGAAGTTCGGCAGAAAGTTGACAGCATGTGGAGACCACAGAAGGGAGAGGAACTTTACAACTCAGCCTTCACATTTTCCACCTATAGGATTTCAACATTTGCTAAAGTTGTAGTGAGGGCAGCTTCTTCACAGTGCTCCCTCTGGGAAATATCACATTCAGCAATTCCTGAATTACAGTTTCTAATTATATTTTCATACTGTAATGCTGTCTGAAATGCAAATTTGATGACAGAATAATTCAATCCATAAAAAATAATTACAAAATTACTGTTTCTCAAACCTCAACTCATACTCCCTGCTATTTAAGAAGATAAATTTAACAGCAGCAAAAGTACAGCCAAAAAACAGTCTATTTTTTAAACTGTTATCTGACTATAACTGTCTGCATAGATTTTGGCTCACCATGGAAGATTATTCCTAAAATATGACTACCAAAAACATTCCAGAGTTAGGATTTTTGTTTCTTTAGCTTGGAACCAACAGCCAGGTCAACTTCTATTTTGCATTCAGATTACCCTACACATGGCATCTGCTTGTAATTGGAAAGGCAACTGTTGGTTAAAATGCCAAATAACTACTGCAGCTCAGCTACCATTTAAACTAGTTATTGCTAATGTGGATGCACTAAATTAGCACAATGTAATGATTTTTAGCAGAGTGGGAATCAACTTCTGTAATTGTAACCAACCAATAAGTAATTTAAGATCCTAAAATTCCATATTGAAACACTAATTCCTACTGTCTGACAATTCCACCCTTGTCCAATGAATTTTATCCCCCTACAAATATCACCTAGGTAGTAGCTAGAACCTTTAAAAAGACAGCAAAAATTGCATTCTGTTTGAAAAAATTCAAGAAGTGTTCTGCATCACAAGGGTTTTTTAGGTTTTACTACGATTCTAGCTAAATTCAGAATGCCAGTGCTCATCAGCTCAATAAGATCAAGGTATAGCACACTAAAGGCTTGAGTGTGGTGTTATTATTATGAGGCAAGAGGCATCAACAGCTCCCACGTGTTTTTAATTTCCCTGCTGTACCCAGTTGAGTGAAAAGTGACTTGAGGAAATCTCAGTCTTACTTTTTGCCAAGGTCTCTCTTAAGGTGAAGTGCTTCAATTCCTCAGGAATTGCTGGTCTGGTTGCCCTTCGCCATAGACAAGGAGACTGTCAGAAATGATCATCTCTTCCTTGTGTGTGTGCAAAGGGGGTGTTATTTGCAAATGATATGAAGGATGATGGGAGGTATGAGGGTCAATCTAGCCTCTCTAGAAGAAGGTGTAATGCTGCCAAGCCCGTATGCATCTCAAGTTTTTCCTCTTTGTGTCAGAGGATTTCAAGTCCAAGTAATCTGGCAGCGTCATGGTTGTGTTGAGCAGAAGGTGAGGGATGGGTTGCAGCCACCTTCCCCTCTCTCAGTGGTGGGAAGGAACCTACAGGCTGTTTGTTGTTTTCTCATGGTGGGTGAAACCATGGCAGGATGCTTAGCATTACACTGCTTGGCAATTTCACACCTTCCCAAGGTAAAATTCGAGTCCTCATCAAAAGGTTTGGTACAAAGGTTTTCACTGACCAGCAAAAACAAGAGCATGAAATCATAAAGCAGAGGCACACAGCTCCAGGATGACCATCACATACCCTTCCCTGCCCTTCTCCTGAGCAGGGACCTGTGCCTTCTCTAGGTGCAGACTCTGGCGCTGCCTGTGAGCTGCCTGCCTACCTGCAGTTCATCCATCCCCATCTCCTGGACTGACAGCATGCCCAAAGCCGCCACAGACTCATCAAGACGGGACAGAGGTGTCACTTTGTATGCATGTGAGAAAAACGGTAAAAGCCTGTGTTACAGCAGTGCTGATCTCTTAGCGTATTTCAGATAATTTTTCAGGAAGCTATTGATTCTTTCTCCTGTAAATACTATACAGTGAAGAGTGCTGCTTGCTCCAGGAGAGGGGCAGAAAGCTCGGGGAGTGCACGGGGTGCAAGGATTGTGTGCACAGCAGAACGCAGCCCTGTGCAACCTCAGTGGCACTCACCAGCTTCCTCCGTAACATTGTCTCTCAGACCCGGAGCTACAACATGTCCGGGACCCTTCTGCTAAAACGTGAAGCAGTGTATCATCCTCTGTCAGGTCAAGTTAGAATCTTCTGAAGACTTGCTCAATATCACTAAAGCAAGATATGTCCATTCTATCGGAGATGAGGACCCTATTTTAAAAAGATTTCTAACTAATAGCTCTTGAGCAAAAGTTGCATCAATTATTTTTCCTCTTGCAGGTGTTTTCAAGGCATCATATGCCACAGGATACTTCTTTCAAGCCTAAATGACTGAGGACAAGCCCCAGCAGACAGAGCGTCATTGCCACACTGATGACTCAAGTCAAAACTGGCAGGCAACTGCAGCTATACACGGATTCAAACTCTTCAAACATGAGGGTGAATGACTTCTCTGGAATGGAAGGTGCTGCTCAGCTCGAGTCTGTCCCCATACTCCATGCCCCAGCCTCTCGCTGGACTTGTACCACCAGTATAAGATGGTGAACAAACAGACCTCAGAGGGCACTGGGTAGCATCGACCACCTCTCCCTGCCCTTCCCTCCTACCCCACTGCCCACAGTCTGGGGGAACTCACATGCAGGTGGAGGGGGGATGGACTGCCATCGGCTGAAACACAGCTCCCTGTGTCTGCTGAGGAGCAGCCGTGCCCAGCTCAGGCCAGGCGGGTCACCCGGGCAAGACGCCGAGAGCCCCACTGCCCATGGGAAGGCTGTGCATGGGGTGCCATAGCACCTCCACACCGAGGCTGCGAGGCTCCTGTAAACCTTGGTTAAAGTCACCCATGAGGAGTCAGTCAAGATTCCTCGTGCACTGATGCAGAGGCAGTAGGTGAAAAATTCAACGAAGAAAATTTGTAATATCTCAGCTCCCCCCCCAAACATTGATGTTTTGAACTGGAAAGAACTGATGAGATAACACCAAGTGAAATGGTTTAAAGGTTTCAGATGCATTTACCCTGTTGCTCTGCTAAGACTATCAAATGCAGTGAAATCCAGAGCATTAAGCCATAATTTTCCTTAGCAAAGTGCCTTCAGTTTTAATGTCTGTCTTGGCTGTCTTTCTGAAACAATTACTTACGCTTCACTTGATAACATTAGGATAATTTTAACAGAATTTTTTATCTTTTACTGCTCTATGTTTTAAATTCTTTTGTAGCTCCATGATCATTTCAGACAGACAGCTGTTTTAGAGAATCATTACCATTATCAATAAACCCCTTGAACTTTGGGAGGAAGGGAACAGGAGTATATAATTAGAGAAGATTAGAACGATCTAACATACTTTTCCCGGAAACAAGGCACACGATGCTTCAGTTGTAATCTGTTCTTAGAATGAATCTATACATTCTCAAACAAACAAACTCAGCCTGTGGCACTAAACTTGAGGAGCTCTGGGATCTCCTTCCCCACAATAGCCACCTCGGAGTAAGTGCAGTACAGAAACAGACCCACACTCCCTCTCGTTTTTACAAAAAGACCCAAATAGCATTTCATTTTTCAAACACTGCGGTGATTGAAAAATCATGCTGCTCACACTGCGGTTCTTTTTTTAGCTATTCTAACTGCTCTCAATGCACAACAGAAGGGAAAAAAAAGGGAAAAACAAGCTCTGTGTGTGCATGTCAGAAAAAGGGTAAAAGGCTGTGTTACAGCAATGCTGCTCTCTTGGCGTGTTTCAGATAATTTTTCAGGAAGCTCTTGATCCTTTCCTCTGTAAACACTACACAGTGAAGAGTGCCGCGTGCCCCAGGAGAGGGGCAGAAAGTCCGGGGAGCGCGCCGGGTTCGGGGACTCCGTGTGAACAAAGATGATTGAAACGCTCCAACTTCGAGAGTTGGGGTTTAAGCTGTTCCTGGCTGCACTGACTGCTGGCTTCCCCCTCACTGAACACACACCCGCCTGAATTGGGCTGCATTAAAAAACTACAAGTTCCCATAGAGGCATAGAAAAGCTGTCGGGATGCCGAAAGCAACACAATACCTAAACATCATTTCTTTTAACTCCCGAACGCGCTAGCCTAGGATTACTCGTGTTCATTTATATTCCTAAAGTGTCAAATGAGAACAATATCATTTTATTCTCCTTTCATGGATCATTAATCTTAATTTAACTCCGTTTTGCAGTCTGCACGCAGAATTAGTAGCTGGAAGCTGCTTTGCATTTATCTGCTAGTACTGGGTTTGTTCATCAAGGCAAACTTCCAGCCAAAACAAACAAGTGAAAAAAAAAAAAAAATCAGTCACGATAAGCTGCTTTCTATTCTATTTTTTTTTTTTCAGGACAAAAAAAAAAAATCCAAACCTGAGGAGAACGTAAAGCAGATGGTTACCTCACACTGCAGAAATGCAAGTTTTTAATAGTCCATGCTCTGGCAGCCCCTGGGAATCGGCGGCGGCGGCGGCGGGGATGACTCCAGCATCCACCGTGCTCTCCGCAGGCTTTGACTGCGCGGCCGGGACCGCAGGCTCAGCCTCCCCCTGACGTCAAGGCGGCCGTCACATGGCCAGGCGCAAGCCCAGGGAGCACTGGTTGTCCTGGCAACCCCAGCACTGCTCCGAAATTATTTCAATAGGTCATCTGTCATACTGCGCGCACATTGGAGCCATCACGGGCGCCCGGACAACCCAAACACCACGGGCTTGCTGGAGCTGGCTGCGCCGGGGGGCTGGTCCCGTCGCCGACGTCTCTTAACCCTGTCCCTGTAAGAAGACGCTTCGCTCTTCCTCATCCTCCTGCATCCCCAGCCTCCAGCGGAAAAACACCCCGAGATACACCTGGTTCGCCCAGGCAAAGGGGCACAAGTGCTGCTCTCCAAGAGTGCTGGGGCACCTCAGCGACATGCAGCTGAATGCTGTGCTGAGTTAGCTAAAATTAGGGTCTTTCTAAATGGCACACAGCTGAAGTTTTATTCATAGCCACAGAGACATATTCTTGGTCACCAACAGCTCTGCCCAGGTTCGGGGCGAGGCAGCAGTGGTCCTTGCTGAAGAGACACGGGCAGCAGCCATGCAGGGCTATGGGCCGGTCCCCAGAGCTGCCTGGCCAGCTTGGTCTCATGTCCCTGAGCCTCGGGGATCTGGTTCCTCTGCCAGCCTGCCCATGATGCTTCTCCAGCTGCTCCCGGCAAAACATTCTGAGAAGGGCGACAAAGCAGTGTCTGTTTCCACCTGGTTCTGACTCACCTCTGCAGCTTTATCCTACAGGAAGACGCAACGCCAGTGCTTCTGATTTCCTTGTAACTCTAGCTAAAATCCATTCCTTCCTCAAAATTTCCTTTTTTTTTCCTCTCTGCACTTTGGCTTACCAGAGCCCCACAACACATGCATACAAGGGCAGGACGTGGAACATGCTGGAAAAGACTTTCACCTACAAGAAGGAGGGAGGAAAGAAGTGTCAGCAACATGAAAGTATTCCTGTGCTCATCTGAATCAGTGATGGTTACTGACTGGTTCCCAGGATATGAAGTACCAGGAACCAACCTCAATATGTGCCTCTGGTGATGGTGGAAGCAGATGTAAAACTGCATGGAATCTGCAAATTCCAACACTGGAGCATCCTCAGCCAAAGTTGGATTTGGCCCCTTTGCAACAGGGGAAGAGAAAACATTAGAAATTAAAAGATAACTTGAGATGGGGCATAAAGGGGTTCTGGGGAGGCATCCCCCATATCCAAGGCAGCGGGAAGATGGAGGGTACATGGGAGTGGTGGGCATGGGAGGACAACTGAGCTCCATTGCCTTCCTCTGCGTCTCTCTCCTGAATGTGAGAGCAGCAGGGATTTGGGATATTTAGCTCAGCATCATGTCTGGATGATGGACTGAGAACTGTCTGAACAGCGGAGCTCAGGGGGTTGTGATCAGTTTCACAGGGTCTAGCTGGAGGCCTGTAGCACATGGTGTTCCCCAAGAGTTGGTATTGGGTCCAGTATTGTCTAACTTCTTCATCAATAAGCTGGATAAAGGGACAGATGCCTCGCCAGCAAGTTTGCTGATGATACAAAGCTGAAAGGAGTGGCTGATACCCTAGATTGCTGTACTGCTATTTAGGAGGACGTTGACAGATTGGAGAGATGGGCAGAGCCGAACCTTGTGAAGTTCAACAAAGACAAGTGCAGGGTTCTGCACTTGGGGAGGAATAACCCTCTACACCAGTACAGGCTGGGGTCTGACCTGTTGGGAAGCAGGTCTGAGGAGAAGGACTGGGGGGTTCTAGTGGAAAACAAGCTGTCCATGAGCCATCAGTGCCCTTGTGGCCAAGAAGGCGAAGGGTATCCTGGGGTGATCCTCCTCCTCTGCTCAGCCCTAGTGAGGCTGCATCTGAAGTGTTGTGTCCATTTCCAGGCTCCTCAGTGCAAGAGAGACATGGAGCTTCTGGAGCAGGTCCAGTGAAGGGATACAGAGATGATCAGGGGACTGAAGCACTTTGGTTATGAGGAAAGGCTGAGGGAGCTGGGCCTGTTTACCCTGGAGAATGGGAGTCTGAGGGGGCTGTATACTCAATGTATACAAGTGTCTGAAGGGAGGGTGTCAGGAGGATGGAGCCAGGCTCTTCTTGATGCTGAACAACAGGATGAGAGGCAATGGGAAGAAAGTGATGCACAGGAAGCCCACCTGAATATGAGGAAAAACTTCTTTACTGTGAGAATGACAGAGAACTGGAACATGCTGCCCAGAGAGGCTATGGAGTCTCCTTCTCTGGAGATACTCAAAAGCCATCTGCACACAATCCTGAGTAACGTGCTCTGGGGGACCCTGCTTGAGCAGGGAGGTTGGACTAGATGATCTTCACTGGTCTCTTCCAACTTGACCCATTCTGTGACTCTGTAATCAACAACAGCCAGTGGTGTTTTATGCAGCATTTAGTGAGAAGTGCATCTCTATGCAGCACAGCTTACAAACCACCTCTCCAGCACTGATGCTGTGCTGGGGCTTTCCAGGGCAGTTGGTATTAGAGGGCAAAGCCCTCTGAAATCCTGAGCTGCTTCCCAGATCCCAGTGCAAAGTAGTGATGAGGGCTCGAAGAGTTATAACAATAGAAAAAGGCAGCCCCCACTGTCTAAAATTCATGTCTTATAAAGAAAATATTCACAATTAGCTGGGAAACCTGTGGCTGTTTAACAGAACAAGAATAATGTGATGAGTTTTAAAAAACCCACTGATTACTACATGTGTTCCACATAATCCCACATATTAATCCAATATAGAAGGCTTAAACTTCATGTCAACACCCACCAATAAAATTGTATCATAACATACAGATGTATTTTTTCACTTAATGGCAATGTTTGTACAATACTACATAAAGTTTGGGTTTGAAGTGTAAAAATATATCCCTCAACACTGCATAGTGCATTCCTTTTGTTGATCTGACAAAAATGTGTGCACCCGGGAGAGATTTTAATATTTTTGATTCTTATAAAAGCCCTTTCACAAAAGTGGACAGTACAACACATTTTAACTGTCACAAAACATTTCAATAGCCATTTTGCTGATGCTTTGAAGGGATGACAGAGATGGCCAGGCAGGGTCATAGAATCGTAGAATGGTTCAGGTTGGAAGGGACCTTAAAAATCATCTACTTCCAATCCCCTTACCATGAGCAGGAAAACCTTCCACTAGACTAGGTCACTACATTCTCTCCATCTGTCTTGTAGCCCCCCTAAGGTACTGGAAGGCTGCTCTAAGATCTCCCCAGAGCCTTCTCTTCTCCAGGCTGAACAACCCAGTTCTCACAGCCCCCTGGGGACCTGCTCCACTCCCATGTAAGTCTGGCCTCCACACCTACAGACATGGGTGTGCAGAGCACCTTCATCCTCCGGCATAAAAATAACCCTTTCACTCACCCTTACAGGATATTTCTGCTGCAGGACAGGAACTTGAAGGAGTTTTTAAACCATGTATGGTGTTTATAGGGGCATACTAGTTATATACTGAGATGGTTATAATTTTCAGCCAGTCGAAAGGTGCTAAGTAAAAAAAAAAAAGACCAATGCTCTGAATAACATCTGATAATAGGAATGTAAATTTGGATGGTCCCAGTTCTCATGGCTTGGCAGAGGTTTCCCTGCACTTCCCCAGTGATAGAGGCTGGGGATGGCTCCTCCACAGGGAGATTTTCTGTATTTCTGACTAAAATACCCACTTCTTCCCAGCACTTGCTGTAACTCTCAAAGCTTTCCAGGACTAGAATCAAGGGAAATCTTACACCATGCAGAAAGATGCAGAAATGAAAGCCATGGCATCTGTCCCCTCAGAGAGCCAAAGTATCCTGCTAGAATGGCAGAAAAACTTATATTCCCTGAATTAGTTAACTTTTCTATGGTAAAACCTCCAACATTAAGTTTCCTCTGTAGTTTCAATCAACCAAGTGAGCTCAAAGCAATGAAAGATGAGCATTGACTGGAAAAATACAAAATTGGTATTTTATATGGAGAAGGACCTGGGAGTCCTTGATAAAAAACTCAACATGAACTATGCACTTGCAGCCCAGAAAGTGTCAGCATGTCCTAGGCTGCATCAAAAGCAGCTTGAACAGCAGGTCGAGGGAGGTGATTCTCCCCCTCTACTCTGCTCTTGTGAGACTCCATCTGGAGTACTGTATGCAGTTCTGGGGTCCCCAACATAAGGACACAGAACTGTTGGAACAAGTCCAGAGGAGGGCCAAGGACTTAATAAGAAGACTGAAGCACCTCCCCTGTGAAGGCAGGCTGAGAAAGTTGGATCTGTTCAGCCTGGAGAAGAGAAAGTTGTGTGGAGACCTCATAGCAACCTTCCAGTATCTGAAGGGGGACTACCGAGAAGCCAGAGAGGGACTCTTTCTCAGGAACTGTAGTGATAGGACAAGGAGTAATGGGTACAAAGTGAAGGAGGGGAAATTTAGGCTGGATATTAGGAGGAAATTCTTTACTGTGAGGGTGGTGAGACACTGGAACAGGTTTTTCAGGGAGGTTGTGGATGCCCGAAACCTGGTGGTGTTCAAGTCCAGGTTGGATGGGGCCTTGAGCAACCTGGTCTAGTGGGAGGTGTCCCTGCCCGTGGCAGACGGAGTTGAGACTAGATGATCTTTGGGATCCCTTCTAACCCTTAATAATCTATGATTTAAAAGCTGAAGTCTGCTGGGAAACAGATGCATTGAATCCATCTGGGACCATGATACAAAGGCACTCCTCCCACTACAGGAACATGATGCCTCATGGGGTAAGGTTTCTGACCTGCATCCCACCTCTACAAGTCTGGGACCCATGGAGGGCACTACTAAAGAACATGGGTTGGCTTCCTCCTCAGATGATGATGGACTGCCAGAACTTCACTGATGACAGCATAGTGTGTTATATGTACCATAGTGTACACATAGATATCTCTAACACCTAAACCTGTAACATGCATGTATCAGGACCTATGTTATAACTTATACACAAATACAGTGCTGCAAGGTAGGACACAACCCTACTTTTCCTCCTGCACTTCTTCTAGCTCTACAGAGCTAACAATAGATAGCATTTGTTTGCCCATAAAATGGAAGACACACAGGGAGCAGAAACTCTATATGGGTTGATCTTTGAACCCACAAGACTAGATCTTCTCTGACATCAATCCTCGCTCTCAGGAAGAAGCCACATCCATGCAAGCAGCTGAGAATCTACTCTTGGCTTTCCTCTTACCAAAGCAACACTTAGAAAATGTTTCATCTTGAAATCTTACCTCAAATATCCATGACTTTTTACTGTTTTTAAAAATAGAAGGAAGAAAAAGGGCAAATAGGCATGATTTTATTGTAATAAATATATATATAAAGAACAAACCACATGTGTTTTGCTGGCCTCTGCAGCTTGCTATTTTAAAGAGTGGCTAATGTTTCCATTGGCATCAGTTACATAGATAAAAAAGAGACAGAAACAGGGCTCAGCAAGGTTGTCATGTTGACTTTTGTTCTTGTAGAAAAACAACGTGGAAAAAATCCACAGGAAAAGACATTTTCGTTTTGATACAGCTGACATGGCACTATCAGCACAGGGGGGTTTGAAACAAAAACAAGAAGAGAAGGTGGTTTAACCCACCCCGTTCACTGATGGTGGGCCAGCGAAAGAGTTATTGTTTTAGTCAAATCAGGTAGAAGATGGTTTCCCAGGAATGTAGCACTGTAAGAAGATCCTATGCTCTCCATATATCTGTCATGGCTCTTTACTGCCACTAATTCCTGCTGCCAGGGAGCATAAATGGTTCTGCTTTTTGAAGCAATAATTTTTGTTTCCCGTACAGCACCAGTGGCTTTGGGGATGCCCTCAGCGCCCTTCCTAGCAGTGTGAAGAGACACCAGACTGAAGCTCTGGGAGGGTGTAAGCATCAGCAGCAAGGACCTGTTCCCAAACAAAGACCTCTGATGGGTGCTGCTGAGGGGTGGGGAAGAGCTCTTGCAGTGTGACTTGCCTTTTTGTGATTTATTTTATAGAAAGGACCACTTGGTCTGCAACAACTGATATTTGAGCCTAAATAATGTCATCATCTATCCTTAGGCAGC
This sequence comes from Sclerurus mexicanus, assembly GCA_013396755.1. NCBI lineage: Eukaryota > Metazoa > Chordata > Aves > Passeriformes > Furnariidae > Sclerurus > Sclerurus mexicanus. Next base: position 22,211 of record VWZF01006289.1, on the reverse strand, counting down.
ATTGCATTGATTTTGTTCCTGCTAAGATATGCAATACCTTATTATATGATCTTTTAAAACTTTTGCTTGCACCTGCTATCTCCCAGGAGCTGATCACTTATGGGGCTTGTGCATCCCTCCTGCACCTTATCCCCTATGCCAATGTCTTCACATCCTCTCCTTTCTCTACTCATGTTCCTGGTTTTCCTTTGCAATGCCCTCACCTTCTAACTTGTTGGTTAGATGTGAAAAGCATCTTGAACCCTGAGTAAGAGGAAACTCACTTTTTGCCACCTTGCACATCTTCCAGGACTACATCTACTCCAGCAGCTAAAAGGAGCCAAGACTCATCCCCTGGCCCAGAGACAAGGTCACAGCACCACTGGAGCCTGCAGCAGTGAGACTCTCCCCCAAGAGGATGACTTTATCCCTTTTGCACTGTTGTGAAGGACCTCAAGCCTGTGCTGGCCTCCAAACCACAGCCAGGAGAGTGAGAGGAGTTGAGGTTGGCCACCATCACAGACATGTAGGCTCTAAGCAGTAGCGAGTGTCTGGGAGTGGAATCACCCTTGCAGGAATCCCACCTCACTGGCACAGAAACATCAGGACACAAGCTCGAAAACTGAAGAGACTAGATAAAAACCGAAATATTCTTAGCTGGAAAAAAAAATCCCATAATCGAGCAACCACAATCAGTGCCTCCTAAGGGACCAGCCAGAAGACTAATTTTGCTGCTGAATGTGGATGCTTTCCATTAATTGATGCACTTGAGTTGTATGCACTTATCTGGGAGTCAAACTGAAAGAAAACAGGGAAAAGTAATTTGGATCAAACAAGAATTGATTACTTGGTAACATGCAGGGAAAAAAGTGTGCTTTGGATCAAAGAAAGCTTTTAGAGCATTTTTAAAACAAACCAAGCATATTTGGAAACAAAGGTATTCATCTGTAGTGGGACTTCAGCAAAGACCTCTGTGGGCAGGAGGGTCCACCACTGCTTGCCCTGCTGGTGGTCACCCTCCCTCAACCTTGGGGACTGTTTGGCTAAGAAGCACAGACACTCCCTCTCCTCTCAAACTCTGATATTTTTTATGGTTTAACCTAACCTGGCTCATTTGGACTGAATTTGCTGATTGCTTCCAATGCCCTAAAGGAGCACTTTCTGGAGAACAATTGATGTACCAATTTTTCATCCAGACTGAAATAATATTTCAGGTAATGAATTACCCCCTGAGCCCTCTTACCAGGATCTATGTGGTCTCACAACAACATTTTCTAATTGTCTGGCTCTTCTGTGTCTCCTCCTTACTGTGTGAAAGTCACATCTGAGCTGCAGAGATATTAAGATCCTGACCCAAAGTCATCTAAGCACATGGATAACCTTACGCTGGCTGGGATGTTACACGTGTGCTTAAGTATTTGCTGGATGAGAGCCCAAGTGCCTGACAGCATTGTGGAAACCAACCGTGCACACAGTGATAGCGAGTGCAGAAAAACAAAGAAATGAGATAGAAATACCCTTTTGCTCCCAAAGAAATCTTTCTCCAATAAGGAGAAAGAAACAGAAATCAGTAACAGGAATTCAGTCATATGAATTTTAGTCCCACCTATATAAAAAAGGAACCTTTTCAGTTTTTCAAAAACTCTTTGCAGTGTTAATCACATTTGGTAAATTTCGACAGGTTTTGCTTTTCTTTTATTTCTCCTTTCTCGTGCTTTCCCTCCATCTTTTTATTCCCCCTCTCCTTGAGTTGCTGCTATCCACTTCTGTGCAGTTTATCTAATCTGAGTAGCTGCTAGTATTTAATTTGTAATAGCAAATCACCAGCCTGCAGTCTCACATGGAAAGTATATATCACACTCCTGTTAAATATAGCAGTGTGTGAATAGCCTGATTTATACAAATCTGAATTTCAGCACACCTTTGGTGTTTCACTGCCCACTCTCAGGAACGAGACTGTGACATTATCCTTCCTTCATGGAGACACAGTGGTACCAGCACTTCCCCTGGCCAGCTCCCTCCTCACCCAGCCCTCGGCTGCCACTCAGGCATTATCTGTCTACAGGGAAAATCTCACCTGGGTTGAATTGGGACACAACAAACAACTCATTCTGCTTGAATTCTCTGCAAGTCCTGATCAGGACATCTCCGTGTCCTTCACAATCACCCAGTGCCTCCCCAGCAGCTAATCTCTGCTCCTAAATGCTAAATGAGTGAAGTCTAAATCACCGTCTTTGCCTGGCTTTTTATCAGTGGGCAGGCAGGGTTCAGAGTAGAATGAAAGGTCGGTTCAGAAGAATGCTCTGGAGTTTTGCTCTCCGGAATGGAACTCACTGTCCTTGCACACATTGTTACACAGCATCTCTGGCAGGCACTTCCTTAATTTGTTCCTCCACAGATAATGCAGAAAGGTTTCCTAGTGTCAGTAGCTGCTGAAAAGATAGGAATGAAAGCATTTTTGGCATCTGTTTTCTGGCTTACATGAAGCATCTTTGCCCTTTCCTTGATCACTACACTTTTCCCCTTTCTCCTTTTGATACCCAAAAGGTAAGTGGTGATAAATTTGTCATACATTTCCTAAACACAGGAGTAGGAGCCAGAGAGGCTATCATGCTGGGACGTGGAGTATCCCTGCTACTGCAGCACACACTCTGCCCAAGTTGAGAGGCAGAACCCAGCTGTGCCTGAGCAGCAGTTCTGGCAGCAGCGGCCAACTGCATCTCTCTAACATTCCACTTCTCACTTTTGCCTTTTCCAGCACCTGCTGCCAGCACATACCTGTGTCCCTGACCTTGCTATGAGAAGGATGGATGTGTGGACGCTAGTTAGGCACATACCTGCAGTGCAAGATTGCAGCAATTGCCCAAAGGCAAGTGCACGAGTTGTTTTCGTACCACAGGCTCTGCAGCCCTGGCACAGCCTGGCACTGCAACAAGAGGAGGGCACAGAGCAGTGGGAGTGATTACTGCATGGTCAGGCATCTGTGGCAGCAACAAAACCAAAAGATGTCAACCTCTGAGGAGAGGAGAGCAAAACAGCCTCTCTCTAGTCATCCTCCACTCCTTCCCTACAGATGATGACAAACGTGGAGCCTGTTACAACTCTGGACACTAAGCCAAATACTTTAGACCTTTTCAACCTCCAAGTCTGTGCTTTGCATCTATCCTGAAATCAGACCTGGTGTTATGGCCTGCTCTCCCATAAAAGCAATGCTGCATTTAAGTCAGCTCCATGACTGGATCCCATGGATAAAGAGGCAGACGTGCTGGCTGTGCTCTGAGCCTGTCAGGGCTTATGTGTACCAGAATGTAAAGGCAGATTCCCACAAATCAACACAGTAAGTCTTTCTGTTGACCTAGTTGACTCCGTGGGTATGTGTACATGGTGTTTTGCAGGCAGGTAAGAGCTCGCTCTGCCCGTTTTGAATTGACTGGAAACCACATGAATATGGTTTACATGGAAAAAAAATCCACCAAAACCAAGCGAAGAAGGTACCCACGCAGACAATGGTTGCTCTAGAGCACAAGACAGAGTCAACAACTGCCTACCAGAAACACGTAGAAAAATATCAAGAATCAAAAAAACAACCCAAGAACAGCCAAGTTCTGTAAGATCCAGTTACCAATACTGCTGCATTTGCTGCTGTCATCTGTTTTTAACAGGAACTAAGAACTATGTAATCCTTTGAGTAAAGAGCCTCATTGCATGAAGTACCTTCCTGTCCTTTGTAGAGATGACCCTATCCAGCCACAACAGATGTCCCTGAATTCCTCGTAGACAGTGAAAACTAAGGCTGTTTTCCCACGTTATCTCCGAGTGGGATAACGCAAGCCACCCAGCTGTGCTAAATCCCAGCAACCAAACTCATCAAAACAAAACAAACCGGAACAAACGTGAAGCTGTCACTGTAACAAGAGGGACACGACTTCAGCAAGCCGGATGACAAGCCATGGCTGGACACTGCAGATCCAGCCCTCGCCTCCATTGCCTCACCAGTGTTGTCAAGGGCAGCATTTTCCAGCTTATGTACCCTGTTTTTTCTTCAGGAGGTGAATGTAACCCAGCTGTTTGAGAAGGACTTCTAGGCTATAAATGCATTAACTTTTTTAGAAGATGCAAAGAGAAGAGAAAAATGGACAGATACCAGAACGTCTGCTTCTGACTTGCTGAGTCTGAGCACTGCTGTCACCCATCCACTCTCCCCAGGTGCTCACAGGCCCTCCAGGGGATCAAGTGGCACCTGTTCACTGCAGGCTGCTCCTTTGCAGCTTCCCTCTTTCCCTGCCCTGGTCCCTGGAGCATCATCATGGGGTCAGAAAACAACGCCCTGTGCTCTCCAGGGCTATGCAAGGTGTTGCAACTGCCTATTTTATTTGCTCCAGGAAAGTTCAAGTAGGAGAATGACATTTTATTAATGTTGAATTTTATGAACTGTTACCCAAAACCAGTGAAAAAGACATGAAAAATTTTGAAATGCATTAAGAGCTGCCCCAAAAAAATATTAACTTTGCAAATGAAACTCACTCAAGTATTTAAGTGCTGTAAGCCAACCCAATAAGAGAAGAACAAGGAGAGAGGGGAGTTATTATGCAGAGAGAGTAACAGCCAAATTAAAGATGATCTAGGTATAGTCCCAAAACAAATTTAATCTTCCATCTCAATTTGCAGTACGAGAGGACTGTGAACAGAGAGGCAAAGATAGCGTAGCTAATTAGATTTAGAATATAGGGATGAAAATTACCAATTCTGAAATGGAATAAAATTTGAAGAATTTTAATGTGCTTGAATCTAAAAACCAGATGATCTGTATCTAAGAATCACGGAATAATGAAAGAGCTGGCAAATGAAATGGTAAGACTGGCAGCAAACGTTTCCAACAAATCTTTCTACTTCACTGTAGCTCAGGCTGTCTCTAATCAAAGAACTGTAAGTAATACAGATATGGGCCCCTTTATCTGGTCTATGTAGTATGCAAAACATGAAGTCAAATTTTAAGGGAAGAGCAAACACAAAAGAAGAGAATACAATTGCATATCTTTATCAAACAGATGTGTCCATGTGTCCGGATTAGCCAATATCTGTTTTTGATAAAAGGATTTTACTGGTCAAAAGAAATATTATTTACCTAGTGTCTGCTAAACCACCCAGCACAGATTTTGATTAGTTAGAACAGAGATTATGCAAGCTAGCACAAGAATTGTAAGGTGAGGAGGACCTGCCCAGTGGGCAACACCTTCCTGAACCTGGAGGGTGCTGGCAAGGGAACAATGGCAGAGCTCCTCAAGGGCTGAACTTGGGAGTGCTCTAATTTATTGTGGCACAAAAAGCAATATTTGCTTGTGAAATTTGGTGATGAAGATGTTGCTTACGTGGGAGGTGATTACAGTGTCAGAGGAAGAGAGCTGGATGGACAAACTCGAACTAGGAAGGGACAGAGATGTCTGGGGAGTGGGAAGCCTACCTGGCTGGAGGAAACAAAGCCAGTTCTTATCTCTGTTACCTTCAGCTCCAATCAGACTGGATGAGCTGAAAAACCTTTTCCAAAAAGGCATGAGGGTATAGAGCAGTGGCCATCACTGATTCCAAGCACACCAAGCACTGCTTGTCCCACAGGCACTTCCCTGAGGACACAAGGGAAGTGATGACACATTTCCCCTTTCACTCTACTGCTGGATTGATTAGACCTGACTCAAAACTTTCCTTTTCAAGATACATATTTGGCGAAGAGCACCGACTCCTTGAAGCTACAGTCCACAACAGAAGGGAGAAACAGTTTAAGCATTTGATTTCTCTTGACTGTCTGCATAGTTGTCGCTTTTGAATCGTTTTACCAAAAGATACTTCTGTTCTGGAAGAAAAAGCAGGAGTCATTCCTAAAAGGCAAAAGAAACAAGTTCCACTATAGTGGTAGTTAGTCAGCGTTTTGAACTGTTGTCATGCAACATTTCATAACTAGGCAATGCAAAAACAAAAACAATATAAAATAAGCCTGGATTTATCTCCTGGAAATTCTGTGTTGGAAGATGAATTGGATGAGGGAGATTTTCACATTGCCAACGGGCAGTTTTTAGCGGATTTTAAGGTAGATTTTTGTGGATTAGCAACAGTAACATAGCATAAGCCAGTTAAACTGGGGGTACACAGTAAATGGCATTTACACAACGGAGAAAGTCAGTGCACCCTGACATTGTCAGGAGAGGACTGGATCGAGGTAGCTGATCAAAAGAAAGGGGGTAGGCCAAAATGAAGGGGAAAAGTCATTGTCTTGCCTTATCATGATGATTGCCTTTGATTTTTAAAACAGCTAGCAAAATAAGCCATTAGAAATACATCTAAAATGGACATAATGCTAGTAAAAGCAACAGTGGAAGCTCCTAGGGTAGATAGGAACTGATTCTTACTACTGGTTGAAATCAATTTCTTTTTCTGTGAAGGGGGGCAAAGCAAATATCCGACTTTCTCTAGAGCCATGTCTTATGGCCTCTGTGCTCCCACCACGCCGTTTAAAACCCTGCCTAGACAGAGCATTGCTTTTATTTTGAGCACTAATCAGACGTGAACCTGTATTCCTTTCAACAAGAAACCACCCCTGAGCAATACATCTCAGGAAGGAAGGGTGTCAGCAGCTGTCACAGGAGCAGTAGGGCAGGAAGAATGAAAAATAACCCACATAATTTTAGCCTATGCAGCTGAGGGGCAGGTGGGATACAAGTGCCCAGCATGGCCCAGCATCCAACAACCTTGCAAAGACAGTGATGGGAATGATGGCCCCTGTGAGTCCTCCTGCCCAGGTCTCTGATGAGTCTGCTCCTTCACCCAGAAGCCAGTACCCAAATGTGAAGGATAGCTTACTACTCCCTCGGGAGGTCCCACATTCTGGACCAACCTCTTTGTAAAAGTGATCCTGCACAGCCTTTTAGCTGTTTTTCAGAACAGCAAGTCCTCTGTAAAAGCAAAATGTCAAGATTTCAGTTAAACTCTAGAACATTTTCTAAATTAGTATCAATTTTAAAAGTATCAGGAACGGGGATGTACTACCATTATCAGCTGCCTCTGGGGATGGAGAGCTGGGCTGTGACTGAGAACGGGAAGGTGGGATGTCCATGATGGGCAGCCAGGAGAAGGAGGAGGAGGAGAATGAGAATGATCTAAGTTTGCTAAGGAAAGTCCTACTCCAACAGGGATAGGGGCATCAGAGAGAGTGCCTGGCTGAGGGTGGTTTTCAAAACCTGGCTCAAGATGTGGCTGCAGTTTTCTTCTCACCTAGCCTGTGCTGGCACACAAAAGCCCCTCTAGTTTATTCAGGCACTGAGACGATTATTTGAGAACATGGTTTCACATATTTGCAGGGGGCATATTTGCAGAAAGATGAAAAGAACCACTGTTCAATCTTTATTCAGTAATTAACTTTAAAATATGTATATTGTCACTGTTTTGCAAACATACTGAGGGTATAAGCAGACAACAAAAACTGTCTCATTTCTGAGACAAAAAAGTTTGTCGGTGCAGGTGAGACATGCAGAGAAAGGGAAGTAAGTATTTCTGCAAATAAGTTCAAATAAAAAGAAATCAATTGTTGTGAACACGGCAGATGCTGTACAAAGTCAGAGAATGTTTAATGAGAAATCCTATTAAAAATCCTGAATTTGGCATTCCTTCAGTCTAGAACCAACATAACTTAGTTGTTTTTCAAGATCTTTGAGTGTCAGAGCTCACCAATAATGATCTGAAATTAGTTTTAATTATATGAGTATATAACCATGTAACTATATGTGATATGCCTAATCACAGCCCCTAAAGCCCATACCCCAAGGCTATGAATGATCCTAAGCAAATTGCCTCAACTTCTGCTACAGTCACAGAGGAAAGGTGCCTGCAGAGAATGGTTTCACCCTTCCCAGAGAAGTTAAAGGCATTTTGACTTCTTCTGTGCCTCACGTATGTCACAAAACACATAGAAAACAGCATGAGGTCACCAGGGTCTTCAGAGCGATCCCCTGTCCCCTTGCAATGAACACAACCATCTGTTTGCTGCAGAGGAGCAAATCGAGGGGTCTGGTGGCCACAGGGGAGATGAAGGCTGGGACACAGGAGGAGTCATCCCTGAATTGCTGAGGCCCAACAGGATTCCCAAGATGCGGGATGTCCCAGGAGACAGCAGTGTCCTCCCGAACAGCACCTGTGCGGAGTGGCAGGGAGGTGACCAGACCAGCAGGGCAGAAGCTGAGGGCTTTTATGGGGGCTGTGTGGACTGCAGGCTGGGCAGAGGGACACTCACTCCGGCAGGATGCCACAGCACCACGTGAAGGAGCTGCAAGCTACAGGTCATTAGCTTGCCTTTGCATTGGGCTTGATGCTTCACAAAGAAATGGCAATTTTTCTAATCAATGTGTTTTCATAAAAGATCACAGAGTGTGGCTGTGTTTTCACTAGGTCTTTATAACTGAGCAGGCACCACATCTATTATATTCAAGAGCAATACCCACTTTGTTTCTCTGCTGACACTGCAGTCTGAAAGCCTCTGGGAAACATTTTTAGGGCTCTGACTTACACTGTGAGCACTCCTGCAGCATCAGGTTATCAGCAGTATCTCACCGGGCAGCAGAGACCTATGAACCCTTCCCAGAGTAATGAGACTACTCTAACACTCTGTGAAGCTGCATGACCACATCAGAAATTGGAGCTATAGCTCTCATTTACAAAATCCCATATAGTTTTCAAGTCCTGATCTTTCTACTCTTATATGTCCTAGAAGCTGGCATTCCCATACTGCTTCTGAGCAGACACAAGGACAGGAGGGAGATGAATGCAAATTTCCTCCTGTTTTTTTCATGAGCTCAGTGCCAAAATGAAACAAAGAATTTTAATGTACTGTTCAACAAACAGACAGACCTCTGCAAATAGCCAGTTTTAAGGATTTCTGTGACATAGGACTATTTGAAGATCAACATAAATAAAATGTAAATAAAATACATACATTATCTATACAGTTTAGTTAATAGATATGCATTTTCTGTGCTTGATAGTAAGAGTTTCTAAGTGAAAGCCTCAGGCACCAGTTTTCCCCAGGCCTTTGAGTTGCTCCTGCACCAGCAGAGCTCCTGGAGAGCCAGGCAAAGTGGAGCAGGCCCAGAAGAGGAGAGGAGTTTGTCCCCATGGTGTGACAGCTCCTGAGCCAGGAGGTCTCAGCACCTATGTCCTCTCAGGCAGAGAGAGACCAAAGTGGATGGGCAGGAGTTTCAAGACCTCCACCTTTCTGCAGGCTCTCAGCCTCTGCCCACTTCGATGGAGTGGCTGTGAGCACAAGAACAGAACTGAGGTCGTTCATGGAGAAGACCCTATGCTGTCTGAGCATCAGATGTTCAGTGAGGTCCACAGGGGTCCATGAGGCCTCTGGCAATGCATGTTCACCTGGCACAATTGACAATGCAAATACAAAAAACTCAGATGCTGATGCACTTCCAGCATCTTCTAGACTGAGGCTGCCCAAGAGTAGTCTGAGGACCTAAATTCTATATTCAAGTGCCTGCTTCCCAGCTAGGGACCACTTGAAATGTCTAATTCTTTTCATAGGTTTGGATCTTGGTTTTAATAAGAGAAATCCAGCCCTAGAGACAGTGTAAGGAAGCCAGTGCTAGTGAGGAAATGACTGGGGCTGCCTGCTCTATGGTCCAAGGCTCTCCCTGTCCCAGAGAGAATCCATCAGTCTTCTGTCGCTCTTGCATGTCCCTAAAGCACACAAACCCAAACCTTGGCCTCATGCTATAAGTACTTTCATATCCAGAAAGCCATCCTGCTTCCTTCACCCACATTCATCCTTGTCTCTTGCAAGAACCACTCCACAGTGGGTCCTCACTTCTTTACCTTCCTGTGAGTCTCCTGGTTGCAGACACCCAACAGATGCTAAAAGAGATGAGAAAAGGTGTCTCTGGAAGAGCTAGAGCAGATCAGACCTCTGCTACCTTTTCCAAGGACTCTTCATAAGACAGACCAGAGTGTTTATACCTGTTCCTCAGTCTTGCTCTGCTTGTGAATGTAATTTTCCTGACCAGAACTATTCCTGTTGCATCTGAAGGATAGAAGGTCACTTTTAGGAGGTGACTGATGTCCTCTGCCACCACTGGTGTGAGGACCTGTGGGTTCTGTGCAAACCTGAAGTCTGGGACAGTCCTGTCTGGCTAGAGGAGGTTTTCAGAAGATAGTTCTCCCATCATATTTTCATTTTTTTTGTTAATCTACTGTGTTATAGAGGAAATAGGCTAAAATGAGATTGATACTTTGCTAACTTGAGTGGTATTAAATGCACATGCATGCTCTTTGTAGGACAGGTGCACACTCCGTTGACTGACTTTTTGAGTGCATGTAACTTGTACGCAGCTCTTACTCATGAATTATATAAACCCATAAAAATAGGCAAGATTTCACTAGTTTTAAATTGTCACACCTCAACATCCGCCTCTAAGAGTAATGGATTTTGTTCCAGAGGAGTCACTGTGTATTCGTCTATTGTGCTGCAAACTTCTCAAAGCCCTTCCTCAGCATCACTCCAAGGGTTTGCTCTGAAGAGGTCTGCAATGCCCTCAAGTGACCAGCTGGGTTTCCCATCATCAGAGCTCCAGCAAACCTGGTAAGAACCACTGTAAAAGGACAAGAATGGTGGCATGCTGTCAAAGGGAGAGCAAAGCCCAAACATCGGGCAAGAGATCAAGAACCTAAACCTTCTAAGAAAAGAAATGTGAAGCAGCTGCCAGCAAAACAGTGGTACCACGGATGGGAGCCTGTTGCAATAAGAAATTGGAGAAAAGAAGTGAACTCATCCACAAGCGAAGGCTGAATGAAAGTTATTCCCTGTTTCCTAGAAACTTCAGCTGTAGCTTTTGGTGGGAGAGACAATATAAGTCAGAGCTCACTTGGTCTGTAGCACATCCTCACTCTGCTTGCACGGATGGGGAAGCCTCATGTACAAGGTATTTGGTGGCTTTCTTCCCTCTGAAGAAATAGTTAAGCTCCACCTGCCTAACTTCATGAGCTGAACAGGAAAGATCTGATTTATCAGCTTTTCCATCACCTCAGCACAAACCAGTGGAAAAACTACAGTTGGGTTTGCTCAGGCATGGCCCAGGGCAGACGTGAGGCTCCCACTGAGCCCAGGTCATTGTGCAGAGAGGGACAGAAGAGAGAGAAAGGCCTTCTACCATGGTGTAACATGTGAAAAATGTCACATCTGTCCTCCTCAGGCACACCAAGTGATGGAGAGGGTGGGGAGTGCTGGTATCAGCCACACTCAGAAGGACTTTGTAGCCTGAATGTGCTTTTTCAGAGCTGCCTGAGTGAGGGGGCCAAGGGCTGGTGGGTGGGAGCTGGGCCTGAAAGGAAAAGAAGCTTTTAACTTGCTGGCCATAACTGGTGGCTTGGCCAAAATGAGGGCTGGGTGGAAGGGGCAGAGAAGGAATGCCAAGTCCCGCAAAACAAAGATCACCATATGTGCACTCTGTGTAAAGCAGAAATGTAAACAGAACCCTTTCCAAAATAAACACCTGCAAAATAAACACAGAACGGCAATATATTAAACAAAAATAAGCACTGAGGTACAGGAGAATGTCTCAGAAGACAGCCACCAGCCCAATGCCACCAGAAATGCTCATCTTCGCCCCCCTTGCAACTTCTCCTATAAATAAAGCTGCTCTGGAAAACATGTATTGGGTGAAGAGGCACTCTGAGTTGCTGCAAGGGCACCAACCCCATGCCAGCAGGAGGGGCCCCTGGCCTGGGAGTGCAGTCGCTGCTGGGGTCAGGGCTGCTGCTGGCAGAGCTGTAGTGCCTGGCGTGCACCACACAGCCGGCTGCAGGGCACGGATGGGAACACCTGCTACAACAGGGAGCAGAGGTCTCACAATGGAAATCACCATCCACACAAAAGTTAAAACCAGAAACTCTCTGCCCTGGGCGTCTCTTTACCCCACTGTCCTGCTTGCCCTGCCAGGGCTGCCATGTTCCCCAGGGCACATTGGCACAGCCACCACCCTGGGTGGATGGGAAAGTTCTTTTCCTCTCTAGGATGACCTGGGTCTGAATGTAGGGCACTGCAGGGCTGCTCTGGGCCTGGGCAGCAGTCCAGCTCCCACTGCCCCTCCATGCTCTGCAGAGGCCTACAAACAAGGCCTTATTATTTTTTGTCCTCCAGCACAATGTCAGCCCTATTCTGCAGACTTTGACACAGCAATGATCCAAACCAGACCCCCTCTTCCCTTTCAAGATATTTTCCAGCATGTGCTTCATGTTGCACTGAAGATGGACAGTCTGCCCTGTTCAATGATGGAGAGGGATATGCAGGCTGCTCCCTCTGCCTCTTATGGCATTGCATCCCCATCCCAATTCAGAGATGAAGCTCAGCCTCTGCATTATCCTCCATTCTTCTGTGCTCCTTCAGAGACATATCATGGGTTGAGAAACTCTCTCTCTGGTCCCTGAATGTATTTGGTTTGGGTTTGCATGGCAAGGTTTTGGTAGTGGAGGGGCTATAGGAGTGGCTTCTCTGAGAAGGTGATAGAAGGTACCCATGTCTGACTAAGCCAGTGCCAGCAGGCTCCAAAATGGACCAGCCACTGGCCAAGGCCAAGTCCATCAGTGATGGTGGTGGCACCTCTGAGATAATGTATTTAAGAAGGGTAAACAAAAGGCAGTGCAACAGTAGCTGGAAGAGAGGAGTGAGAATATGTGAGAAAAAATTCTGCAGACACCAAGTTCAGGGAAGAAGGAGGAGGAAGAGGTCCTCCAGGCACTGGAGCAGAGATTCACCTGCAGCCCCTGAAGCAGGTGGATGCCTGAAGGAGGCTGTGACCCCATGGGAAGCCCATGCTGGAGCAGGCTCCTGGTAGGACCTGTGGGCCCATGGAGGCAGAAGCCCACAATGAAGCAGATTTGCTGGCAGGACTTGTGACCCTGTGGAAACCCATGCTGGATCAGTTTGTTTCTGAAGGACTGCACCCTGTGGAAGAGACCCACACTGGAGCAGTTGAGCAGAGGAGTGATAGAATGGCTTTGGTTGGTACCTGTCCAGCCAGGGTGAACTCACCACACTGACCAATAAGTTAGTATCCAAAACGCACGCCTAAATGATGCCACATTTGTTACAATGGTGGGAGTTGCGTCTTCATTTTTGCATTGTCCTCACCTTTCAATTCAAACATCAGCTAGTGAATAAATGAGACCCATTTATCTGCCATTCTAGGGATCCTCACAGCACCTGAAAGACGGGAGTACCAATTGAGTCTCCAAGTAATTGAGTCTGCAAGTTTCATTTACTGATCTGCCATTAACACTAATTATTTTTCCACCATTCCCCTCCATAGTGACATCTCCATTAGGGATATAATTTCACAGTGAAGCTGAGCCCAGCTCAGCGCTGGCAATGCAATGTACACATGCCTCTGTTTGCCATTTCTCAGCAGTTCCTTCATATTTTTCATTTCCTATGTCTGCTGAGTTCCTTGGAACAGAGCAGTCCCTTCCTACGCATGTCTGCCTAACACCTTGCCCTGGTCACCAGAGGGGATATGTTTGTTTGCAGCTATGTCCCATATATGATAAGCAATTCAGCTGTTTCTTCTTGGACATTGGGGTTCTCTAATGGTGAAATACACTGAACCTGAAGACCAGGAGTGCCTGGGTTTTCCATAAAATCAGCTGAGAAAAAAGCAATGTAACTGTTTGTATTTCTTAGGCTAATCTCAGGCTGATAAAGAGATTGTTTTGTATTATAGTTTATATTGTAAATCTTATATCTTGGCCATAGTCTGTGTAAATACTTGTGAGATTAGCCACAGATACCAGGACTAGGGACTATGTCTTCAGTGACTTTTAGGAAGCCAAGCTCTTCATATCCTGTATCTGCTGTGTATCTAATGGACTGACCTCTTTAAAAAGAAACTTTACAGAAGATGCTATTAAAAAGGAAGAATTTACTTTATCATCATAGAAATACTTGTTAAATCTCAGTATTTCCTAACCCCTAAAGTATTTCTGGTTCACGTTAGGCACTTGCACCATAAATCACTATGCAAGAAGTCTCCTTTTCATGGTAACATCTTCAGTTCCATACTCATTTGGCACATGAACCACCAGGGCCTGCCAACTTGCTGCTTCTTTCCATATCTCCTGGCTATTTAACAACCGTAACTCATGTTAATGAGGTTGTACATTTGCTTATTCCCTTAAAAAGTAGCACACAGCTCTTTCAGATAGGGCCTTTGTAGCTCTGCAGATGCTTCAAAGTCCAGATGCAGAATGAATGAGCTTGTACCAAGAGCTTTGTCACCTCTGAAAAACTGCTTGTCTTTGGGTGGTTTGTCTTCCTCTGCACCAGAAAGGAAGAAAACTTCTGTTCTTAACAAAAACTAAATGGATACAAACCAAGAAACACAAAAGAGAAATGCCACACCTTAGCACTAGTCTGTATTATAATAAAGTATCACACTAATATTCAATCAAATATAATACTTAAAATCTGCTAATTTGTTTAAATCTTTGATGTATAGATTACTAAATTAGAACCATTGCCAAAACTGGTGCCATATGAAGCTAATTTATATGCTGGAAATGTTCCTCTGTAACTCTGACGTAGATGAAATTGATACAACATTACTTGCCATTATAATTTTCTTGAAAGTTAGAATTATTCTGCTAAATCAAACATTGCAATCAAATTTCCTTCAATGGCTCATCTCCTTTCAGTTTACAGAAACCAAAGCTTTGTATACCTGGAAAGAAATGCTAAACCATGCTTGCTGTTCCAGCCAGATGGAGTTATTGGCATTAACATGGTTGAATAAACTTAGTATAATTAAAATGAACATTTTGCCCCATCTACATTGCATACTGCAGGTGCACTCCTCAATTTATTATGTAAAACGATTCAGTGTAATTAAGGACAGAAAAGTGCAACACAGAAGTAACAACAGCTTCCTTGCAATTAAGCAAGAGGCATTTTCTCTTTCTGGGGCAAAAGCCACATACTATGGGCCTGTCCCAGCCAGGGACTTTCTCAGTGCCTGGCTCCTCTGAATCTGTTCTCACCAGCATTTTCCTGGGTGGTTCACAGACCCTCTTGGGGCACCTCCAGCCCTTCCATTCTGGGGCAAGGCTGGGGCTGCCACCCAGACTCGACAACCTTGTGAGAAATCTGTGGTTAAAACCAGGAGGCAGCACAGATTTGGAAACACTGCCTTATTTCATGGACTGTCCTCCTTGCTTTTAAAGTGCAAACAAAATACCCTGAGAGGGTATTTTGTAAGGGAAAGGTTTTGTCTTGGACTGTTACCAAAGGTCTTTCCTGTGCAGAGGGTGGACAGGTCAATGGACAGCTCATGTACAATGGCATTGCCAAGCTCTGTAGGTTTGTCTGTCAACAGAGATAAATAAAAACACTGCAAAAAAAGATACAAAGCCAAATGAAATGCACTGCTGGTACCATACTCTAGTAAAAAACCCCAAAATTTCAACCACATTCATCAAAAGGCAATCACCTGGGCAACAAAATGCCCAGGATTGCTGGAACATGCCAGAACCATGCAAAACTCAGACTGGGCCAGTCAGTGATGTACAAACAGGGACATTTTCTCATTCTCCACTCAACTGAGCTTCAAAAAATGCAGAATATATTCCTTGTCACAAACAGAGTTCCTTCAGTAAAGAAGTATTTGATTTAGGGGCCGGTGTTCCTATTATAATTCCTTACAGAAATCTTTCTTCTAAAGCATCTGGAAATTGTCACTGTTGGAGAGAGGTTCTGAGTTAAAAATACTGAGAGTCTGAATCCATCAAGCAATTCCTATCTGCCAACAGTTCTCAGGCCTGCTCTACATACATACGAACTGCATGTTATCTATAAATAATGGACAGAGAAAAAGGCATTGGAAGTAACCTAAATCCAACATATTTTGCATTTGTGGGTGTCTGCTGCAGAGAGTTTCTTGTTTTCATTTCCTTGGGGTTTTTGAACAGTAGTATCATATAATATGTCATCTGTTTACTGGAATGGGAACTGAGTGTAAATATTGAGAAATCTGATAAACAATACTGTAAATTCAGAGCTCAGTAAATTGGCCAAGCGCACCCCAGCAGTTTTCCACCACTCTTCAGGAAAGGTTGACATTCACCCATAGAAATTATAACATTCATACTCAGTTTTTATCTGGACATGCAGCTTCATCAAAGGAGAAGAGAGAAGAAACAGATTTTGTGTCTGAATTTGTGGCTTGAATATTCTGTAAGGACTAACACTGAGATATAACATGGCTGAGCAGTTGCAGAAGAGACTGAAACTGTTTGAATTCTTGTGGTGCCCTTTGGCCAGATGTGTTTGGGCTCTTTGAGTGTGTGTGTGTGACTGTAATGGGATAAAAATGTCAGCGTGAGCTTCTGGATAAAACTTTGCTTGGGCTTCTTCCTTGTTCACTATGTCCAAACTTATACAGAGGCAATAGAGACAGTTTAGTGTTTGGCTCTGCCAGGTGATTTGCAACCCAGCAAGAGGTGTTTGACTTTCAACATCATGACAACACGTGTGAATTTGAGCATCCACACCGAGTGCACAAACAGCAAAACTGCAGTGTCACAGCGACCTGCTGACACCTCCTTAGCAGAGGAGATCCAGTCCGTTTAGTCCAGTGCATGCCTTGAGTCCAAAGGGACCTCTGGCTTTTGAGGAGGAATTTCATGTGGCAACTGTTTCGACACTCTGTTCTTCACTTTTCCCTTTCTGTTCCATGCCCCAAAGCAGCATCCTTTTCTACTGATTCATAATGGATTCAAACTGCAAGAGGGTAGGTTTAGATGAGATATATGGAAGAAATTTTCCACTGTGAGGGTGGTGAGGCACTGAAACAGGTTGCCCAGAGAAGTTATGAATGCCCCATCCCTGGAAGTGTTCAAGGCCACTTTGGAGCAGCCAAGTCTAGTGGAAGTTGTTCCTGCTCATGGCAGGGGATTGGAACCAGATGGTCATTAAGGTGTCTTCCAACCCAAACCACTCTATGATTCTACTTTTCATATACCTACCTGGGCAAACAGCGAGGTTAGTCACTGTCACCAGTTGTGGGAGCCTGCAGCTGGAGCATCTTTCAGTCTGTAACACATGTTAAAACCGGGACATGCTTTATCTCCCTCATGAGTCCCACACTGATGATGTGACCCTGACAGCCAGCATGGAGGGGCAGGGGGACTGCCCCAGAGCAGTGGCACTTAAACTGGTACTAAAATACCGGCTACAGCATCCCAAAACACAAGGTCATCCTTTCACATTCACAGATAAGCAACAGTCTGAACAGTCAGGGTTCGCACTTGAGTGCCCTGTTTACAATGCTGTTTACAGGGAAGCATCTGTCCTCTGGCAGAAAAACATGGAATACTTCCCTGGTTCTTCCCTGTCAGGTAAAGGCTTAGTGGGATGTCTGGATGAAGGGGCTACTTGTTGCAAGCACAAAAGATGCATATGGAAATGTGACTTTAAATCAAGGCTCTTTAATTACACTTCCCAAATGAAGAAAATATCCCATCTTCTGGGGATTTATTGGACAGTAACAGAATAATAGTGTGTCATGCGGCAGAAAGGAGAAGCACTTCATGAATCAGGAGTAAAATCAGGTAAATAAAATCAGGTAAATAAAAGAGGTCCTTTCTTCTATCTTAGAGCCTTCAGTTAGAGGGCAGAAAGTGGGACTTCCTTTTCCCTAGTTAATTTGCCTGTGCTTTTGTTTCTGCCGTGCTTAGCTGACAGGCAACGACTGGCAGATGCACATACCCAAAAGCATCTCACAGGAGCCTGCAGAGATCATGAACTCCACCTTGAAACCCTTTCACTGTAATGTTGTGATGTTTTTATTAATGGAGCTGCCAGATTCCGTTTTGGATAAACAGCCTTAAAACTGTGAGCACCAAATGTGCCAGCAATGGGGTTGGTGCTGAGCATCTCACCTGTGGTGGGGGAATCCATTCACAGGCTGAACCTGTCTTCAGGGCAGAGAGCAACATGCAGGGTCAGAAAAAATTACACACAGGGCTCAGAATATTTGATTTTTATCAGAAAAGCTGAAATTCATGCAAGCAAGATGCCATCATTGTTCTGACACTATTCTATTGAGCTGGCATTAATGATAGAGCTGACAATGCATCGTATGTTCTTGAACAATGACAAATGTGCTGTGGAAATGGATGTGAAATACTGAAAGCAAAATAATAGCTGAAAAATAGTCTGCTTTTAGGCTTTTGGTAGCAGAAAGCATGAACTACATTGCTTATGCAAATCTGATGTCAGTTGCAGGCTAAAAGAATTAATCAGAATGCAAAGTAGTGTAATTCTGTCCTAATTCTAGGAGAAAGTATCAAACACGTTTAAATGTCATTCTCCAGCCATTAATTACCTCCACTTAGCAAAGTGCTCACAATGAGCTGTACAATGAGGTGTCACTCACCTGCTGGCTGAGACACCGTGTCCAATGGGCCAGCAGCCACAGGTAGGCACTGCCAACAGCACTGAGCAGCTGTTTAGTTACACAGGGACTGCTTGGCAGCCCTGTCTGTTTCAGCAGACTTCCTTGGGTGTGTGCATAGCTATAAAGGAAAGAGAATTAAGTGATGAAGTTTGCTCTAAGGTGTGGAGGGAAATCCTTTAGCCTCTTCTCTGGTCCATCTCTGCAGTGCTGATGGTAGCATCTCCTGCCCTAAGAGCAACTCTACAGTTTATCTTCATTTCTGTGGCCATGGCTGAGCACAAGAAAGACAAGACAAACTACAGCTTGGATTCAACTGGGGAACTGAGGCTCTTTTTGTTTGCAAAACCCAACTGTGTAGCAATGCTGAGTAATACACTAAGTTGGGTTGATCTTCTCCAGGACTTGCAAATTCACAGGGTAATACAGGTGTTCTGCATGTGGCATGTGGAAAGAAGTTGGGGGGAGAAGCAGATCCAGCCAGAGTCAGCTCCAGGGTGTTGCCCAGAGTAGGCAATACTGCCTGCCCTCCAACCTGTTTGAACCGTCCTTGGAAGGAGGTTGAATTGTTGGCTGGGACTTCAGAGGACCAAGGGCCTGTCACAGAGCCAGTGGTGATGGCAGGGAGTCTATAAACACCTCTCTCTGCTTATTTGAGAGTAAATTACCCTGCAAAAGGAAGATTGCCCAGAGTCACTTCCATTCTCTCCCGTCTGATTTGCTATGCTTTAGGAGTGAAATGCTCTTCTTGAAACTGAGCTTTTGATAACTACCAAAAATCTGTGAAGCTTTTGTTCCAAATCAAGTTAGCCTGCTGAGCAGAGCCGGGTGTGAATGCATTTGAAGAAGAATGGGAAGTATCAGATCATGATTTGACTCAAAAGTTGATTTTAAATGGCTATTTCAGCACAGTAAAGGGTTAAGGAACATGCGTTCCAAACTGTTGGAAGGCACTGAATTTGCCAGTGTAGGGGAGATAAAATTACTGACGTTTGCTCTGGAATAGTAAACTTCATCTCTAATGGTCATAGAAGTAATTTTTCTGCTGCCTAGTTAGCCAGGATAGATGTTATTAAATACATCATATTTAGAGTATTTATAGATTCTCAAAATTAAATTACACTTTTTATTCAGCTGAATTGGAGCCTTGTGTTACATAAAAGAGTTCTGACCCATATTGATTACAAAAAAGGAGGAAAGGTTTTATTAAACAGATGAATAGGCTTTTTGTTAGTTCGTTTCACTCTGGGAAGCAGAGGATTTAAATTATTCCATTTCTATAGCACTTACCCATCTCAGCAGGTGGATCTGTACTCCACAGTCAGTATGCTGAGAGGTTATTTGGCAGTTTAGCAGAGATACAAACACTACAGCTCAGATCCCTAAGTGGATGTGAATTGTCATTGTGCTGAAATCTGCCTTCTCCTTCACACTCGAGGGAGCTGTAGGGTTCATCCTTCTCAGAGCATACACTGGAGATCATCCAAGCTTGGTGCAGGGGAGGTCTCATACCCTCCTCAGAGGTCAGGTGGAGATGCTTGGGGTGATTCATCGCTCCACATTTCTGCCTGCCAGAGTTGACTAATGATCTTGTGCATGCATGGTTGAGGATCATTTCCCTCCCTTCCCAAAAACCTCAGTGGGTGAGATGGGGCTGTAATCCGCTGCAGTTCTTAACGCTGAAAATGGCTATGGCTTTACAAAACTCAGTGGCAGTATCACCTGTCCCTAGGGAAGATCACACCTATAATGATGGGATTCTGAGCTCAGTCCTGGGATGGACAACAAGCAAGTTGAGAGTTTATGGTTCAGAATAAAAGGGCAGACTAGTAGGAGTGACACTAGTAGGAGTGGGTGTTTGCTACAGGCTGCCTGATTAGGAGGAGAACATAGATGAGGCCTTCTACAGGCATCTTGAAACAGCCTCTAAGTCACAGAAACTGGACCTTGTGGAGCAGAAACAGTCCAGGGAGTTCCTGGAAAGCCTTGAGGACAACTTTATGTCACAGGTAGCAGAGGATTCCACAAGGAATGGTGTGCTGCTCGACTTTATACTAACAAACAGGGAAGGCCTTGTTGGAGATGTGAAGGTTGGGGACAGCCTTGGTTGCACTGACCGTGAGACTGTGGAGTTCAGTATCAGGTAAGGAGAATGCATGGCAAAGAGTAAGATTACAACAATGGACTCAGAGAACTTAACTTTAGCCTCTTTAGGTATATTCTTGGACAAATCCCATGGGAGCAGGTCCTGCAGGGAACAGGGGTCCAAGAGAGCTGGTTGATATTCAAGGATCACTTCCTCCAGGCTCAGGAATGATGCATCCCAATGAGAAAGAAATCAGGCAAAGGGGGCATGAGATCTGCATCAATGAATAAAAAAATGCCTGTCATTACTGAAGCTAAAGGAGGAAACACAGAGGAGATGGAAGCGGGGTCAGACCACTTGGAAAGAACATAAAGAGTTGTCAGAATAAGTAAAAATGAGATAAGGAAAGCCAAGGCCCATCTGGAATTCAATCTGGCCAAGGATGTCAAGGACAACAAGAAGTGCTTCTTAAAAAAACATCAATAACAAAAGGAAAACTAAGGATAATATGTGCCCGTTACTAAATGGAGGAAGGATGTTGGTAAAAAACAATGTGGAGAAGGCAGAGTTATCAAACTTCTTCCTTGCATCAGTCTTCACTGACAAGATCAGCCCTCAGAAATCTCTGATCCAGGAGACCAGGGCAAAGGAATGTTGGAAGGTTTTCCCTTGGTCAAGGAGGATTGAGTTCAGGAACACCTGGGAAAACTGAACATCCATAAGTCCATGTGTCCTGAAGGAACTCATCCATTAATGCTGAGAGAGCTGGTGGCACCATAGTGAGGATGCTCAAAATCATCTTTGAAAGGTTGTGGAGATCAGGGGAGGTGCTTGAGGACTGGAAGAAAGCAAATGTCACCTCGGTCTTCAAAAAGGGCAAGAAGGAGGATGCAGAGAACTACAAGCCAGTCAGCCTCACCTCAATCCCCAGCTGATGGAGTGCCTCATTCTGGAGGCCATCTCTATCCACATGGATGAAAAGAAGGTGATCAGGAAGTGAACCATGCTAGACTAATCTGCCTTCCATGATAAAACAGCTACCTGGATGGATGAAGGGAGAGCAGTGAATGTTTTCTAGCTCAGCTTCAGGAAGGCTTTTGACACTGTCTCTCACAACATCCTCATAGGCAAACTCAGGAAGTGTGGACTGGATGAATGGACACAGAAGCGAATTGAGAACTGGCTGAATGGCAGATGACAGAGCGTTGTAATCAATGGCACAGGCTCTAGTTGAAGGCCTGTTACTAGTGGTGTCCCCCACTCTCATTGAAAGACAATATTATGTAACCAAAAATGGAGATAAAAAACTTTATGTACTCAAAGGTATGAACCTAAACTTGGCCTTCTGTAGCCATACATAAGAGGGAACATAACAGTGGTTGCATTAGGACAACTCTTGAGTGTCACTCCTCAGTCCCACTGCCCTTTCCGGGGCCAGAGCCAGTTTCAAACCTACCACTGCAGCTGCAGCAAGGGTGGAGACATGGATGAAGCAGCCATCAGTCTGACATGTCCCAAACAGGAACAGACAAATTAAACAAATTCTGCTATACAGTGTGCTTAACAGAGTAATTGCACAAAAAATTCACTAATTTATCCATAAAGGCTTTAACATACACAAGGAAGTCTAAGGCAAAGGAGGGAAGGGAAGGGAAGGG
>VWZF01006287.1:435714-461377 GCA_013396755.1 Sclerurus mexicanus | reverse complement strand
TGATCTGCTTCTGAAGGCTGTAATCTTGCTGAGACTGCCCTCCTTACTATTACAGCATGTTCTCAACTGTCCTACGTCATGTATAGCCTTCAGTAGTCCCTGGTCTGCCCCACATTGCTGCTACCAGGATTCCTCCTTCTCTTCTACTATCAAGCATTTAATACACTTACTATATGTAAATTTCCAGTCTAAAAACAAGCCAATGCAGGACACACTGCCTCAGTATCTTCAGTGGTGGATATAGAAGGCAAGGCATTAGGAAATAGCTTGAAACTGATTTTGGTAGGGAGATGAATATTCTAGTGACTGAAGCTGAAGGTGCCCTGAATGATGACTGCAGTGTAAACTGCTTTGTGGAGACCTTTGTTTTCCACCTGGTGCTTATGGTTCAGATTTGGAAGCTTTTCCTTCTTCAGGAGCTTTCTTTATGAGTCACTTGAAAGGCTGGGTTCCTCTTCACAAGGCTGGGTGCATGGATATGAAATGCGGGTGCATAAGTATCCAGAGCATTCGGGGATGTGTGGGCAAAATGTGAAATGAAACATCTTAAAGGAGTCTTGATATCTGTCAGGGGAGGAAATGGTGAGAACCTGATTTTACACCTATTTATGGCAGTACCTACAAGCTGGGTGATGCTGCTGCCAGAGAGATTGTGGTGCCAGTTCTGCGGAGCGCTGTGGAAAATGCATGCCCATGTCCTCTGCTCTCACCCAGCTCGGGTGGTTACTGCACTCCCCCCAAGCACAGAATTAGCCCCACTGAAACAGATGGGTCCGAGGTAGGCAGGAAAGGACATCCCTTGGCCATTGTTGTGTTGTCAGTGCTTGTTTTTGTCCATGTGACCCATCTATCTCAGGGTCATTTTGAGACCTCTCAGGGTAGACCAAGTATTCCAGACTGGAAAAAAATAAGTGTCAGAATATCCTAGTGCAGCGAAGTTAGTGGAAAGGCAGTGGGAAAGCCTGGCAAACACAATGGAAGTTTTTGTCTTTTTTTTCTAAAAAAGGCAAGCATAATCCTTATCCTTTAATATTCTACTTTGTTTTACTGGAATTAGAAAATCTTTTCCATTTGTTTTAATTATCTGCAGGCTTTAACTCTGCCTTTGAAAAGCATTTCTGCTATGACAGCCGTGGTCTCATGGTGAGCAGTGCTAGGAGGAACAGCTAAAGCAAGGCTTTTATATTTCCCTGCATGCAATGTTTAATCTTTCTAATCTTTTAATATGAATGTATTTTCTCCCACTTTGTAAAGTGACAAGATTAGCACTGTTTCGTTCAAAATAGCAGTTGAAAAATATGCTTAAACATAACCAAATTTCCACCTAACAATGTGAATTTTCCACAGTGACCAATTCATTCTTAGAGGTTAAACCTCTAAGGTTAATGCTCACTCACTAATAACTTTTCTTTTAGAATCGTTTGTAAGAAAGTAGATATTTGTTAAATCTTTTGTTTTATTAAAAAGATTTCACTGTCTTGTCTAATAATGACAATAATAATAACTCTATGCATTGTGTGATTCAGTGATGTTGCTGTTGAAGTTTTGCATGTTTTCTTGATGTTCTGACATTTGTGTGTTTATGTGGTACTTGTAAAAATCCTAACCATTGCTGCTATAATCACCACCATTTTGAGTAAGTGAAAACTGTACAATGAAACTGTGCCAGTTAGCAGGATTTTTGTGTATCATGCTAAAACTCTGCATTCTGATGATCATTTCTTATTTTATGCCAGTATTTAGTGCCTTCTGTAGAAGGAAGTAATATGTTGTGGTAGATGGCAGGTGCCAAACTTCTAATATCTTGTTCTGCACAGATGATCACTTACCAGCTTGAAGCTTAAAAAAAAAAAGTAAAAAAAAAAATTAACTTTCTATCTTTCTTTAAAGTGTGTTCTCATTGATTTTTATTTGGAAAAAAACCCCTTTAACAGAACTGAAGAGAAGCAATCTTCTCCTGCCTCACCTCCTGCAGCTGCAGTCTGCCAACTGTGAGTAGAAGGGAACACATAGCACCCAAATTCTCCTGTTGGTAATGGATCCAGTGAATAGCCAAGCCTGTTCAAGTCATTGCAGAGCATGCTAAAGCACTGATTAATGAAAGCAGCCCTCTGATTACTGTAAGAGACTGTGAGCTCTTGTAGCAGTTGTGAGCTAACAAGTCAGCCTGGTCAAGTGGTGGATTCCAGCCTGTTCTGCCTCTGCTGAAGCCACACATGGCTGCCAAATGAGACTTGGATGAAATTCAAGCCGAAGATTTTTAGTCTTGTTCTTTCTAACTGCTTCCATGGCAGACAAGCCCTGTCTATCAAGATTCTGACATTGCGTTTTCAGTTCTTCTACCCTCTGCCTAGAATCTGACAGTATAGCAAATACACACATGCATATGCTTTCATTTTGATAAGCTTTTGACAGGCTGAAATTGTATCATACTGAAAATACAACAGAAACAGGCAGGAGGAAAATGTGAGATTACTCACTTCTCTGGTGCATTTCCCAACCACCAGGCATGGTTCACTGTACCTGGGCTGGTCTTTAAAACAGTGTTTTGTATGGAAAAAAGGAAAGACTGCCATCAGTTTTCTGTCTCTACTGAGAGATGAAAGCCTGTTACATGTCTTGAAAAGACTTTTCAAATCAAAATAATGGGTTATCAGAAAAAAATGCATGATTGAGAAAATAAGAGTACATTGAATTCATCCTTAGTGGTATTGGTCTAAAGTCATCTCTGTCTCCAAGCAGGAAAATTTACAGGCCTTGTGATGTAAAATATTTCCCAAAAAAACACCTATGCCAAAATTTTCAATGTAGTTGTTCCTTTCTGTGATACCCAGGACATTTACAAAAAGCAATATTGAAGGACACAGAACACAGTGAAAATCATCCTGGGTAGTAGGTTGCAAGCCAGTCCCCCACAAACTGATGAATTTGAAAACCCCAGCTGAAGATTAAAGCCTTCCATAAAGGATTAAAATGCTTAGAAGCCTTTTGCAGAACCTCAGTTCCCATCTTTTGAAGGGGATAAGGCTCTCTTCAGAAATGTTAGGTCCTTTTATTGTCCTTTAAAAACTGGAAGCTTCTTCAGGCTCATTTTACCAGACTAGAGGTCGACTGAGACCAGTTTCAATGTGGTCCTCCATTGGTTTGGGTGTCTAGTAGCTATTTACACATGAACACGTGCTGCTAGTATGAGTGAAGAGCTTTGACTCCACAGAACTCCTGCCTCTGTGGTCCTAGTATTAAATATTCAAGGTACGGTCTTATGTCCTGCATTTCTTCTATTTATATCTACGTCTGAGTCTCCGTGGTCCCACCAGTTGCACTAATTGTCTTACCAATTCATCTTCCTAACTTCCTCAGTCTATAAAAAAGTCAGATTCCAGCAGCATGGCAGCTGTTTTTTCCCCAGTCTTCCATTGTGAAGCTTGGTATATCTGCATTATTTTCAGCTTAGATTTTCAGCTTGGTATATCTGCATTATTTTCTGCTTATTTTCCCCAGTCTTCCATTGTGAAGCTTGGTATATCTGCATTATTTCCAGCTTAATGGCCAGAAAGGCCATTAATATTCTTTATTCTTACTTTGCATGCCAGAAATGTGGTTATGGTTCCACAGGTGCAGACCTGGCGTTAGGATTTTGCCTGCTGCCTGTGGCATGTCAAAGTCTTTAGTTGCATTTTTTCACTTTTCGCCACAGCTCATCAGTTTCAAGACACAAAACTGGGTGATACTAGTGGTGTGCTGCTTTAGATACCACCTTCCAATCACAGTGAGTCCTTCAGTGTACATATTGTCCACACTGTCAGTCCTGTAATTGCTTTTTTAATTGCATTTTGTCTGAAATGCATTATATTTCAGGATCAGCTTGCGCTTTTTTTCCTTATATATATATATATATATATGAAGGTTTTTTATCTTTTTTTTTTTTTTAGGCTTCATTTTAAATAGCTTAGTCTGTGCTGCTGAAAAATCCAGGAAAGAATTATCCATCCAAACCCCAGTGGAATTTGGGGACTTAGCTTTTTTTAGACCCCTTTGCAAGCCCCAGCTGTAATCAGCTATTTAAGGCAGAGATTTTAGTGTGAGGAGTGCTACATATCTTCCACTCCAAATGCAACTTTCTATACACAGGGCACCTTCTTACACAGATCTCTTGCTCCTGCATTTGGGAGATTATATATAGAGCAGGTTATATATACTTCCCTATTAGGGAAAAGTAATATTTTGATGCATTTCAATGCATTAAACTCTGCAAATCTAGAATATCTGGGGAGAAGGGAGACATTACTGGATCATTTTCTGAAAACGTGAGTAATACTGTTAATTAGTTCATTTTCAGAGTTACCTGTTCAACCCCATTGTCCTCAAATTATGCTATTTCCGTACTTATACAGCAACATGAGAAAAACAAGCAAAAAGGATTTGTTGCTGTAAATGAAGGAAAATTTCATAACCTACTTTGAGCCTCGGATTCCCAGTGGGTTTCCAGGGCTGGTAATTTTTCTACTCATTAGCAGGAGAAGTTTTGGCACATATAAATGTCATATTGCCATATCCACAGTGTATTTTTAAGAAGCAAGCTTCGTACAGGGTAAGGTCCTTCACAGGTGAAGACCAATATGGTCAACAAAGTTGTCTGTCACTTGTGTTAGTTGAGAACTGTTTTTTTCTGTTTTGACGTATTTTAAGTCTTCAAGACATTTCACTATTCTTTAATGGGGATAGAATAAACAAACGTGTGTTGTACTATTGTCTGCCACATTGTCTCCTTGAAAAATGTTCTTTTAGTGTTGAGTACAGAAGTGCCCTCAATAAAAATAAAACCAAGAGGTCTTTTTTTTTTTTAATGGTGTTTATGAGTTTCCTTCCTTGCTTAGTTGTCAGATAATTAGACTTTTGAAAAGAATGTTTGTGCTAATTGGAGTATGACATTCACTGTTACTTATCTGTAAATTTCAGAGATACTCTGATATTCATTGCACTTCACCTCCATTTTTATTCCCTTATGATAATCTTTAACAAGTCTGGTTCTGCTGCATTAGAGGTTGCTTTCAGTGTCTGTACAATGTTTGCTACTATTGTAGTGTGACTTCTTGTTTTTGATTTTTAAAATTTGTATTGGTACAGCCTTAACTTACAGAATTAAAGACCATTTAAAAATTAATCAAAATAGTCATTGATGTCTGTAATAAGTGCATGCTTTACTCACAGTATTTTGTCTGTTATTACGTGTAGCAACAAAGTCTCATGTATTTAATAAATTGTTTTCTGCAAATCTGACTGCTGTTTTTAATCAAGTGAAAACAATTTACGTGACATTTCAAAGCATGTTGTCTAAAAAAAGCACAAGCTGTGTCTCATGCTTTTCAAGTATGAGTATCAGCATAGCTGGACCTGTGGTGCATTTTTATTAGCAGAGTGCAAATAGGCAAGAAATAGTTGCTGTCATACCCTCTTTAATTTCTGTGGCTCTGCTTCAGGAAAACATTTAAGAAATTGCTTAAGTAAGTCCTTCCCTACCCAGGAATGTACTTGAAAGCAAGCTTGACATATGCTCATTTAACCTCAACTTACTAGGACTGAAAGCCTACATCCTGAGAGCCATTTTGGAGAGCCTTTTGGAAATAATTTTTCCAAACCTCATATGGTTATATCAATTCCAAGGCATAGTTTAGCTTGGAAGTATTTATTTTGCACTCAGATTTTCAGCAGTAGAGTCTGCTCTCCACATGGCTTTGTTTTAATGTTCATCTAAAATAATTAAATGTGCATCCAAAAATATACATCTTTTAAGACAGTTGCTTGTCAGGTCTGAATTTTCTCTGCTCAAGATGTTTTAAAATTAGAGGACCAGAAAACTAAAGCTCATGAAGCCCCTATATTGTGAAAGTGAAGCATCCCAAACTAAAAAATGCCTTAAGAAATTACACAGAGCTGCTGTTCATGGAATGATACCTGTGTTGGAGAAGGTCAGGGTGTCTTGGGTTCTGCCAGAGGAACATGAGAAAAAGGAAAAAGCCAAATCCCTCAGGGAACTGCCATCTGGGGAACAGCAATGTATGTTGTTAGGACATAAGTGTAGGATAAGTAAGAGCTAAGTGACACTATGGGGAAGGTGTACAGGAATGTGATTTTTATCAGGTATTCTGAGACTGCATTTCCATCATCTGGCAAATTCTGCTAAGAAAGTTCCCTTGCTGATAATTGGTGTTAGCAGCTGGACTGTGCTCGGCACAGCAACATATAAAAGGCAACCTGTCAAGGATCCTGCTGTTGTCCCAGTGACAAGTGGAAATTAAAATCAGACACCTCTGAATAAAGAGAAACAGAGAAGTGAGGTATGGGCAGGTGATGGACAGGTGCTTTCACTGTCTGTTGCACATGCACAGTAAACCTGTTGGATTAAACTCCATAGCTTGGATTAAACTGTCTTCACAGAGGCTGAAGTTAATGCGCTTACTTTTGGTCTGAAAGTGAGTATGCAGCTGGTGGTTCATATGTTTATTGCAGATTCTGCTAAGCAAATTGGTGAAGTTCCAGTAACTCAGCTGCTTTCACTTTTCCCTTTCTACACTGATTACCTCAGATTGCCGCTTTAAGAACTGCCATGCTTCCCTAGCCTGTGAGGTGTCTGCATGTCCTTTCCTCCTCCTCTCACACACAAGGATATCCAGCAGCAGTGTGTACATGCTGGGTGCCATCTTGCACTGTCCAGACCTTCTGGGCAGCTGGACTAACAGCACTGAGGAATTTGGCTCAGGCGATTTGGAGTGTTTCCCCAGGATGATCTCACAGAAGTAATAGAATCTTCTGAGCTCAGTTGTAGCAGAATGTATCTGAGCATTGCGTTCATGACATTTCTGAAGAATATCACGACTGCAACTTTTGCTAAAGTTAGTGAGGAATGCTATGGCACATTGCTTCTTCAGGGAGGTTTTGAAGGTGGCAAAGTGGGGTCTAATTCACTGGTGGTTTGCTTTGTAATATACACCAAAGAGAAACGGAAACAGGCAGCTATCCCTAGAAAGATGCACAAGATTTCTTTGTAATGTAGCTTGATGGCTTACTATGTTACAACTTTCTCTACTGATACCTCTCCAAGAAACTAATCAAAAAGAAATAACAACAAAAAAGATGCCTATATAAAAGAGTATGTTTAAGAAGACACATGCTATTTGTGCATGGACACTTTGTTCTAAGGTACAAATTCCTATAGAAAGAGAATGAACACACAAGACTGGCAGCACATGAGACATGCTTATTACTGCTTCTTTAAAAATTGTAAGGAAATGACACCCATAGGAGCTTGAAGAAAAATCTTGCATGCAGCATGAGACAAAGGGAGCGCCTCAGGGATTGGCATTAGAACCAGTGCACTTTAACGTCTTTGTCAGTGACATGGACAGCTGGACTGAAGGCACCCTCAGCAAGTTTGCTGACACCAAGCTGTTTGGTGCAGTTGACACACTGGAAGGAAGGGATGCCATCCAGGGGGACCTGGACAGGTTTGAGAGGTGGGCCTGTGCAAACCATGGTGTTCAACAAGGTCAAGTGCAAAGTTCTGCACCTGGGCTGGGGCAATCCCAAGCACAAACACAGACTGGGACAAGAACAGATTGAGAGCAGCCCTGCCCAGAAGGAGGAGAAGAACTTGGGAGTGCTGGTGAACAAGAGGTCCGACATGAGCTGGCAATGTGCACTTTCAGCCCAGGAAGTCAGTTGTATCCTGAGCTGATCAAAAGCATTGTGGCCAAGAGGGGAAGGGAGGTGATTCCCACCCTCTATTCTGATCTTGTGATATCCCANGCTGCATCACAGACTATGCAGGGTCCCAATTCAGCAGCACCTTTTGTTCCTCAAAAATATAGTACAGGTAGAAGGATAGGATATAACTCATGCATGTGGCATGGTGGGTCTCAGTTCTCTCCAGACGGACAGAGTTTCAGTGTCCAGTGGCAAGTGGACAGCAGGCGGCGGTGGAGGAAAAGTGAGAAGGTGAGAGGGAGGTGGGGAATGATTCTCAGCTAACATAACCTGTTCTCTCTCTCTTTCCTCTTTCCTGATTTTCCAGAATTTCTCCTCAGTTCTATAGTATTCAAAGGAGGGTGTATGTGGTTTCTTGGCATGTGGCCCTATTTAGATGAAACAATAGCAGGATATTCTGGCAGGAAAACTCCAGCAGGAAGCTTCTGGTGAGAACTTCTGACAGCTGATAGAGAAGTTTTTTGGTACAAAGTTTTGACAGGCAGAAACAATGGCAAAACATTATTTATGGCATTTCTATATTATCTGTGTGTGACAAGCCTGGAGAGGAGAAGGCTCTAGGGAGACCTTATAGTCCTTTCCAATACCTATATAGGAGTTCTAAAAGAGAGCTGGAGAGGAACTTTTTACAAGGGCATGGAGTGATAGGACAAGAGGAAGTAGTTTTAAACTGAAAGAGGTTGGATTTAGATCAGATATTAGGAAGAAATTCTTTATTGTGAGGGTTCACTTGCTGGTGCAGGTTGCGTGAGGAGTTGTGGATCCCCCCACCCCTGCAAGTGTTCAAGGCCATGTTGGATGGGGCTTTGAGCAACCTGGTCTAGATGTCCCTGCCCATGGTAGGGGCATTGAAACTAGGTGATTTTTAAGATCCTTTCCAACTAAAACCATGAATATGATTTTTCACCTCAAAGCTCCTTATGTACTTGCAGTAGCTTTTAGTTATTCTTCTCCCCATGGAAAATGGCAAATGAAACAGGACTGGAGAAAAAACTTGCTTCAAATGTATACCCAGGGAAAGGCAGGCTGAAGCACTGAGTACTGAGGAGGAGGAGATAGGATGCTCCTAACCATAGAACCATTAGCCCTGTAATACAAAATGATGTCATTCATCTGCATTTGGAAGGAGATTTCTGTGTATCTGGATCTTGGTGAGGGACACTCAGAAATGTTCCTGGGGGCTCAGGGTGGCCAGATGTCCTCATATGCAGAGGGTTGCCCAAAGAAATGATTGAGTAGCACTGCCCATTCTAAAAAACAGACAGCTGAGCTGTATCCTCCTCTGGAATGCCATCTGCTGGGGGGGTCACCTCTTCAGAACATCTGTGTCCTTCAAGCTCCTGGGTCTGGAGCCCCTTCTGGAGGAGGGTCTGTTTACACAAGTGTAAACAGTGGTCATCAAACTACACAGCAGACCAGAAATTGGACAGGCTACATTGGTGCTCTATCAGGCACCTGATGCTTGAAAGCCAGTAGGGAGCACAGGAATATGCCCTGCCTCACTCCTTGAGAGCTGACTGGCCTCTAAACAGTATCTAAAATTCCTGTTCTTTCTGGACAACAGTGGTACCTACCAGGAGCCTGTGGTATGTGTCCGTGTTTTTCCTGCATGGGCTAACACAAAAAATGAGTAAAAGACTAGTATTGTTTGAATACACAGAAAGCCCCAGGACAAATTCCTTACTCTTATCACAGAATATTCTGAGTTGGAAGGGATCCACAATTAAAGATGAATAGAATCTGGGGATTTTAGGAACATTCAGATATTGCAGGTACCTTTATCCTCTTTATTTAGAGTAGTTGCAGGGGGGATTAGTATGTTTGTTTCCATAGAGGAAGGATGAATACAGACCCCGGGCTTGTCTGATGTAGTGCCACTGAGACGATGACTGCTAATTTGCAGTATGAACAGCACTGTGTGAGGAACTGCCTTTGCTTTAGGCGAAGCATGCAGAGATGGAAAGAGATATCAAAGCTGACATCTCACCAGTTTTGATGGCAACTGATTAGCTGGTCTGGCAACACTCCTTCCCTCACCAAA
Organism: Sclerurus mexicanus; assembly: GCA_013396755.1. NCBI lineage: Eukaryota > Metazoa > Chordata > Aves > Passeriformes > Furnariidae > Sclerurus > Sclerurus mexicanus. Next base: position 451,572 of record VWZF01006287.1, on the reverse strand, counting down.
CACACACACACACATAGTGCAACTCTCAGCATCAGCATGGAGCAGAGCATTAGGTGTCTAGACATTTACCATGTGCATTTCAACTTAAATGGTCTTGCATGAAGCACCCACAAACCTTCAGATAATAGCACAGTTGTCTGCATAGATGAAGGGTGTGTGCATGTTTTGGCAAGAAAATGTAACTGTTTTCTTCCCGTATTATCTCAGTGACAGAAGTCTGGCAAGAGGGCTTGTGCCTGCACAGATGGCTGTTCTGTGTGATTCTGCAGGGTTTCTGCTGTGACTATGGCATCAGGTGAACTGAATACAAAGATGACTTTTTGAAAGGAACCTTCATTGCTGAGGTGCTTAAGTGGTGCATGTTCACATAGCTAGCCTGCATCCCCTGACTGTACTTAGAAAAGAAACCCTTTAGTAAGCTCTAGAAAGAGGGAGACAAAAGGCATATTACAGGTGAGGGAGCACGAGTCTCAGATTTAGGTGCAAGATCTCTATGTTTGTCAATTACTCTTGTACCTAGAGCAGCACTGAGTCTGGACAGACAGCCACAGTTACACACATACTCGTGGCACTTGATCCAGAACCTTCTAATGTTGTGATTATATCCCAGTGTTTGCTAGGGCCCTTCTGGATATGGGATGTGTGTTCCTGGCCACTTAATGTTTTTCCAAATTCTGTCTGACAGATCCTGGTGGGAACTCCTGTCCGTATTTGGTAAGGGTGTAGGTTTTGTTAGTGTTTCCTGGTGATGCCCCAACAGTACTCCACCTACTTCATGAGGTGTTCAGACATAACTCTTAGAGCATCATCTAGCTGCTGACAGACAATGGTGGGCAAAGAGCTCTGTTGTTTGCTATGCAGTCACTGAAGTCAGTAATGAAGACAGGATGGGAACACCCTTATCTTTAAACAGAGCTCCTGCACTGGTGTGGTATTGAACCAAGATTGCAGACTTTTCCAGGACTCCTCCATACTGTCCAAGAATGAAAGGGATAAACTCTTTCCCTTCAGACAAAAGAAAGCAAATTATGCTGATTAAAGAAACAAACAAAAAAAAGACAGAAGCAAGGATGCTGTATTTTCTTCAGGAAGGCAGGGTAATTCTTGTTCCAGCCTTCCAGTGATTCAACACCCTTACAGACAGTAGGTGATACCTGACTGCCATCACAAAATGATAGTTTTATTTAATTTTTATTTTGTTATGCTGAGTCCTTTTCTGCAAGTATTAGAGCTGCACATTGCTCACAGCAGCCATCACTTTCTGATCTAGCTACATTTTCAAACCTTAGAGCAACTCATACCATTTTTTGTAGTTTATGAGGATAAGGTATCTAGTCAGAAGAAAAGAAAAAACTTATACAGATCTAGTCAGAAGAAAAGAAAAAAGTTATACAGACTTTAATGGGCATCACCATGCACATGGTAATGAAACATCCTTGAATGGCTGTCCAAGGTACCCTGTTCTATTGCAGCACATCATTCACTGTCCCTGTTCAGAACTGAAGTAACACTAATAAGAAGCTGTTACTCTTAACATTATCAAGTACCAGAGCTCAGCTGAAACCAGGTACACCAATTTTGAAAATCTCGAATATGAAGAAAAAGGGAAGTGTTACTTAATTTCTCAGCACATGATAAACCCTGCCTTGGGAAGCCAGAAACAATATAAGTCTCTGTCTACCGTTGCTCTTCAATACATTGCCTGAGTGATACTGTGATTCAAGAAACGATCACCATAATTTTCACACCCAGGCCTGTCAGAAATTAATTAATCCCTGTGTGATTAATTGCAGTCTGGTAATTTCAGTGAGGCTGGTGCTGTTGTACCTTTCAGGACAACTGGCATTGTATGGTTAGGCTCTTGATTTTAGCAGGCTGTTTTCCAAAATGCTCTTGGGTGATCTCAGAAGTCCTTGAGTGACCTATTCTGAGCCAGTCAGAGTTTATGAGGTGGAGAGCATCTTGTAGGGAAATGTGGGCCTGAATGTTACTAATCCATCGTCTGGGCAAAATCTGCAATAATAGAAACTTCTTTTTAAAATTGCATCTTCCCAGAGTTACATCTCTGGGGCTGCAATAACAGTCAGGAGTGGCTGAAAAATCAAAGGTTATAAGGAGAAATCCAACATCTCCCTCCTCTTGACTCTCAAGTGTACCACCTCTTCCCTTTTCCTGCCACACTGAGATCATCTTGTGGGGATCACTAGTTCAGTGCATGGATGTTCAAAACAACCTTTCACAACTAAATTCATTGGGCTGCAAAATCCCATTAGCTTTATCCCTGTAAAAAGTAGACCTAAAGTATAGTAGGTATAATAAAATTATAGTGGTATCATAAAAATGCATTGCTCTTTCATAAAGGATATTAATGTCTGAACATCTATAAAAAGATACTCCATCAATCCTCTATTTTCAGTTCCTGCCTGTAGGGCTGAAGCTCTCCTTTTAGGAAATGCATACTGCATATCTTCACTTAACTCCTGGTATTCATCAAGATGTACCTGCCTTTGGTCCACTGAAGCAACAGGGTCTGGTTCTGTTGTGCCTGGCTGGGAAGAGAAAGTGGGTATGAGCTTAAAATCCTACTTGACTAGCATAGTCTGTCCAGCTTACACAGACACCTGTAGTGGAGAAATACACTGGCAGGACCATGTCAGGCTGTTTAGGACTAGAGTGAGTTTTTCCCCAGCCTCAGAGTCAATTAACAAAGGAAAAACCTTTGCCATCCTTACACTGTTTCTATGTAAGGCCAAGATGCTGCATTTCTCCCTCTCTATTACTGACTCTGCATGATAGTACATTTTTAGCTTTGTGGCATCCTTAGGGTGACTTTGTCATGGTGCCCCTTTTGCCACATCTGAGTTTTCAGCACAAATTCATGAGAAATCATCAGGGAAGTTCATCTTTCTTGAGTTCTTCACATTTTGCGAAAAACACACAAGTTGCTGTTAGAAATGGTGGCAATATCACTACAACAAGCTATTTTTATCCTCTTTATTTTTTTTGTAGAACATTCAACTAGGCTCAGTAAGTTTGCTGTCTTTAATTTTAATGATGACTTCGAGTTCCTATGTATCAGTGCTGTGAGCCCCAACACCACCTAGGCCACCCGCCGTGTTCTCAACGTGTGGAGATACCGGTGCATGACCAAAGGAATCAGAGATTACATGGACATCACTAGGATCAGAAAATTAAGCAAAATGCTGGTTTTTTCAGTGCTGGGAGCCAGCCCCTCTGGTCCAATGAAGTTTAAAAAGGGATGGGATTTCAGCCTTCTTTAGGTCCTTGTGGTCTTGGGGACTTTCCAAGTCTCTCTTAATAAAGCTGTAACCTTTTCTAATTCACACCCTCTTCCTTTATGGTTGAGCCAGCACCTTGCAAACCCAAGGTGATGCTAAAGATTGCCTTGGACATAACACTTTGCACAACCTTAGTGTGAAAAAATTTCCTGTTGTTACCCTAAGGGACGTAGTGTTTGCCTGATTTCTGCTTCTGGAGTACCTGAGGACTTTTCTCCAAAAATAAGCTCCCAGAAACACCAGTGCTCACCCCAACCCAAAAGTAAGGACTATGGCTAAGGTCCAAAGTATAACGGCCACACTCACATTTTTATAATTTTCTCTGTTAGGTTTGGCAAAAAAGCCTGACTACCAGACTGATTGCAATACTGACATCTCATGGCTAAAAGAAGCAGCTACTACTGCTTCTCCTTTTTCTCCTCTTACTCGTCCTCCACCTTACTTCTTCTTCACCCCCAAAGTATCCATTTCAATATGTATGATGCATCTGTGAGAAGGTGCAGAGTATAGCTCCCCTGCGGTAGGTAACATATTTGTGCACAGTCACACTTCAGTGTGACTGGAACCTTCATTCACTTCAAAAAAGCCAGGAATCTGACTCCTTTCTTCTGAATCTGGATTTCTTCAGCTGGTGCAAAAGTGGTGCCAGCAAGTGAAATGCATCTGATTTGTCTGAGCACCCCTTACACCACGGGGTTTCATTGCACCTCTTTTCCTTAGATAAACATGCTGTCTCTTCCCAAAACTAAGGCTGCCAAGAAACAAACTTCTAGGGAAGCATGGAAGCTGCTGCAGGTTTCTTCAGATAGAGCATGGAGAAGCCCTAAATATGTTTTCCCCATCTGCAATGCATTTCCTTCCCATACGTACCTTGACACATCTTTTCCCTTCCTCTTGTTTCAGAATCCAGCAGTGAAGCTCAGTGAACTCCTGGAAGACTTTTACATCACCATGAGGGAAACAGATGGGCACAAGTTCTGCCCACACTGCCTTCTCCATAAGTACATGTACATACATTGGCCCCTGACATAAACAGAGACCAAGTCTCCCTTCTACCTGCTGGCCTGGAAGGAGGCCAGTGGCATGGGAAACATCTGGTATAAGGAGCCAACGGTGGAGATCTGCGCCCTCAGGGCTGTTGTCCCCAACCTGCTGAAGAAAGTGAAGCTGGAACATTGTGAACATTTTACTTTTGTTTCCTTCACTTAGGCTTCCAAGGCTTTTGTCCCTCTTAGCATTTAAGACAGAGCAACTCTGTCCTCTGTCTGCTCTCATGGCCAGCATCCCAAGAAGTGCTTCGCCCAGTCGCTCTATGACAATGTGAACAAGTTGAGCTGCTTTCAAACAACAGCAAAGAGTGGAATGATGGGACATTAAATTCTTCCTGAGGAGGACTGAATATGGTGTGGTCCCATTTTGTGGCTGAACACAGCAGGGAAGTGGTCTGCTTCACCACTACCAGGTCTTCCAAGTAAAGTGATGGTGGAGAGCTTTTCCCTCACTGGAGGCAGTACCGCGTATATGATGAATTTTCCTCCTCAGCAAGCACAGCTGGGAGAAAGAAGAGTGAGTTTTGGGGATGAAGAACTCCTGAAGAAGAAGTGCCTATGTTTTCAGAGATACTGTACAGAAGTTTCTTCCTTGTGAATCATATTTTTTAATGGTTCATAACTTTGTCCACTTCTTTGGTGCGTTGTAAATGTAGTTATTTTTCAATACCTGGTCATTTACATTGGAGCTATAGGTACTCCTAGAAATTACTATTGGCTTTACAAATAAACAGATGAAATTAATTAACAAATAGCATCCTCAAAGGACAGAATTTTCAGTCAGGCATTTATAAATGGTGAGCACTTACATCAGAAATTTTGGGGCTGACCAGGTTTTGAGACATCTTAAAATGGGCTTATATGAAAAGTCAAATGTATGGTCAGCCATCTTTTGAAAATGAAAGAACTAAGATGTCTCCAGTCTGGCACCCAAATGATGTAATTTGCAAAAATCGGTGAAAAGTTGCAAAAATAATTGCCTTAAACTTTTACAACTATGGCTTGATACAACTTTCTGTTGAGAGGAAAACTTAATTTCAGTTGGAGCTGTGACAAGCCTTTAAGTCACAAACAAAGAAAACCTGGAAGACTTGAAACAGAGTTGGAGATGTGAAATTTGATGTGCAATCAGCTTCTATTCTAATGGAAAGTTGTGGCTGATTTTTTTTCCCACTGTGTTGCAGTGCTGTAGGAGGATTGAGGTTTACGAAGCCCACTATACAGACACTCATTTTTCTAGTACTGTATAATACTTTGGAATAACAGCTTCAGTCCAATAGGTATGCAATTGCAAAGATAAAATAATGACATTTAGTTCTACTTTTTTTTTTTGAAAGATAGCTTCTCCTTCCCTCAGTTTGCTTAAAGGCTCTTTATTTAAAATTAATTTGATTTGTAGGCTCTGTATGTTGTAATATGTAATATTCCTTCTTTCTTTTGAATGATTTTGCATAGCATTATTTGAATTTTAAGAAAGCAATTCACTGGATATTGAAACACTGAGTAGTATCAGTCTTATGAAGGGAAACATCTGCTAGGAAAAGCTGCTACCTACAACCCTTAAAGGCTGTGAACATTATTTTGCACTGTCAGAGTGTTTTTAAGAGTCTGATCCTGAGAAGCCTTGACAGCCTTTGCTGGAGGAGGTAGAGAATTTTCAGGATTTCCAGACTTGCTGAAGACACACATGAAGGAGCTTCTGTGAGCTTCAGGTGTGCATCATGGGCATTGCTCCCAGAAAAAACAAAAAAGATCTTTGACATAGTTTTCTTTTGTTTCATGGGTGATGGTAAAGGGCATTCCTTGTTGAAAAAACCATTCTGAGCCCTGAAGAGCAAATCACCAGTTAAGTCCAAGAAAAAGCAGAAGCTGGGCTGGGATAAGGTTTATTTGTCTTTGAAAGGAGCTGAAAAAGCTGTTCTAACATAAACCATTTTGAAGTCTGAGTGCGCTCAGAAAATCGCATTTTTTATTCAGTAACTGATTGAGGAACCTCCTTTAGAGGTGCTGGAGCTTCTTCTGCAGTCACTGCCAGTGAGCGAGTTGGGACCTTCTGGTGGTTATTGGCAGTAAAAGTTGTCATGGTGTGGTTTCCTTAGGCCTTAATAGGAAGTACAAAATCCCAATGACTCTTCCTCCAATCTCTCATCTCACATCTCTGATGTGGCTGTATTTGGTGGTTCAGGAATGCTCCCTGGTGGACTCCAGAGGCCTGGCCCTGTGGCAGCACAGGGTGGAGGGCTTCCTAGAGAAGATCTCAGCTTTCTACCCGTGTGCCCAGGGGAAACCTGACATTGCATGAGAGGTGAGTACTTGCCTGGGTTCAGACCTCTGCAAAACAACTTGTTCCATACATTAGCAAAGGGAACATACAGAACTGTAGGACTGGTGGCTTTCAGGCATTGTGATAGGGACTGCTGTAGTTGTCCATGCTTTGCAAAAGACTGGATATTCTTTATGTGAAAACTGGGTCAGTAGGCAGAGTGACTTTGAATTCTTCAGTGTGTGGCCCTGTTCGTTTTCTCCTGCAGTGGCATCTAATCCCATAGAGGAAATACAGCGCAACAAAGTACTATGTGGTGGGTTTTTTTCATAGTGACATAAAGCCAGAGAGAAAAAATTACTACTAAGGGCTTTCGTGAAGAAGAGTTGATCTGGATTTTTTCTCACAGTGTATCTTATTCCATTGTGTGATGTCCTTGAGTTTGAGGATTTGATCTCTTGGTTGCTCTGAAATAAAAGCAGTATCACCTCTGTAAACTGTGGAACCATTATGAACTGTAGTGTTACAGAAATCGCTTGAACATGGCAAAAAACCTGTGGTATTTAAATGTCAGGTTTTGTCATGGCATATTTGCCTATTAGCTAAACTTCTTCCTCACTACAGATGTTCTTGCCATCAACCAGGATCCCCATGTTCTCTTCCGCAGCACTGCTCTCTAGCTTCTCATTCCGTCTTTACACACAATCAGGACTGTCCTGTCCCAGGTGCAGAATCCTACACTTGCTCTTATTAAATTTCATAAAGTTGGTGGTTGCCCATCTCTCAGATTTGTCAAGGTGACTCTTGCAAAGCCTCTCCGCCTGTTAGGGAGTTGACAGCTTCTCCCAATTTAGTGTTGTGGGAAAACTTAGCATTCCTTCAAGTCCTGCGTTCAAGTTGTTAATGAAGATGTTGAAGAGAACTGGGCCAAGGATGGAGCCCTGTGGAACCCCACTAGTGACAGGTCACCAGTCTGATGTCACCCCATTCACTATTACCCTCTGTTCTCAACCCGTGAGCCAATTGCTCACCCACCACGTGATGTGTTTATCCAGCTGTGTGTGCTGGACACTTTGTCCAGAAGGATCCTGGGAGAGACAGTATCAAATGCTCTACAGTTTATTTAGAAAGTGTGACTAAAACCTCACTCCGCCACAGACACAGAGAACCCATCAACTGTAAAAAGATGCACATCTTTCTATAATGCAAGATGGGGGGGCATACGGTGTAATGAAGATATTGTTCTTTCTTTTTGAGGTACCTCACCACTGAGAACTGCTAGGCCCAGAGAATGGGTACAATCTGATGGCAAGATGGGCAGCCTCAGCAGATATTGAAGAGAAGAGAAAGCAACTGATGGGCCATTAGTATATGGAGGTTTAGGTTCTCACCTGTACTCTGCCAACACATAACTAGAGGATCTCAACAAGGAACCTCCCCTTCTCTGACTCAGTTGATTTTTCTGTTCAGTGGGGAAAACCACAGATACTGCTTGATAAGGCTTTTCCATAAACCTGGGGACAGAACAGCATGAAAGAGCTGCTCTGCACTTGGAATAAACACTGTCACTGCAAGGAGTGCTCTACTGTGAAATTAGACATTCCCACTTTCCCCTGCCATGTCAGAATAAAGCAGAACAGTATGGCATAATTGTTGATCACCATCTAGCTTATGAGGCAAAAATATTTCAATAGATTTGCCTGCAAGTGGAATCCCCGAGTCACCAAAAGAAAGTCACCATTCCGGCTTCATCTGAGTTTTGAATTGTTTTCACTCTCACAGTCACTGAAGGCAAAAGAATTAAAGACACAATCCCCAACCAATTACCAACAATATGAGATGCAGGAAAGCTAACATTTGCTGGTAAATAATGCATTGTATGTCAGACTGGTAAGACCTCCAGCCATGATGCAGCATTTTGCTTTGTTTCTCATGAAAGTGGTCTCAGTTTTGAAAAGCTGTCATATTTATAGGGGACTGCAAGGTATATTTTGTTACTTGCTATAAATGTTACTTATGGGCATATTTCTGAAATAAATTTGGCTGTCAGATAGAAGCCTATAGTTTACACTACACTGTATGCATTAGGAAATCCCATCAGGAGATTTCCTTCTGCCACTTGAAACCAGTATTGTAGGAAATAGCTGATAGAAAAGAAAATCAGGTAGAATTGGGGAGGGTAAAGAATACCAAGCATTGGCTCTCATTCTTGTAAGTATCAAAAGCAAGCAAGAAATCTACAGTGACATACCTACATGAATCTATAATGACATGTCTATGTGGAATGCACAGTGCATACTGAACACATATCGTAGAACTGGGCAGCAGCGAATTGTTGTCTGATGATTTGTGTCTTCTGAGAAAGGAAAAAGCCCTGTCTGTATTAATGCTATTCAAGTGTGAATTACTGAGAGGAGATAAAGCCTCCTCCAGTTTGGCATTATGCTTGTCCTGACCATGCATAAAATTACTCACAGACATGGGATAGGTGTTTTCCTGGCCCACCATTCTCAACTTCCCTCTTTCAAACTGATCCAGTTTAGATAGAAAATGAATTCACTGGCTTGGAGCAAAACCAAACTTGTTACCTGAGGGTCAGGCTCTCGCCTGGCCAACAACAAACCCTGGGTCAGGTCCTTTTTCCAATTACTATTTCACCATTTATCCACAGGGAAGGAGCTCTGATCAGATTGAGGGCACACTGCCTTTGCAAGCATGAATCTAGGCACTCTTCTGTGGTATGGAGGTCAGGATCATATTCCAGGCCTGGACAGAGCAGAGAACAGACTGCTCCTGTGTCGTGAGCTTTCACCTCTGGGGTTTCTTGTTGCCTTCTCAGATGGTATGAGAAGAACCAGCATAGAACAATATTTTGAAGTTCCAAGAGGCCCCTTGGGAAGGGAGAACTATCTCTCACTCAGCTCTAATCATCATTTTGCATTTAAGATGACATTTGCACTTCCCACCATAGAGTTGGAGTTTGAGGCTATCTATGAGGAGCAAACAGGGATGGAGATCTCTCCAGGGCTAAAAGGATGGAGGTGCTCACACATGCACAGTGCAAACCTATGTTTCAAGGCAACACTGGCACATCTTGCAGCCCCGTGGTCCACAAGAGAAACCTTCATCCAATCACCACTCACCTGCTTGGCCCCTTTTTTCTGACCCTTACAATCCAGTGACAAAAATAAATTTCTGTGAGGACTGTGTCATTGCTTTCCACTGGGTCAGAGCCAGAGGATGAGGCAAACTGCCCACATGAGGGCTGCTCTCTATCATGGGTTAGAGAAGGGGAACTTTACATCCCCTTGCTTTAACCTGTCCCCCAGAGCTCTGGACTGAGATGGCTTGATGTGAGCTTTATCAGGTGCTGTTAGTGCTTACTGAATCAAAATTTCACCAAAATCAGGTATCATGCCTCACTTATCTGACCAGGCTTGTGCTCAGGCTGGAATCAGCCACCATCCCATTTGACTTGGTTTGACAGACTCTGGGCAATCACTGTCACTCTCCAATAATAACTGTTTAAGTGCTGAAAAAAACCCCCCAACTTCCACATCAGTGAACTTGAGTACCTTAGAGTGATGCTGAGCTACCCAGTAGTGTCAAGACCTTTCTGCAGTTGAATGCACTCTGAGGGTTCCCAAAAGTAACTTTCTGATCCCAGTCTTGCTTGCATCTGTCAAGAAATGTAATTACATCTCATTTGGTACTGCAATAGAACTTCATTAAAGCATACTTGCTATGGTATAACCAGGTAACTGAGGTAAGGGATATTACAAGGAAGAGAGGCTGATGGGAAGGAAGAAGTAGAGTTGGAGGAGCAACACAGCATAACTGAGAGGGGTGTGCAGCAGAGGAAGAAATGGTAGCACTGACAGGGGTAACCCTAAAAGGTGTTAAGAAAATGCTGACAAGACTTCTAAAGGACCAAAAGGGTATAATAAACAGGTCAGCTAGAATGACAGACCACATTAGTGTGGAAAGGCTCTAAAAAGTAATAACCACAGAAACAAGAAACACCATGTTTCCCATGTGCTTTAGGGTTCTGTTGCCATATTGAGTTGTCTTTTGTCATGTGCTGAGACAAAAAATTGGCTGACTTAAGATCTGGATCACTGAACTGGGGTTTTAGATAAGTAGTAATTTATTACATTTGAGACTTGGTTGAATATCACCTGCTACCCTTAATATATGTGAATGGACTATATCATCAGAAAACTCTTCTTAGTGTTGCTGACCTTGTGCTCTCTTCTTCTGTACTACAGGGACTGGGACATCATACTGACAGGTCTCTGAAACCCTATCTCTGCCTTTATGGTTGGAACAAGATACAAAGTAGCATGGAGGATATTAGTATAAATGGGAATAATTTTTTTGTGCCTGCCATAGCAATGCTTAGCCGAAAGGAAGATTGTAACAGCACCTAAACCACAGAAGCATTTGTGTCTATAAATGACTTCCTCTGCTGAGCAACCCATCTTATGTCAGGATGCCACTCTGCCAGGTGATGAACAAACATGATAATCAGGCTTGTTTGCTGACAGAGCAGACTGAACAGTTCAAGATATTAAATTGAAACTGATTAGGCCTGCGTCTGCCAAAAACAATGTGTTTGTGCGTGTGTGTGTAAAACACACTGGGACACATTTCCAGGCTCAGCTCAGATGGTAACTTAGCCTTTGAAAACCTCAAAGTCTGGGGAAGCAGACTATGCTCAGAATGGAGTAACTTCAAACCAAGCTGTCATTTGGATGGGACATACACCACCTGGTCCTTGGAGGGGCTGCCAGGGGTGTGGGCTCTGCAGCACGCATGTCATGTAGTTGTACACAGCCCAGTGCACAGTCATTTTGCTTTATTTGGACTAACAGGCCATCTGCTGTGCAGAGTTTGAGAACATATCACTCTTGGTGTGTCTCTTCTTGACAGGCTGTAGTGATCCCACAGCTGCAAACACATAGTCCTTCTGACCCATCCCAGTTTCAGTCAGCTGTGCACAGCTCTTGCTGGGAGAGAAACACAGAGATAGCAGGTTTGGCTTGGGCCCACATCTGGCCATTCCCAGTTCCACAGGTGGCTGCTGACTGAGAGGTGGAGAAAGTCTTTTGTCATCCAGGCGGACTGATGCTCTAATGTGCTTTTACTTGGGGCATGTAACGATGGCTAAACTCCAGTGTAATGGGCAAGTTTCTCTGGTCACTGTTGCAAAGAAGAAAATGAAAGAATGAGAGCTCTTTTCAAACACTGAGTATAATATTGCTGTCTTTTATCACCATCCTTCCTGTCAAAAATTTTAAACATGAAAGGCCCAAACTATGATCTACTTTGTTGTGTTCACCATCTGAAAAAAACCGCAAACCAAAGACAAGCATAAAAGCAAAGACAAACCAGACACCAAAAAGCTCAGTGCCTCCTAGTTGGGATGACGAGCCAGCTGCTGTTGGACACAGAGCAATAGTCTCCAGATGATGCCTTACACCAGCTGACTAACCAGGAATTAATCCTGACAACTGCACAGGCTTTCTGTTATCTGCAGGTATTGGAACCCCTTTGTATTTTTCTCCATCTGCAAAAATGAAGATAACAGGAACTTGGTTTGCCTCATCTGAGGATTCAGTTTACACACTGAAAAAGCCTGTAAAGATGTAAATATGTCTGTAAATCTACATATATTTCTTATAAAGAGACACCTTTCCCTACTGAAACTCATGCACTAATACATGTACTACCCGCATGCTTATGTACAGTGCAATGTATGTGCGTAGTGAAGGAGGCACGTAACCTTGTGATTTGCACTTTTAAGGAAGATTTTGAAAAACTTCAACACTACCTACAAAAATAACATCCACTTGACACTAAAGTATCCTGACTAGAGGCCATAATTAAGAAAAGATTGAGAACTACGTCACTACCTCTCCTTATTCAATGCCTGAACAAACCTGGCAGTGGAGTAACTGAGGGGAGTAATTTCCTCAAGAGTAGTTAATTTTTCATAATGTTCCACTGCACTAATCAAGCTTTCCCTGTTTAGTGCATTTAACCGCTCTTCCTCTCTGAAAAAACTGTATTCAAGGAAGAACTGTAAAGATCATTTCTGCAGGAACGTATGTCATTTGGTTCTTTGTATGAAGAGCAAGAACTAGGAAACAAGGAGGTGGTGTCCTTGTTAAATGCCTGAGGCAAGCTCTGAGGTTCCAAGAAATGCAGAAACTCACTGGAAGGAAGCTTTTAACACAACAGCACATAAAATCCACTTTGCTGACGAGTCTTTAAAGTTACCATTCACTACAGAAAGCTCAGTAGAGCATACTTTAGTCCACAAATAATTCCCTACAGCCTCCAAAAGTGTTTCAGAATACATTTGATTATCAGGCTTTCCAGACACATGGGTGTTACTAGCAAGTTCTATACGATTTTTCATGTGTTAGCAAAACATAAATCAGGCACATAAAGCTCTGGATAGGTAGGCTCTTCTAGCTGGGTGCCAGACAATCCTGCCCTTTCTCTCCACCTCCCCTTTCAGAGGTGTCTGTACACACAGATCACCCAGCAGAGTAGCTGCCTTCTCTTAGCTTTTCCCTTAGGATTCATGTATCTTTTTGGTTACCATATGTTCCCTCAAACATGGGGAATCAGCTTCAGTTTCATCAGAAGTCCTTTCAGGAGAAGGACTGACAGACTATCCTTCAAGAAAACTTGCTATCTGAGGTGCCAGGAGAAATCACCACTGCTGTAGATTTGACCAACAGGAATCATCCAGCTGCTTTCTCAAGCATCCTCCTGATTTTGAATGTAAGTTTAAGCAGACACAAAGTGAAAGAACATCACCTGCATAAGAATATGCCAACACGTTTTAACTATTCTAACGATTAAGAGGGTGCTTTTACCTAGTCACTGCCTGCTCAAATGTCTGTGACTGCATACCACACTATTCTAGGCTCATTGCCTTCAGCCCTTGTGTTCTGTCCCTGAAATGCTGCAAATTCTGTAAGCAAAGCCACAAAACATTGTGCATTCTTAAGATATAGTGGTCTGCATTTTCTTCCATCAGTTCAAGCTCATATTCCCCATTCCCTGGTTGATAATCGATACCTTCCCCTTCTTTATAAAAAGAATGGGAAAAGCCTGGCCTCTTCATGAATTTCTACAAGGCTTGCATCAGAGCATTAACTTCTCTGCTAAACAGCAAGATAAATGACCTCCAGCCTTTGTGTGACAAAGGTGATATAATAAAAGGCTAGAGCCATCTGAAGTGTCTACCTCAGACAGGGCTCCTTGCCACAAACAGTGCTACTCAGCTGTGTTCCCAGGATGCGCAAATTGCAGCTGGCTTGTCCAGTGCTGACAGCACGTGAAGGCAAAAGCAGCATTTGTCAACTTGAACTGATTGAACACATCAAAGCAATTAGGGAGTTCTAGGCAAGTGACATCAGGGGGTGTGATTCCTTTCCAATGGTGTATCTTGTGTTCTGATGTAAAGTGCAAATGTAACATCAGTTTCATACCAGTGCTTCTTTGACCTCGGGAGAATTAAAATACAAAGTTAAAATGGAGATTAAAAGCTTGTAGTGCTGGGAAACACATGTGGTTCTACAGGCCAAACTTCTTGGATTAAATCAGAGCATTTTCCAGAGCGTTAAGTGGTGGGGAAATAGTGAGTTACTTTGGAAAATAAGAATGTGGAGAGAAAACTTATCTAGTGGAAGACAGGGAGCACAAAGAACTGTGGTTCCATTCTTCCAGTGCTTCAGTGCAACATCTTTGACCTCTTTACATCACCTGCTCTTGACAGATAATCACTTAGATAATCGCTCTGCCATCACTTAGAAAATCCGACCGCAGTTAGCCCCGTACTGTGACCTGCTTGCACCTCACTATCCTGCTCTGATATAGACTCTACTCCAACCACCTGTGTTGAGTGGAAAGGCAAATTACTACTCTACCAAATGAAATAAAATTACTTAAGTCATGTGTGTTAAGATACCTTTAAACACACAGGTCAGCACTAGATTACAAGTCTTCTGTTTTCATGTGATCAAGTCATTACTGCCAGAAGCAAGACATCCCAGACACTTCCTGGTTCACCCATATTCTAACTAATAATGATTTGAACAGCTGATTCCAACAGGAGAAAAAGTTTTGCTGAAATTACTGTATAGGGACAGATTAATGGGTTTAATACTAATAGTGGAAAAAATAAGAGTGGCAAGACAAATGGATCCATCTGACACTAATGGTTAGAGTCTGTGGTTTCTAAGATAGAACCTTCCATATACATATTTTGTGTATTTGACAGTTAATTATATCTACATATACCACCAAGACCCTCACAATTACACAGAAAAATTTCAGGCATTGTAACAAAAATATTACAACTGTGTCAATTTTCTCCTTCTTTCAAATACCTTCATCCTTAGGCTCAAGCCCTGAATTTCCAAAAGCAGATCCTTCAACACCCAAAGTAAAAACAACACAGCCAACAAGTGTTAACTCCTTCAGTGGGGCAACTGTAAAACTTTCCAAAGAAGGATCTTTACTTCTTGCCTGGATCCTATGCAGTCTTTACAGCAACACTGACAGACTCTACAGTTCAAATTGGTAGCACAGAGCTCCTTTAATACTAAGTTCAACTAAAATATAAAATCCAAACTTTCTTCTGTATCTCGTTAAACTTGTCTTTGTATGTTTCCAGGCTTGGACTGATTCATATCTGCCTCTTCTACACTGAGCTTTGCAGATCTTTTTTATCAAAACATTTAAGACACTCAGGACACACTACAGAACAATGAGTAGTGAGGACAATTTCATAGAGTAGTTACTCTTCATAATTAAAAAGCTACAGAGCCAGCCACTGAAACCAGGGACTTCTTTCTCCATTGCCCACAAAACCCATCATCATTCCCATGACTCACCACATCAGAGCCCTCAAAAAAGCACATGGTACAAATAGTTCATGCCAAAAATGCACATCTTTAAGCTCTATCAGACCAGCTCCACAAGATGCTCCTATAAAATGCTTCAGTAAGCTCCAGTTTCTGCAAAGGTCTATAAAACTCAGCTGTGGTATACAAAAACAGTGATTATTTTCCTCATACCTGCACCCTCTCTTGGTACTTGTTCTGTACTCAGGAGTAATAGAAGTGTTTTAACAGTGCTCATAGTTCAGTAGTGTTTATTGGGTTTAGGTAATCCCCTACAAAGGGAAACAGGATACCCTAGATGTCACTCAAGAAATCTATAGACT
>VWZF01006287.1:415121-435680 GCA_013396755.1 Sclerurus mexicanus | reverse complement strand
ACTACAACCCTGGAAACTTCATGGGACAGCTAAGTTTTTGCAACAGATGGAGCTGCTTCAAATGGCCACCAGTTTAACAGATGCTTCTGATTTCTCATTCTTACGGAAGTTTTCTTGTTCCTTTTTGTTTTCTAAAACTTGCTTCCATAGGTAATTAATGTACTAACATAACTGTGTAAATAAAGCTTACAAAAGAGATACAAGAACATCTATGTCAGAACTATTTTTACTCTAAGTTACTTTATCCTGGTAGTATGACCAAAATTTTAAAATAATTTACCTTAGATCAACAGCTTTTAGCAGGAAGCTGGAACTGTTTACCACAGATAAAAACACCAAGAGAAAAAGCAAACAAAACTGAAACACACTGAGCATTGAAAAAGGCAGATTAGAAAAATTTGACCTTTTAAACTGAATTGTCTTTGCAGACAACACCTTCCATCTGAGATGTCCAGAGAATTTACTTTTATTTTGCCTGTAAAAAGACTGTTTAAAACAATTGCTTTTTTCCCCACTTTAATTCACTTTCATACTTCACAAGGAAAGGTAAGAGGCAGGCATACTGTAATTAAGGACTTGAGACCAGACGCTACAATAACAGCAAACAGCACATTAGAAATGTTCCTGCATATGAGAGGCTGGGAGGGGGGAGGAAGACTGACTGATGCACTTGATAAATTCACATCTGTTTTGATGGACAAAACTAACTTTTGTCTTTCATTACAATCAAATATTGTACCTGCACACAATAACAAAAACACATGCTGACAGAGTGTGCATCTCTTGATGACTCTGGTTTGGACATTTACTTAAAGGAAGCACTGGAACAGGGAGGAGCAAGCCCTGTGCACTTCGAACACAAAGGAAGTCTTACATTTGACTTTGACCTGACAGAGGAACAGAAATAAAGGATAAAAATTGTTGTTCAACAACACTACTTCCCCATCATTAGAGCTCACACTCCTGAAAGGCAAATGCAAAAATACAGAAAAAAAAAAATAGATTTTAGGATATGAAATGAAATTAAAAGGTCAGACAACTCCTGCTACGGACAAAAATCAGATCTTGAAGTTCTGAAAAGAGACATTCCTCATTCTGCCTCAAGCCGGGGTAAGACAGGAAGAATAAGATTTCCAAATGCAGAGTCTTGAGTTATGAAGTATCCTGAGGAATGCGCGTGTGCGTGCTGGAAAGAGAAAAGCATTTGTTAATGCATAACTCCCTGCAACACTGACATAATTTAAGATTTCAGGGCTTCTGTAGCATTATTTATTTCTCCCAATCTGCTCCTCAGTTCTGATTGTCAAATTCAAACCCAGCATTTTAGATCAGCCACATCAAGGTGATCTAAACAGGGCCCATCAAGGCAATTAACTTGGACATCTCCTGCTGTTCTTTTCAACAAATCCCATGGAGATGAGGCAAGTGGTAAATCAACTCCTGATTTCTCTTCTTGGCCTAGACCCCATGTTTCTATTCCCGTCTATTACAAACTTAGATGTCTTGGTTTGTGACAGCTACCATAGAAATTGCCAGAACTGTGCATGACTATCCCACAACCTGAGGATGCATGTACAAATGATATATGACCAGACATACTCCTGTAGAACATGGGACAGCAGCATTCTGCTCATGTGATATGCTTGTTCACCTGAGAGGGGCAGCTGCTGTGTACTGCTCTGGACAACCTTTGTGAAATCCTACACACCCCTTTCCAGTTAGCTTGCTTATTTGCTGGACAAGTTAGATGGCCTGCATATACCTTCCTTCCACCACTAGGTAAAAGCCCTCCTGGATATCAAATTTAGCTTGAGCCAGCAGTGTGCCCTTGCAGTGATCAAGGCTAACCTGCAGAGTGGGCTGCATCAGCAACAGTAAAACTGGTAGGCCAAGGGAAGCTATGTGAGTTCAGTTTGAGATATAAACTAGAGGGAGTTCAGCAGAGACACAAAGAGACAGCTGTGAGGCTGGATGGTGCTCTTGGTATCCAAGGAGATGCGTCATCGTAACAAGAGACTTCACTTATGACAAATACAGAAATGTGTGAAACCTCATCTCTAAAAGGGGCTTTTCAATATCTGAGTGCCAAGCTGCATATCTAAAACAAGCTAAACCCTGATTGTATTAGCTTACCTGCAGTGCAGCCTTCTGCTGTGCTGCGATGTGCTGTTGCTCAGCATGATCACGGAAATCCTTGTTCAGAGGTGATCTTGCAAGTGCAATGCTGCAAAAAAGAACAAGATGGTATGATACAGACCACAGACAAAACATTCTAGCCATAGATTTCCATGACTTCCTCAACTCCTGATTTATTCAACTCATGGCTTGACAATTGTTAATTGCTGTTTGGAATTAATATTTGTTAATATAAGAGTTAAAAAGGTTAATGGAGTGACCACAGCTGTACCATTTGAGTCATCATAAACAACTCATGTCAAACTACACCTGAAGCCTATTGTGGATTTTGCTTATGGGTTCAGTCTCACTGAAGTCAGGGAAACCACTGGGGTGCAGTGTTAGACAACATCAGCACGTTTTAAAACAGGTCAGTGCTTTCACCACTACTCAGTCACAGAGTGACTGTACTAAACAACTGTGATGAACAGATTCTGTAGACTTCAGTAGAAGAGTAGCTCTTGAGCAGGTGGGCAGTAGTTCACTGCTTATGGCAAAGGAGTTTCCTGTTAACATTAACTGAAATAATGATCCCCTGACGATAGCTTGGAGTATCTGAAACTGATTTAGCTCATCTATCTCAGCGCAGCACATATAGGGTTTCAAAATAAAATTTATACATGTTTTTTCTTGTCCTTTAGATCTTTGGACTTGTCCACCTTCTTAATCAAAGAAGACATAAAAAGCATCCCCAACACTATATAAGTAATGGATGGAGATCAGTGAGGATTGCCATTAGGACTGTATTGCAAGACAATTCACAACTACCTCTGGAGACTGGTGCTGAAAGCCCAGCTCTCCTCAATCATAGAGAAAAAAGTACAAATGACAAGGCATCCAAGCAAACTCATCAACTTTCCCAGTAGCAAAAATGTCAACAGCTGATTTAGTAAATCAGTTTTTGAAAAGCAGCCATGTTCATGAATAGATCTTTAGCCAAATCTATTCCTAAATGCATAACAAAAGCTAAACTATCCAGAGGATTGTTGCCTATGACAAATATTAAGATAAGCTTCACTGATGGAAGAAAGTGCTATTTGGTTTATTTAGAACAATATCTTCAGTTATTTTGAAGGTATTTAATCTGTACCCTCTTAACTTTTCAATATGATTTCTGTAGACAGTCTTTAGGCTTCATCATAAGGTGACACTTTTCGAGAGAGGTCATCTGTTCTGGGATAGAGGATTCTCATGCCAAGGCCGGAAATCAAATTAACTCATTCACCCTTATGCTGTCCACGCCCCTATAATGCTTTAGGTGCAGCAAGCTCTTTAGGTCAAGTCTGCAGAAAAGTTATGGTCTCGTTTCTGACAACTCTGTGGTCCAGGACCTTTGGCACAACATCAAAAAACTGTCACCTTCTTGAAAATCACACATCAGCCAACTGTGCCAAAGCAGAGAGTTTGACTGCTGCACTGTAGGTTTCCCTCATCCCCACCTTCAAAACTAGTAAATTCTAACTATGCTTACTAGAATACAGTGCTATTTTTTCCTAAAGAAAAAAGAAAAGAAACAAGCACTCCCTGAAACGGCATCAAACTTGTAATGAAGTACAGAAACACTATTGACAGGAATCAGGGGTCGTACCTAACAGCACGATATTCCCATTTTCGTATGAACAATTTTGCTTGAATAATAACTGCATGCAGTTATTATTAATAACTGCATATCTCACTCAAGAGATATAACTGAGGTGATTTCAGGTATACTGCACTCTTTTTGACATTATGAAGGAATTAAAAGTCACTTAGAATCTCTTTGAAAAAAAGATACAGGCAGCACTCAGACTCTATTCAGATTATTTGACTCTTGCACAGATGTTGCATATTACATTGTGTCTAGAATATGGCATTGCACTCACTTCATGCTAACCCAGAAGTATCTCCATTTCTCTACATAAATTACTGATTTTCTAGTTACTGATTTATGACAAAAATCTGATCTTTTTGCCTTGTATGGGAGAAATCCCAGTAACAGCCCTTGAACTCAGGTTAGGTTATTACACCTTATGGTGTGGAATGATCCTTACAACACAGCATCCTTTACAAGATTATCTGCAGTAACATAAACTGGCTTTGTCTTGCACATAGGGAGTTTCAAGAACTCACTCCCACTGTAATTGGTCTTCTCTAAACACACAGTATCCTGAACCTAATGGTCTGCTACTTCCATTCCCTACAGGATTTTAGCTTAATAATTAAATGCCGTCTCAGTGCCTGCTTCCTGATTTTGCTTTATGGTAGTACACTTGAGTAAGCATATCTGCTTCTCCCATTCTCAAATGGAAATTATGTAAACCAAAATTCAGGATGTGTAAACAATTTTAAATACTAGTATGTTCCTAAAGAGCCATGTCCCTCTGCCTTTTTATTAAGGATGGTCAGAAAACACTTCTGATAAGTGTTTATGTAAGTTTACAGCTCACTTGCTGTTTGGTTCTTTTCCTTTGATGTAATCAGTGATGTCCAAACAGATCTAAGAACATAAAATACCTGGCTCCAGGGTGATTTGTGGAAGACTGGTTTTGCATAAGTAACTTTCTCTTCTCCTTGTCTAGTTCTGCCAGGATTGCAACCCTATTTTTATTCTGGAAACCTGGTGGGAATGACAGAAAAATATTAGAGATATTTATTTGATTTCTGTGGCCCAACTCTAACCTTGAGGAATTAAGAGCTCCTCTACAAAATTACTTTAGGATGAATACACTAATCTTCAAAGCTTTGTACCCTTTTGAAAAGGTTATTAGTAAAAAGGCTTCATTTTTCCTTTTCTCATTTTACAACATGCAATAGCTTCCATATGCTGTCATGCATATTAATAAGTTTTAAAATAGAGGCTTCTACCTCAAGTTAGATCCTACTCCTTTGCAAGCCAGCTCTGGAGCTACAATCATGATACACAATCAAAAACAGGTAAACTTACCAGGTTCTAGATTCAAAATGCAGTCGCTGAATGTTCAACTCAATGGTAACAATGAAATAATATATTCATGGGGCCTAATTTCTCATGTCAGTGAACTCAAACTATAACACAAATACTATATATGTAAGAGGTAAGAACGAGCCCATTACTAAGCTTGCAAGTGTGCTTATACAGTTACTGTCTTTCATTCAATCTATGCAGAAAGGTTTTAGTTTAAATATACTGATATCCTTACATGTACACACTACCCTTTTTCTGAGGATTATCATGATGCTGGATTAGATAAGCAAAATTAAACCGTCAGTGCACAATACAAAAATGTGGCCTTCATTTGCTTTCTATATCATTCTCCCAAAGGGACCCTATACACTACAGAAGGGGTCAGAAATTAGAGCATTCAAAAATGCTCAAAATTGCTGCTGTCTATGGATTTTTCAAAGTTGCCTTCTAAAATAAAATGTGCCAGAACTGCTGTACTTACGTAGGACTCTTATATAATAAAGGATCTCATTGCAGTGAAGTTACCTCCTCCATACTAGAAGTGAAAGTCATTCCCAGTGGAAACTGCTGTGTGTTGTGCCCCTGCCCTGAGTACTGTTGTAGTGACAGCACTAAAACATGGTGGCTCACAAGCTGTTAGGAAGGCCAGACATGTAAGGGGAGCATTAGCATGTGAAAATACAGTGATTTATTTTCAGTAGCTGCACTTGATATTCATACCCTTTGAGAGACTTTCTGTTAAATTACATAACCCAGTACTCCTTTCATGTGAATGGCTCAATGAAGGAGACATTTACCAGTCAGAAACCTTCAACTCTAAATAATAATTTGCATCCATACTGCCTTGCTATCAAACCCTGACCTTTTTCTTTAACCATGCCTAACATACATCCATGAGCCCCAGGCTCTCAAGAGTTCTTAAATAAAGGGACCAGAGTCTTTTGATTACATGTTACAGTGGTTTTATACAAGGTCACCCATAATAATTTTTACATTTGTTAATAGATTTTTTAAATTACATTTAATTAACTGCTATTTTTTTCTGTCCACTAATCTCTCCTTCCCACATGGCATTAGCTTCACTTAAACTATTTTGCAAGTGTATTGCTCATTGCACACAGTTTTTAGCCAAAAAGCTAAATACCTGACATATTACTCAGCATCCTTCTGCTACATCTGCCTATACTGAACTGCATGAATCCAAAGGCATGCTTGGAATTCAGATGATAGTGACTGAGGAAAGAAAATACAGACCAGTTTTTAATATAAGTTGCTGTGAGCTAAAAAAAGAAAGATTAAATGTGCTTAAATTTATCATGAAGCAGATGGCATGATTCAGAAAGGGTTGAGACATTTTAAATGCTGTTTTTAAACTGTCATCAAAAACTGCAGAAGATTCTGTCTTCAATTTTAATAAGAGTCTCGTTACAGTACCTTATGGCAAAACCTCTACAGGGATTCAGAAGAAACCCAAGTACTTTTTCTTCCTTTCCTTATCTCTTTATTAAGAGCTTTGTGGTGGGGATTTTTGTTTCAATTTTTGTTTTTAAAGTGGTATTTTGCTCTAGAATTCAGACAGTGATCATCAGCAACTTGCTGTGCTGAAAAAGTCACTTGTTTAAAATAATTTGTTAATGGTAGGCAGAAAAAAACCTGCTTGAGAAAGTGGAGAAGCACACTGAATATGTGCATGTTAGCGCTTCTCAGCTCAACAACGTCAACAGGTAGTTTAAATTTTTTCAAAATGCAAAGCAAAATCTGTTCATTTAAAAGTTAACAATAGAGGGGGTGGAACCTGAAAAAGCCATTTTAGAGAGAGAATCTGGCATCCTTAGAAAATAATTAATCATACCTGGCAATATATAAGCAAGACTTTCATCAGATTCTTCCCCTCCCAGGAACCCAAAGTGCTTCCATAAAGACCAACCTGAAACACCTACAGAAGTTTCCTACTTCAATTATAAATAGAGTAATTTTTCATGTGTAGATTTGATATGTCTGTTCTGCTTTCTAGCTCTGAAAATGTGGACATGCAAAAAACAAAAGCCATCCCTAGTACAGGCCGGATTCTAATCTGTGAAAGGAAGTGTAAATTTTAAAACACAGGAACTTCTAAAAAAAAAGCTTTAAGTTTTGACTTCCCTTAACTGGACTAGGTTGCACTCCTACTAAACCTTGCGTTTGAACAGTTAATGAATATTGCAGTTCATTAATATTCTTCTCTGCTTTGCAGATACAAGAGTCCTGACACAAAATGACCTGTTCAAGGCAGCTAAACAGACACATTGGGAGTGCCAAATGTCAAACCAAGCACCTAGATCCTCAAATTACTCTCTAATGTAGATGAATCAGGTCATTTAAAATTTAAGCCTTTCTGACACATCTGACATCAAGCATTGTATCTGTGCAGGAGCTAAGAGATTACTTGCACTGATGTTCTGCACATGAAGGGCAGAAAATCTGAGAAAGCTGAAGCCCTGCTGAGTGACAATGGCAGCTTTAAGAGCTCACAGCAAGCTTCACTCTTTAACCTAATCCTAACACCTACTCTTACCACCCTATCTCACCCATACCTACGTCTATAGTTCTACAAACTAACTTTAAAAAAGATAAAGGTGATACTCCTCCTTGCCTTGTAAAGTTCTTGCTTTTCATTGCTTATCTTTTTCTTCATCTGCTGGTTGCTTCAAATTCACAGTATGTCTAAGTTTATTCTAAGATGCATTACTTATCATTTGGGCATAGACATGTAACAGCACAAATACTGTGAAGTATTGCTACAGAAGCAGACTATTCCTAAGCACCTTCAAGTGATTTCTGTAACTTAGAAGCTGACTTCCATGCCACGAAGTGTACCACTCAGGCCTATGAGCTCTGGTCTGGACAACACACAGCATGTTAGAAGCTTTTCCATTTCTTTCAAATGCTGTAGTCAAGTCTCATGCAATCAGTACCATGTGGCATTAACAGCCTGAAGTAAGGTTTTTCATTTAATTCTGCTTGGTTTTGCTGCACTGATATGCAGCTTCTCCTCATGAGTGCTTTCCTAAGAGATCAATGAATAAAAAACAGTCTAGTCCACAAAACTTAACCTTTATAGTCCAAGCCTGTAATCAACAGAAAACTCAAAGTAACTCCCAAGAAAACAGCCAGTACTGATTAAAGGGAAAACAGTACCTTGGTACAAAAAATTACTAACAGTCTATCTGTGCAGAAGGCTAATATTTAATTCATCCCCACAGTTCTGCCTAAGTGCTACCATTCATAATCCTTCCAGTGAGTGTTTCCTTAAATTCCTTTGGCCCAAGAAGAGAGAAACAGCACTTGAACAGTACTAAAATACATGCCATGAAGCAAGCTAAAAATGCGGTGTTTGTATTAATCATTTTCACTACCAGCCTGCATCTGGCCAAGATAGAAGACCTGAATTGTTGTCCACATTTACCTGTTCTTTTCTAATTTTCCTGGTTGTACTATTTGTAAGTTTCTTTGGTAGTTAAATGTGATAGTGCTTCCTACCTGCTTAGTACAAACAATTTTCATATGATAATTATAGTTCCTGTAGTGAGCTTCTAAAGAGTATCTCAAATACAAAAACAGATCCAAGGCTCTATTAAATTATAAGACTTTAGAATGTGGAGGGGAGCAAAGGTATTCTGGGACTAAAATCCCATCCTACTTCTCAATACATCAGCATATTTTAAAAAAATCAGCTTTTAATTCTCTATGATAACATTCTATTCCACGCAATGATGCTGTCTTGTTATTCACAGAATAAAGCAAGACTTACCACTATGTACTCAAAACTTCTCAGAGTTTCTCCTCCCTGCTAACAGACAGCTCTCTGCAATCTGTGGTACTCTGTTCCACCAATCCACAAAAGTTCAATAAGCATTCCAAAAACTACCCTCCTTTTGCCAAGCAGCAAGTCAAATGTGTCTTTTGGACCCACACAAGTCATCTGGTACTCCTCAAAGTACCATCCAGCAACACCTAGTTTTGCAGAACTGCTTTTCCAGATAAGAACTCACACATAAATATGCATGAACAATTCTCTGGTTGTTGGGAAACCGAACCCAGAACTCATTTCTCACAATCAAATAAGTGGAGAGCCATACCTGATAAGCTCCTCTTTGCTCAGCTCTTCCATAGAAGACAAGCCTCAGAGTCCCACTAACATTTTCAGAGAACACCTCCAGAGGGCGATTTAAGGCCTCCTTCCATTTACTGTGTGACACCCCCGGACTCTCAGCTCCCTCTAACACAGCTACCTTGGCTGGATAGATGGACCATTTACTTGTTTTTCATGATTTTAATGATGCAATTCAGATGCATCTTCGTACAAAGAAACATTTCATCACAGTTAGCATTATGATTTTAATTGGCTTTTCCTCCTAGGCCTGGCAACTTTATCTTTGACAGATATTACTGCCTGGGTCTTGCTGTACCTATCACAAGACGGAATACATTTGACTTCTTGCTATTCCCTGATGTTGAGTACAACCCATGTTCTATACCCAGCATTGCAAGCATCTGAAATAAGCTTCAGGAAATGATCACAGCGTCACAGGCACAGCAGATACTTCCTAACCCGAGCATGAGGGTATGCTCAGTAATTCAGAGCTCCCCAGCCATCAGTGGTCTTTTCCAGTCATTTGATGTGTGTGTGCCTTCATCCAGAAGGACTGCTCCCATTCTGCTTTCAGTCCCACCTCTCTTCCCAGTCTTGACCCTTCCATAAAATAAACTTACAGTTATGCTGACTTCACTGACATATTGCACAGACTTCTCCCTTGAATACTTAAATTAAAACCTACCTTGTCCTGAAGGATTTGCTGCCATCCTTCAATTTTCAGCCCTTGTTTTATTCAACTGTAGTTCAAATCTTTTAACCCCCGCAAATATCTGCAAAACAGGCACAATATAAGATAAACATAGTCCTTTAAAAGAAGGGCTTGAATTTCATTCTGTTAGAGATCTCATGAACATGGGAACTGTTAGAAAGCATAACCCAAACACAGCATGCACCTTCCTTAAAATGTATGATACAGTTTATATTTCATTCTGATTGAAACTTTTAGCTTGAAGTATCATGAGCTGTAATCAAGTCTTCTTCAGATTCTAGTATTTTCTATCAGTAGTAACTTCTAGTCATACCTATTCTAGTAAGAACAACCTTTCAAGTCATTCTGGAGTTACACACACCTTTTTCCGGACTGAACTTCTCCCTGACAAGGTATGTCAGACTACACTCAAGAACCACATCAAACCACTGCAGTCCTTAAACGCTAAAGCCTTTGAAGACCTTGGTTTAGGCTCTAACTCAAGAAAAACTGCTTGAGGTGAGGCCACTTAAACCCCAGGTACGGGGCCAGCCGAGGGCGCCTGCAAATCCGGCCAAATGAAGGAGAAGCCCGTTCCTCAGCCACACGTCACCTCGAGCCACCATCAGCTTCTGCTTCCATCCAGTGCCCGGCTGCGAAGAGCGACGGCGAAGAGCTCGGGCTCAGCCAGGCGGCGGGGAGCGCCGGGAGCTCCGAATCCTGCGGGAAACCGAACCGGGAGCCTCCGTCAGACCCGCACGGGAGGCGCGGGCGGGCCCCGGGAAGCGCCGCCGGGGCGGCGTGAGCCCAGCGCGGTGACACGGGCCGGGANCCGGTCAACTAGACCGTGGCACCAAGTGCCACATCCACTCTTCCCTTGCACACCCCCGGGGCGGTGACTCCGCCACCTCCCTGGCCAGCCCCTTCCAACGCCTGTTCGCGCTTCCCGAGGACAAACCCTCCCAGGTGTCCAACCTGAACTACCCCGGCACGGAGCAAGGCTATGTGCTCTCATGCTGTGCTGGTTGCCAGGGAGAAGAGACCTGCCCCCACCTGTCCACAGCCTGCTTTCATGGAGTTGTAGAGGGACAAGGTCTCCCTTGGGCCGCCTCCTCCCCAGGGAAAACAACCCCGGCACCCTTAGCCCCCGCCACACCCCTTCTTTTTCATCACGGTCACGCAGTTTCTGCTTGAACACAGCAGGAATACTTGGCGTGAATTTCACAAAGGCTCGTTCACGGAACTAACGCGTGCTTTGCTTTTGAAACATGAAGTAACAGGTTTATAGAATATCTTTAATTGAGTCACCTGGTCTTATCTGGAGGATGAGCCTTGGTCTTGTAACAGCAAACTGACACTTTTTTTTTAATGTCCTTGTGGTTAAAATCAGTTTAAATCAAACCAGGCTGAGTAGTGGTTTGAACTGTGGCCCGTAGTAGCTGTAGCTCTGATGGTACATAAATAAAATCAATTACTAAGAACCGCAATAAACAAGTAAGTAGATAATCTAAAAGACTGCATACAGATGAGGCCAACACTGACTTTTCGATAGCCAGAAATCAGTCAAATTGCCCACTTCAGTTTTATATGCCGTGGTTTTTTTAAGGCAGTAAACAATTTTCATTAAACAAAGGCCTTTCTTTTTTTTAAACCAAGTTTAAAGGTAAGTACAGGAAATCAGTTATTTTTTTATTATTAATTAGTTCAAAGTGTCTCTGTTTAGACACACTTTTACTGCAGGATATTAAATCTTTTAAGGTTTTGATGGTATATGTAACAGGCATTTCTGAGCAAATTACACCTCTTTACGGCAAGGGTAATATTGGATCTGGTAGTCAAACCTTCTCTACACTGCAGGGTATTTAATTTCATCTGCTTCCTCTTTCATCAAGTATTAGAAATCCATAACCTCATCACTCTTCAGGCCTAAAGTGGAAAAAGGGCTTATTAAAAACTGTTGGTTTAGTTATGAAAGAATTATTTATATTGGTAAGAAAATACACAGGGTGTACGTGGTGATAAATGCCACACTACTGCATTAGCTTGGACAACCAAATATATATATATATAAATGTTGAAGGCAATTAACAATTTCTTAAGATCTGCTGCAACTAGTTATACTAGATGACAAACAAATAACTTACATTTTTAAAAGTGTTCAGAATGTATAAACATCCTGTCAGTATCTATATTAATTGATTAATTTGTCTTAAAATAGTGTGCTTTAGTATTATACACATATATTCTGTGGCATAGGCAATATTCTGCCAACCAAAGACTCACTAAGTGTGAAGCTTGCAGAACTGAACAAATTTATCTCTGGAAACTTGTATGTACCAGATAGAAAATTCAGTTGCCTGGATTGTTTGAGTGGTAAAACCAGTGCGTGTGTGTGTGCCCAAACCTGCAGACAGTCTCAGGGAGTTTTCTGTTTACTTTAAAGCTGTGATAATTAATACTGTGGAAAGCAAACATTGTTGCCATTCCCACATATGAGTATTATTTTCAACTATTCTCTTTGCATGTACATTTGACTGAGCACCTTCCCTCCTTCTGATTTTTGTGTTTGGATTTTTGTTTCCTTTTGTAGTTTCTCATTGTGCACTGAGAACTATCATATGTGCTGGGGTTTTTTTCCCTTTTAGTATCCAGGTTGAATATAAGAAAAAAGGAGGCTCAGAAGAAGGGGTATTTGGAACATGAATAGTTAGAAGGAGTACATGAGTTTGTAAAACTATTAGTCCTGCAGTCCACCAAACAGCTCCTATTGATTATCTCTATAATTATACACAGAACTTCAGCAATAACCTAAACCATAGAGAAGAATGAATGATTTTACTTGTCCTATCCTGCAATTCTCATTCTATCATTGGCTGTATCTCAGGATAGAATTCACTGACAAAAGAATTAAAAAAGCTGTTGACTTCTTCATAGCCTGTGACTCTGCTTTGTATTGCAATGCTAAAACTGTCTCTCTAGTTCTTTCCAAAATGGTCCCTGCTCTAAAAAAGTGATGGAAAGTAAACTCACCAAACTTTTTCTGATTTTTTATCGTTATTATTTTTATATATATAAATATTATTATTAAATACTATAAAATCCATAGTTACAGTCTTTCTCCTTGAGTAGAGTTCTGATTTTTCATTTGATAGCCAGTTAGCATGGACTTTTGCTTTCTATGACAAGTGCCCTGTGTTCCCTCAATCCTGTTCATTGTATCCCCATCAAACTTGACAGCTTTGAAGGCTATTGATGCAGCAAGAACTTACCTATTATCTTACACATGTGCGTCAATGCTCATGTGTTGGTGGTGTTGACTTGAAACTGATCCCATCTCTGTAGAGTCAATAAGCATGTGCATAAGGGGTTGTGTCAAAAGCCTGCTCTCTTCAATCTCTGTACTACAAGACGTGAGCTCTAGCAGTGCTAGAAGGAAGGATCTTTTTCAAAAGGCAGATGGCTTTTATTATTTTTTACATCCTATAGAGTGGTCTTGTTCCATATTAGTTTCACATGTGCCCATGTGCAGACAGACACAAACATTATCCTCTCCAAGGTACACACAGTGGGGAAAAGATAAAGCAGTTGAGAAGCAGTTGAGAGTGGGGGAAAAGACCTTTTACTGCCCTTGGCAAACCAGCCAAGCCTGACAGTATGACTGTTGTGGCCTCCAGCCTGCCTTAGTTTGTACTGTGCTATAGAGAATTCTAGAATTTAGGCTTTAAATAGTTGATGAAAAGCAGGTAGGTTTTACATGTCTGGTCTAGTAAATAAATACAGCCTGAAGTTAGTCTCCTGATACTCATTGTAACCCTACTGCCATTTTATGTCTCATTATCTGAACAAGAAGATGAAGATACATTATGAAGAGAATGTTAATAAACAACTGAGAGTCCTTTTCAGGCTCACACTGAGCACTTATAAAGCCATCTGCCATTATAAAACATCCCGAGTGGTATTATTGGAGTAACTGGCACTCCACATCAGAACAGCAGTACAAGAGAGGTGCAACTACCTTGAAATTTGTAAATAGATTTTCCTACAGCTGACCTCTGGATCTTTCTTCCCCCTGTTTATCCAAGTAACAATCCAAAGAGGTAGCCTGCAGAACTTTGATTTCAGTGATACAGAGACACAACTATTTTATTCAGAAAAAAACACATAAAACTGGAGACCTTTGGTCTTGAATTGGTGAGATTCTTGATCTCCAGATCGACCCATTTGTCTTCTTGCCCAGTTAGTATTACATGCACACCTATTCTGTTTCATCTTGTTTCTGAGCTGAAATGATGTAAACATAATAAATCGTTAGGATTTTGCTAGGAGAACATGCCAGTCTTTTCAGGTTAACTTGGGTTAGGACATGGGCATTGAATAGCAGTCTCCTTTCAGCCTGTCATTGATTTTGGTTTTCAATATGTTTTGTTATGGTTGTGTATTTCATGTGCTGATTGGTTTTAGCTTGCTCAATGTTTAACAAAACTGTCAATATAAAAGTCAAGAAAAATATTACAGTCATAAAATTATACCACCACAGTTGGTGGTAAGGAGCAGGAGCTGGAGAATGCTATATTGCCATGTTAATAATCACTTACAATTTCTTATCAGAATTAAGACATTTATTTATTTCACTGCTGGTATTTGAAAAATAGATGCTTTTCTTCCTCAGTTTTTGGTTGTACCTCTTGTGCCTGCTGTTGGAGCCAGATGACCCACATGCTGATACATTTAGATGTTTTCTATTTGTGTGCAGAAAACAATTCCTACAAGAAGTCAACTACATAGCATACCTTTCTCTTTTGTTTCATGTACAAAAGATTTGGAGTTCTTTACAACCTCAATGATTTTTTTCACCAGGGAGTCAAAGCTCTACAAAGGAGCTTTGGTATTACACACTCCCAAGCCAGAGCTATAGTCTCTGCTTGCAGAGACTGCCAGCAGATCATACTGCTGCCGTCTGAAGGAGTTAATCCCCAAGGACTGCAGCCGCAGCAGGTATGGCAAATGGATGTGCCTCATTATCCATCATTTGGCCGATTGAAGTATGTTCATGTGTCTATTGACGCATTTTCTGGACTCATGGTAGCAACAGCCCACTCTGGAGAAAAAGCCAGAGATGTTAAGAAACACCTGTCAACCGCTGTCGGGGTCCGATCACCAAGATACGCCGAATGGAAGAGAAAACAGAAAACTAACACAAAGAATAAACCTGCCAACACCGAATGGNCTCTCTGACTGGACAAGCCATTGTTGAGAGAGACCATCAAACACTGAAAAATATGTTGCTTAAACAAAAAAGGGGGAGCACGGACCTCTACCCACAAGAACAATTAAATAAGGCTCTCTATGTTCTAAATTTCCTAAGTAGATTGGATAATGAGAATATGACCCCAATTGAAAGACATTTTGGCGCCAAAAAAGGTCCGATAAATACGGAAGCCAAAGCAATGTGCAAGAATTTGGAATCTGGAAAATGGGAAGGCCCTTTCCCCATCATAACATGGGGGAAGGGCTACGCTTGTGTTTCTGCAGGAGGTGGCCCGAGGTGGGTTCCGACAAGATGAGTGAAGCCCTATCAAGAACCAGGGAAAGGATTATCGTCCTCCTCATAGGATCGGTGCTCGTATACAACCTCACTGTGCAGGCCGACAAGAATGACGACTCATGCCAACAGAAACGTAGAGAAAGAGAAAATGAATTTTGGAGAAAGCGGGTGAGAGATTTTCTAGAACGGAATCCATGGAAAAAATCAGACCCAGAACCTACACTACCGTCCCACCAAAATTAATCAAAATTCAAACGTACAGTAGAACCTTTGGAAGCAAAAGATTCTTCAATAATAGAAAATCTGGCTTCTAATTCGGCCCCTTGGATTAAGACCTCCCAGGGTAACCTGTGGGTGAACTTAGCCAGAATGGTTGGGAGGGATTCTCTGTGCCTTTTGGTGACAGACCCAGGGAACCCCTTTAAATCATGTCTGGTGGGAGTACCATGGTACAAAGCCAATTGGACTGAATTTATAAGAAATTACATCCCTTGGTGCTCCACCCGTGATTTTTGAGACAGACCATTCGCCCCCTGTTACCTTCCAGGTTTTGTTAAAGATAATCTTTCTTCTCATCGCCCATTACATCCACCTCCAGAACCTAAAAAAATTACATTCAAAGACATTATCCCCCAAGAATTAGAAATTTTAGGATCCTGACCGGCACCCTATTGTTTTTGCTTTGCTCAATCTGACAGCGTTTCCCCTAAAGACAATTTTTCTGTTACACCTTGCACCGATTCAGCATGTATCAACTCCTCCACCTGGTGTAATCAATCCCTTACTTCCTTAACTCAATTAGCGGCCCCCAGCCGAACAGTGGTTTTACCCCCTCAAGCTTTTTTAATTTGCAGTACCAGGGTGTAGAAGGAGATACCTAAAGGTGCAATTGGAGGACCATGTTCTAACGGAAGATTAACTCTCTTTACCCCCAGTCAGACAATTGCTTCCACTATGATTAAACCTGATAACCATAGAAATTTCAAAAGAGATCTCTCAAACGATTATCTACTTTTTCTGTCGGATTGTGATTCGACCATTCATTTTTGGACGAATCTACAGAATCTATGGGGCTCTGCTTTGTTACCACAGCTGGGAGCAGCTCATGCTTTAACTTTATTAAATCAATTGGGATGTTGGGTGTCAAAAGAGGCGAACACTACTAGCGAAGCCCTTGAAGGCCTGCTGCTTGATACTAAGACCCTGGAAAAGGCAACATTACAAAATCGGGCAGCTATTGACTTTTTATTGTTGGTCAATGGGCATGGGTGTGAGGAGTTTGAGGGTATGTGTTGCCTCAATTTCTCCTCCCATTCCCAGACCATCCAATCAAAGTTAATGACTTAAGAGCTTTAGTAGATAATCTAAAAGTCAAGATATCGAACTCGCAAGCAGGTCTGTTTGACTGGCTACCAGATTTTGGGCTCTCCCTACACCTGAAGAGATTTGTTAGTATTTTAATTTTGGATTTATTGATTCTGTTTTTGATTATGCTAATTATCCCTTGTATGCTTGCTTGTATTAAGACATTTATGTTCAAGAACTCTTCAGAGGCCTATGTCCTCTATTCAAACAAAAAAGGGGGAGATGCAGGGATACAATCTTATAAGGACTGGAAATATAATAATATTGACAACTGTCACCACCTGAAGCCGGAAGAGTAAAACCAAAAGAAGGATAAATCACCTCCAGGACGATAAGACGGATGAAACCGAAGAAGAAAAGCCTTATAGATAGTTTGGTAAGTTGTGGGTTATTAATGTATTAGGAATAGATAGGAATAATTTTTTCAAATGTTCGTTTGTATTCTTGTTTCCCACTGGTTTATTGTACCCCAGCTTCCTATTGGCTCCCTCTTGGTGCAGTGCACCATACCCTTATATGGCAATCCCCTCCTCATTCTCTCCCAGTTTGGTCATGTTCCATCCCCTCTTACCCTTCTTTGTCTAAGTTCCACCCCTGTTCCACCCTAGTTCCAGAACCTTCCCTCAGACCCCTATAAAAACTTATCTCTCCCCTCAATAAACACCATTCCTTGTTCACCCTAACTAGAGTGTGCCTCTCCTTCCTGCTCGAGGATCGTGACAGACTAGTTCTAATGAAGGTACAAGAATTTGCTCCAAACTCTTACTTCAAATGCAAGACTTAAAACTGTTTCATCTTCTGTCTCCTTGAAGTTCCAGCCCTTGAAATCAAGTACATGGGATTGTCATCCCCCATACTAAAACAAAAAAGACATGGGTTTCTCTCATGGCTGAAGAGGAAGCTAAAAGCTCACCTTGGTCTGTAATACGAACTTACAGAGAATACAGCAAAGAAAAGGCCAGCCAGTTGTACAGATTCTTCAGATTACACATTTAAACAAAGTTTAATCTACTTTGAGATATAATTTATGATTTTTGAACTCTTCTCATAGAAATATAGATTGATTTGGGTTGGAAGGAACCCTAAAAATCACCTAGTTCAAACCCCAGTGGGCACCTTCCACTAGCCCAGGTTGCTCAAAGCCCCATCCAACCTGGCTTTCTTCTCAGTGTCACAGTTTGCATCTGCTACTGAAGGTATGCATCATTGTTAAACCTAGATTGTTGCCTGCACAGATCTTTATAGACTTAGTACTCATTAAAATTGGAGGAAGATAGAAAGCTGTCTTTAGTCATTAAGACACTTGGAGACCCCCTAATCCTGTGGTTTTGTTGTTGTTGTTTTTTTATAAAAAGGCATGTTATTATCATAAATGTGTTATAGTGAACATTTATATTGAAGACCTAGTTTCAACAGTTAACCAGCTTAATTTTATAGCATGCCATGGTGCTGGAATTCTGGAAATTGACAAAACTTTCATAGTTGGAATTTAGGAGTATCACAGTAATAATCACCAAGTTCCTGTAAAGTCTTCTGAATTTTTTTCCAACCAGATTTCATCTTACTTGTATTCACAGGTGCACAAATACTCCTGTATTTTGCATATACCAGTTAGTTATTTGAAAATGCATAATCCAGTTAGTTATTTGAAAATGTTTTAAGTATTCTGTGTCAGAAGAAAAGAGTAAGGATGACATGTTCCAGCTCCTAGCAGAAACCACCTCGGTTACACAGATAAATGTGATTAATAAACAAAGGGGCATATATTGCCTCTATCACAAGGGAGTTAGACCAGTAAGTGAATCCCTGGAGCGTGGAACTTCATTCTTGTATACAGGATAATTGAGAGGTCACCTTACATAACCTTCAAAATTAGACATAATGACTTCTGTAGCAATGTTATCTGAACCACTGAATCACTCATGCTGAAAGAGACATAGAGAGGTCTCTGGTCCAGTCTCTTGCTTAAAGCAGGGTCAGACATGAGAGCAGACAACATTGTCCTGAGAATCTCCAAGGATGCAGACTGCACAACCTCCCTCTACAATCTGGTTTGCGTCTTGGCTGTTCTTCAGGGGGAAAAAGTTCTTCCTAACATCCATCACGAATTTCCTGTTTCAATTGATGTCCTTTGTCTCTTGTCCTACTGCTAAGGTCTGCTGTAAAAAGCCCAGTTCTCTCTTCCATTCTCTCCTCGTGGCGTACTCGAGGCTGCAATTAAGTGCCCTTGAAGCCATGTCTGCTCCAAGCTGAAAAAGCCTCATCCCTACAGCTGCTGCTAGCAGGGCACAGATCCAGTGCCCCACTCTGAGCTTTGTCCACTTTGTCAGCATTTTGTATAAACGTGCCACAATTGAATACAGCATATGTGATAAGGTCTAAGAAGTGCCAAGCAGAGAGTGATAAACCCTGCCCTCAGCCTGTGCTGCCTGCTGTTTTGGCAGCCTGAACACTGTTGGTCTTTGCTGCAAGGATGCAGCAGGCTTATGCTCAGCTCACTGACTACCAAGCCAAGATTTAATGAGCAGGAGGTCATTTGTACCTGCACAAAGCTAGAATGCATCCAGGTTTCCAAGCATTGAAGGTGTTGGCTGTCCCAAACAGGCTTCCTTTGCAGAAGGATTCACTTGGAAACAGAGCTGTGTAAGGATGCTTAGGGGGCAAGAGAGGAAGAGCTTAGTAAGTTGTAAGCCTTTGAGGTACATGCAAAACTGAGAGGTACTAGTTCCTGAGCAGTGCAGCAGATACACAAACCTACCTGGTGCTTTATCACAATAGTTTCCACGTAGGATTTGGATAGTCCAGAAGAAGGCTGGGATGTGTGTATTTCTACTAATTTGTATTGCTTCCTTTTCTTGATAGATAAATAGGTGGTTGTTTCTGATGTGTCATTAACAAGGAATATTTCACAACCACTTTCTCACTGGGGCCTGGCACTTGATTTGGACTTTTGATTGTTACTGGGGTTCAAACGTTACATAATATTAGTTATTTATGGTATGGATTGATTTTTTTTTTTCCATGTGACAAATAGGATTTCTCTTCGTACAGACAGCCCAGAGTGTTGCTCTCATGCTTGTCCTGCTGTGTGGCACCTGGCACTGACACCTGTAAAACTCGCTAGCTTAACTTGGGTACCCGTGCTGCCCTTTTGATTTCAGTGGACTATACTCCCCCAGGAAAGGTAGGCCCCAGCCAAATGGTTACAGCATCCAAGTCTTGTTAGGTCAAGTCTTGTCTGTGTATCTTTGTATAGCTGTCTATAGCTGGAAGGGATTGCGACAGTCTCATAGTGATACATCACTTCCCCCAGTAGCATGTTCTCTATTAGGTCTAACCAGCGCTGAGCACATTATTTGCAAAAGAATAATTTATCAGGCAAACTTAGCTGCTTTATCTGCTCAGGGAGTATCTTAAACCAGAGTATGATTTTTCTCCTATTTAGTAATTATTCTGCAGTCATCAACACTTCCCACATTGCTAAATGTGGAGGGATCACTGATTTTGTTTTTGACAGAAACATGTTGTCAGACACATTTCCATGGATCACTTCCACAGGACTTAATGTACCACCTTCCGGCACATTCCACGATCGCGAGCAGGGCGAGGTGCGGTCGGAGGCGGCGCGGGGCCATGGCTGACAGCGTGCCCGCGGACCGCCGGCCCCGCCGCCCGGGACGGGCCTTGCGCCTGCGGGGCGGCGAGCCAGAGCCGCACGGCTCGATGCT
>VWZF01006287.1:340527-413728 GCA_013396755.1 Sclerurus mexicanus | reverse complement strand
GCCCGTCTCCTTCCTGTAGCCCTCACAGGGAAAGCTGGAAGCTGTCGTTGTTTCCTTACCATCGAGCTTGCCATCAAATTGTCTGTGGTTGTCCTTTCTAGGCTGAACACCCACTTACTTCTTCACAGCACTGTAATACTGACAGGGTGCTGTTGCAGCAGTATGTGTGCCTGCTTTCCCTTCCCTTACTCTGGCACATGACCACAGGGCAGTAATGGACTTTGTGAAGTGCCTTCCCCGTGTATGTGGGCCTGGATGTGATAATTCAGTAGTGGCAGTACAGCAATGCTGATACATTAGCTACACTTGGAGGGACTTGGTATCTCTGCAGACAGACTTCCTGAAATGTGCAAGGTAGGATTTCCTGGGAGCAAGAACTGCAAGGCATGATACTGGCTCAAAACTTTATACTAAGTAGTTCTAGGCCAGCTGGTTTGTGCATATAAGGTGTTACTGAGGTGCTGGTGTCCAGAGGTGTGTCCTCTGTGGCTGTTGTCCTGGGGAGCATGGAGCTGCTTCTGGGCAGGATGGATCAGCCTTAGGGCTGTCAGCAGTATCTGGCCTGATGTACTCCCATGGTATAGGAGAGTGAGTCAAGGTAGCCTGACTTCTTCCATGTTTGACCTTCTGCTGCCTGCATCCATCATGTATGGATTCAGCACTTCTTCCTGCTCCTGTAAGGAGCCTTCTTGAACATTTGCCCACTGTTGCTCTGGTGAGAAGTCAGTCTTGCCTTCTCTCTGTGAACATATGCCTTCATCTAAGAAATTTGTCAAAGAGTTGATAACCTGCTGAGATAAGGGTACGTGACTAAGGTGGGTATAGAAATTGTGAAGGCCTTTATCTGTGATGGATTGGATTTACTCATGTTGCTACATTGCTGTCTGACCAACCTCTAACTGTAGAAATTGTCAACTGCCTTTACAGGTCTTCTGGCAGCTGAGGGTTGCAGCAGTGGTACTGTACTCACTGTCCACCAACACTGCTGTGTAGCTGGTGAGAAGCAGTGTTCTGAGGAGTAGCTCACACCCTGTAACTTTCCTCAGTTGTATTAAAGAAGCCAGCTTCTTTCTGCTTTATTACTTTGAGGTATCTTGAGAAGTGTATCAGTGTCCCTGACAACCTAGAATCAGAAAAATCTCTCTAGCTTCAGGGTTATGGTCAGCTAACTTACCAGCAGGAAGGTTCTTGCCCAGTTATTCCATCAGCAGTAGGAGTGAAGTGAGTCTTCCAGTACCTCTGTGTAGTACTGCCCTACTGATAGCACAGAAGTACTCTAAAGGGGAGAGCAAAAAAGGGCTGTGTTAGGCAATGTTTAGACTTCAGAGTAGTTTAGTGGTTGTCCTGAGAATGGCACTAGGCTAGTGATCCTTGAAGATTAAAAGGATTTCCAGTAGGAAGAGAATAACATTCTTTTTTTCCCCTCTAGATGAATTTGCTGAAAAAGCCAAGTGTCTTATCCTCCTGATTGAAGGATTCCAACAGTTCTGCTGTGTATGTGATGTCCCTTCTTCTGCTTAATACCTCACACAATGGCAAGGGAAAAAAAAGTGTTAACTTTGTTCACACCTGAGAAAAAACTTAAGCAAGCTAACAGGTGTTCCTGACTTTAAGACCATAGTAAACTCCCACTTCTTGCTCTGTGTATTGAGTAGTCTAGAAAGTGAATATGGTAAGTGGAGGTAAAACAGGTAAAACTACATTTACATCGTTAGTATGTCTCTTAGTCTTAGAATCGTAGATTGGTTTGGGTTGGAAAGGGCCTCAAAGATTATCTAGACCAATCCCCCTGCTGTGAACAAGGACACCTTTCACTAGACAAGGTTGCTCAGGGCTCCATCCAGTCTGGCCTTGAACACTTCCAGGGATGGGACATCCACATCCTGTAATCTTAGAAGTCTTAATCTTTGTTGGTAGGTTATTAGTACTTTGGAAGGCTGGCCCACTAATCATCTGACAATGCTGAGTAACTTCAATAGTTGAGTGACAGAGGGAAGTCAGCATTCAAGTCTGATTTAGGCTTAAAACTTTGCAGGTGTTATTTATTGATTCATGAGTAGGAGCTGTGCTCATCTGCTGTCTTGGCCTTTCTAAGGGCCTTGGTGGAAAGTCTGCTGGAGACTGGTACTGCATAAGTTTTGATTGAAGTCTCCTGCTTCAAAGTGGCTCTAGGTCTGTTAAGATTCTTTAAGGACTACTCCCCTTATCCAGCCTGTACTGGGACATCCCTCTGGCAAGAAGGCTAGTGACAATAGCTGGCCCAGGGCCATGAAGTGGATAATATTCTTTTCTGGATTCCTTATGCCTTCTCTGAGCAAATACTTCCTAAATGCTGCAAGCTAAAAGTACGTAAGACTGAAATCGTCTGAGTGGAGAAAGTTTGGAAGTAAAGGAAGATTGTCTGCCTATAAAGCAGTGCTTCAATTTTTACTGCAACAGATGTGCAGCCTGAGGTGGCTGAACCTCTGCCATCACTGCTTTGCATTCTTTAAAGCATGCTTTGCTTGCTTTTTTTCGAGCTGTTGAGTAAGAACACTGCCTTATCCTGAGTCAGAGAAACCTGGACAACAGGAACACCTGTCGGTGTGTATCCTTTGAGTTTTGGTTCAAACATGGGAATAATCTAGAGTTTAGAGCCTGTGTAACTTTGAACTCTCATAAACCTTAGGTTGCTGTTTAAGAACAGTGCTAGTAGAGTAGTCTCAAATTTTCTGAATCTTAGGAAGAGGGCTGTGGAGCTTTTGTTATCTGAAGTAGCGTCTTCATTCTGACTTGTGGAGAGCGGTTTTAGGAACCAGGACGCCTTGTCTTTCAACAACATCTTACCTCTTAAATGAGAGGGACATTTTAGCTAAATACTTGACTTTCACAGTGGTGCTGCAGCAAACATGAAACACTTTAGTTTTAGATTCTTGTCTCTGAAGCATTTATATATTGGCCAGGTCTTTCTGTAAGGATCATCCCCTGAAGTCTAATTGTGTAAAACATTGTCTTGATACCATCAGGTTTTTTTTGAGCTTATTCTCCCTTTACCTTTGCTAGCTTTCAAATAAGGAGACAGCTAAAGCTGAACCTAAGTGCTACTGNTTGTTTGGTTTTGTTTGTTTTTTTAATTATTTATTTGGTTGCTTTTTTAACATGAGGTAAGAGTGAAAACAGACAGGAGGAAACAATACCTCAGGATGCAAGACGGAGTCCATTGCAGAGTTGGTTGTAGAACTGAGATCTCACTGTCTTAGCTTTTGGAACACAGGCAAGCTAACCAAGATCTGGTTTTCAAAGCAGATCCTCTGCTGAGGAGGGTAAGACAAATGGGGAAGTGTCTATGAATTTCTCTCCTCTTTTTCCTTTTTTAAAAAAATAGGAAGTTCTGCTTCCACATGACTACTTGACTCCAGTGCACTAGTTTGTCACTTTCAATAGCAGCTCTGCTCTGTGCACTAGAACAAACACTTTGACAGTGAGGAGAAAAGGCATTATTAACAGGCCACTGAGTTTGGAGCAGAGGTGAGAAGTAGATGGTATTTTTCTGTGTGTGGATTCAGCCCCACTGAGGCTGTGAAAATTTAATAGCCTGCTACTAAGTATTGGAAGTACGAAGCTGTACAGTTAGAGTATTCTGTAGGCTTACTTCCACTGTCCTCTAGTTGTTGTCCCTTTAGACTTGTATCATGAAACTATCTTCTTAACACGGTGGTGCTGGCTGTTCTTGCTATGGTCTGCCTTGAGACTGGCAGCCATCTGATGAAAGTCCTGATTCATGGCACTGGGTTCTTGCCTAGCAGTCCAAAAGCTTTTATATCCCACCCATCCTAGGACTCAGATTCCTTGTCCTTTTTCAGACTTCTGTGATGACTTGGTACTGTACATGTGGGCAATTACCTATAACGTTCTCAGCTTTTCTTCTTGGCAACTCTGCATACCTTGCATTTGCCTCTGCTGACTCTAGACTGCTGATGTGAGCTTCAAGGCTGTGTTTCAGACAGTACATCAGGGAGATATCAGAGCTGATGGAATATCAGGCTTGCAGGGAGTGCATAGCCTGAATTTGGCTAGTTCATGGAGATGGACATTAAAACTCCTACTGCAGACTTCTGGTTACTAACTGAAAACTATTTCTTGCATGCTCATCTGCTTCCAAGCTACCA
The DNA here is from genome assembly GCA_013396755.1 of Sclerurus mexicanus. Taxonomy (NCBI): domain Eukaryota; kingdom Metazoa; phylum Chordata; class Aves; order Passeriformes; family Furnariidae; genus Sclerurus; species Sclerurus mexicanus. Next base: position 409,580 of record VWZF01006287.1, on the reverse strand, counting down.
CCCTGGTGAATTCCTGGACTTCTTATTAGCACCTGATCAAGTATAAATACTTGGTGTGTTTGGTGGAGTGCTGTTACTTAACACTCATTCTGAAAGGGAGCCTGGCACCTCTCCAACTCCAGAAAATATATTGAGAGTCTGAAGCTCTACTTCCAGCCTCCTTGGTTGCTATCTTATAATTATTGCTCTTAACTTTTTCCACCCACAGATGAAACCAGTTTGCAGAATAATCTGAAAACTTAAAATAGATCTGCCTGAGCTTCTACAAACCTCTTCCTTCTCTGACTAGATGAGAACTTAAATTGTGTATTGTATTTAGAGGAAGCTGGAGGTAAATTCTCAGTTTTGGGAGAGACTGAAGACTGCAGAAAGTCAAACTGAAGTTGTGAACTTGTGAAACAATGTCAGTGTGGATGTGTTGATATCTAAATCTACAGGAATGCATAACTGATAGTCACAGAGAAGTTGAGTCTGTAAGGCATCTCTGCATATCTTCTAGTCCAGCCTCTTGGCTCAGGTAGAGCAGGCTGCTCAGAATGCTGTGAAGTTGTTTTTTAAACATCTCTTTGGGCATCCTGTTCCTGCACCCAGTCACCCCCAAAGTAAAATAGCTTTCTTATGTCTAAGGGAAACTTCCAATATTTCAATTTGTGCCCATTTTCTCCTGTTCTGTTGTTGAATCCACTGAAAAGAGTCTGTCACCTCATTCTGTACACCAATCAGGTATTTATCCATATCGGTAAGATCCCCTGAGCATTATTATCTCCAGGGTGTTTGCCTTCTTTCTTTGGCATGAAGCATATTGTTGGCTCTTGGTCAACTTTTTCCTCGGTGTCTGTGCTGTGTGGGGTTTTTTTTATCATTCTACCAAGCTGCTTTTCAATGAGTCAGTCTCCAGCACGTACTGCTATATGAGTGTTTTTGCCAAGTGCAGGACTTTTTGTTTTTTCGTGTTGAATTTCATGAGGTACCCAGTAGCCCATTTCTCCAGCCTGTTGAGGTCCCTCTGAATGACAGCACAAACATTTGATCTATCAAGCACTCTACACAGTTGTGTACTCAGTACACTTGCTGAGGATGTACCCTTGTTCCATTGTTTAGGTCATAATGAAGGTATTAAAAAAGTAGTGGTCCTAGTACTGTCTGTTGGCATACTCCAATAATGACTGCTTGCCAGGTGGAATTTTTGGGGTCACAATCCTTTGAGCCCAGCAGTTCAGCCAGTTTTCAGTCTACCTTGCTGTGCATCTGTCTACCTTGTGCACCCAGCATGTCTAAGAGAATGTTATGGGAGATGTTGCTAAAAGCCTTCTTAAAGTTGAGAGGAACCATGTTAAAGTTCTCCCCTTGCACACCAGCCCAGGGATACCTTCATAGCAGGTGTTCAGTTCGTTAAGCATGAATTCCCTTCAGTCCTTGCTGAAATCTCATTGCCATGTCCTTTGTGTGTTTGGAAATGCCTTCTAATACTTGCTTGATCACCTTTCCAGGGATTGAGGTGAGGCTGACTCTCCTATAGTTCACTGTAACTGCCTTTTTGAAGCCAGGAGTGAACTGTGTTTCTTGGGCCAGGCAGCTTTTAAGTACAGTTTTCTGCCCCGTACTTCCTAAGTGGGCCATCAGCCCTCGAAGACTGAGCTTAGCTGTCATCTTGTTTAAGGGAACTGCTGTCTCTTCTGTTGCACTGCGTGTGCACATGTCAGGCAGCTCTTTTCTAGTTTCCTGGTTAAAAGAACTTACTTAAACGGACCATGGCTTTTGTTATGCCATCACTGCTCTATTCACAGTCAAGCTGCTGGCTGAATCCATTTTCCCATCTTTCGTAGTAATGGTAACTAGAACTGCTTTTTGTAGCTTTTTAATCTCTCAAACTTGTGATACCACTTGATAGGTTAATGCCATGGTGTCTTACTGAAAAGAGAGAGTGCTTGTATCCTTTTTTGCTTGTGGTCACTCTGGAGCTTGATAAGGTAGAAGCACATTATAACAGCACATTGGTGGGCTTACTTACAATTGCCTTTGTTTACAGGAATGGATAAAGGTGCTTTAATGGTATCTTACAATACAGGTACTCCAGTACTGTTGTAAAACTTAGTGGTTTCTTTATGACACATAACTTCCCAGTGAGTTTCTCTGAAATCGTCAATTCATTTCACTTCTGAGCAAGATAAAGGGTGGCTAACAAGTTGGGACAAACAGTTGCATCAGCATAACTGTCTTAGTACCATTACTTTTTTCATGTCTCTTTCTGGTAAAGCTAAACATAGCTTCTACTGTATAATAGTATTATTAAATAGTATTACTACTTTGTGGTTCTTACTTCAGCTTAATGGAGGGAGAGGTGTATACTTTGAGGTTGAATTCCGTCTTGCACAGCTTTCATAATGTTTTCAACAGGATTGCTTCATGCATAATGAGACAGAGTATTGAAAACAGATATTCAGAACATAAGTAGAGGAACTTGGTTCTTCAGATGGGTTTTAGAAGGATGAGTCTTGGCAATAACTTGTCAGCCACTGTGGAAAAAGTTCTGCTTCATGGTTGGAAAGAATCCTCTGGGCTGCCTGTGCTAGAGTGTTTCAGACTTACCCGAGTAGCTGAACACATTCTGAGCTCCTTCGGGGTAGAAAGGGATAACCCAATTGATAAAGAAGTTATTTTACTACATTTTTGTCCGCATCTCCTTATTCTACCAGTGCCTCAGACAGCATGTTCCTGTAATTAACAGTTGGAGAGGCAGAGAATAAAAGAACAAAAGTTTTCTGTTGACACGCTGCTCTGGGAGACATTGTTTCCTAGGTTAATGCACAGACTATTGCCTTGGTGTCTTCTGGCATTGTGGTCTACTCTTGTGGTCTGGCTGTCACATGAGCCAGTCTGCTCCTTCTTGGAGTGGAGAGGCTGGTCTCTGTAAAGTAGCTCAGGAGACAAGACAGAGCTCGTACAGTTCAGTGGGACTTAACTTAGTGTTACTAAATAAAAATCTACTTGTAAGGCCTCAACTACATCTTTGAGATTGTAACTTGCATGTGCTTTCAGTCTGCAGAAGACAATACACTGATTGAAAATGGCATTTGATCTTGTGTGTTTCTCAAAATAACTTCACGGGGGCTTGTTTTTTGCTGTCCTTGAGCAAGATTTTAAATGCTGAGCTATGCTGACTCCTTAAGCTGTGACTGACTTGACTGCCTGAGCCTGGGTTGCAGGGCAGTTGAGACTCTCACGTTCTTGCAGCTGGGCAAAACTGCTCCCATCACTAGAATGTAATGGCGAAGAAAGCTCCAAACTCCACCTTGTAGCTGGTGGCCTTTGCAACTGTGAAGAAAAAACTGTAAGTTACTCAGTAAATTCTTGCAGTTACTGAGGGCAATAACTAACAGCAAGGTAGCTACTAGCAATAGTGCAGTGACCAACTGAAGATGGAAAACAAATCCAGTGAGCTGCAATTATTTTAATGAGTTAGTATTTCCAATGCCAGTCCAACTTAAATGGCCTTCAAAAAGCACAAGAAGGAGGACCTAGGGAACTACCGACCAGGCAGCCTCACCTCAATCCCTGGAAAGGTGATGGAATGTCTCATTCTGGAGGCCATTTCTATCTGCAGGGATGACAAGAAGGTGATCAGGAGTAGTCAGCATAGATTCACTGAAGGTGCATCATGCTTGACCAACCTGAGTGCCTTCTAAAATGAAACAGCTACCTGGGTGGATGACAGGAGAGCAGTGAATATTGTCTACCCTCACTTCAGCAAGGCTTCTGATACTGTCTCTCACAACATCCTCTTAGGTAAACTCAGGAAGTGTGAGCTGGATGAGTGGACAGTGAGGTGACCTGAGAACTGGCTGAATGGTCGATTCCAGAGGGTTGTAACCAGTGGTACAGGGTGTAGCTGGAGGCTCTTCTCAGATGCCAAGCAATAGGACAAGAGGCAGTGGACAGAGACTGATGCACAAGAAGTTCCAGCTGAATATGAAGAAGGATTTCTTTACTGTGGGGGTGATCATGCGCTGGAACAGGTTGCCCAGAGATGTTGTGGAGTCTTCCTAACTGAAGATATTCAAGGACTGTCTGGATGCAATTCTCTGCCATGTGCTCTAGGATGACCCTGCTGGAGTAGGGAGGTCAGACCAGGTGACCCTTCGAACCTTACCCGTTCTGTGATTCTGTTTTTTGACAGATGAACTTATGGGACAAATTTTATTTTCCTAATTGGGTGGGTCAGGAGGTGGAAAGAGGTGTTGCCTTCAGCTGTAGGTAATGTTACAATGCCAAAACTTGATTCTTCACCAGATATTTTACTGAAATCAAGAACTACCTGTCTGAATAAGCATTTGGGTGACATGCATTAGCAGAGCTACCTGAAATTGTTCTGAAAACAAAGGCAATAATCCAAAGTTCATACAATGGGCAAGAAAAGAGCTTAGCCAAGAGCTGTATTCAGAGTAGTCTTCAAAGGATAAATTCTGTAGAGAGCATTGCTGTCTTACAGTCATGTTCAGAGCTTCTTCTACACTGCTGCTTCTATGAAGTGATAAGTAATAGGTGACGTGGTACAAGTGGTGGTGTCTATAACCCTTAAAGACGGGTTTTTGCTGGACTCAGGTTTGTAGTCTTAGGTATCTTGGTTGAAGACAAGTACTATACAAGCATATGGGAGCAAAGATGTTGCAGAAATGTGTAGTATAGTTTGCTGGAAAATGTGCAAAATGTCAAATGTAAACTTCCTTCTAGATTATACCTCAAAATACAGAGAGTAGGTGCTACTGTGAGAGTGACAACCTCTGCCTGTCCTGGAGTGGTCAGTAATATTACTAGCGCAGTGGTCTGTAGTGTTATTAGAGATGAGTTGGCTTACAGCACTGAAGGACATGCTTTGTTCTGATTATTAGTCTGTGCTCTGACCTCATGCTGAATTTAAGTGTGAAAAAACCAAGCTCTTTCAAACCACCCTAATGCTGCATATCTATTGAGGGTTGCTAGTGGCCTCTTAAACCCAAAAATGCTATCAAGAGAAATCTGCCAGGAAATCTGTTACTATACTGATACAATGCCCTGTCCTTATGGGCAAGTGTTGCCTTATACTGCTTGAATGAAACTTGTGCCTTCTCAGTGTCCTGTATGGGTTTTAAACTCCCTTTTGTTAAAGTTTGTCTGCATAATTTGCCTCACCTTTCCAGTAAGCTTGATGTGATGTGTTCCTTGAAAAGGAATATGTTGCACAGCAGGTGTTGGTCAAGGGCAGAGCAGCCTCTTCCTTGTCAGTGCTGCAGATGGTGTCAGCAGCAGGCACTCTCAGCTGACTTGGTGGTGAAAGCACTAACATCTGGGAAGGCTAAGTGATAGACTACCCCAGACAATACTCAAACCCATGCTTTTCTGGGTAAAAATGACACATTTGCTGTAACTTTTTAGGTACTGGTATAAGGCAAATTGAAAATCTTGAATACTGCCAAGATAAGGCTGTGTTTTGGATTGTTGCCCAGAAAATCCGTGGACATTTTTAATCAATATCATTTTATTGACAGTGTTCAGCTTGACCTCTTTAGGATTTGTATGCTGGCTTTCAGTATGCTGACTATCCCATTCCTGGATCAGTATACTTCACTTGAAGCCATATGTGCTAAATACCTGTATATGCCTCAGTGGCTGTCATAAGCCTCGACTGTTAAATAAAGGGTGTTTCTCTAGGTAAATTAGTCTGTAGATCTCATGCCTTGTTTCTTCTGTTCATCAGTCTCTGTAGATAGTTTTGATACTGTGAGGAAATACTGCATGACTGCAATACTGCTTTTCCTCAGTTGCTCTCTTGAAGCAGTCATACTGTGTGGTTTTTTGTTTAGTTGTTTCTTTTTTTCTTTCAACAGGTAAGCACTTTGTTTATTTTATCTCTCTGGGAGCAAATGCCTTTCTGCTGGAAAATGTCTTGTGTATCAGCAAATGTGATAGAGGGATATATGCACCTGCATAAACTAACTCAGAGCTTATCCAAGAGCACTCTTCTCCAGCTCTTGCAGGCTTTGAGATGTAAACTTAAATCCTCCCCTTTGAATATCTTTGCCTCCTTTACTTGCATAGTGGTATCTTGTCAGTCTGACTTGTTCTCATGAAACCTCCTCTGGTCTTGTCAGGAAATGTTAATGCAACTCATCTGAAACAGTGAGCATGCATACACAACATTGTTGTGTATGCATATTCTTTCTTGTTTAAATGAAGTGTTCACCAGTATGCTACAGTAATTTTCAGCCCTCTGTCATCTCTTTCCCTCCTGCTTCTCTGTTTCTCCCCAGTTCCTTACATCTTTTCACATTAAAAAAAAAAAAGATAACTACGGTTTGTTCTCAAAAGACTCTCAGCCAAATTGGCAGTTTGGTGACACTGGGTACCTAGATAACTGATGCAACTAAACCTGCTTATAGAGGGTGAACAGAAGAAAAAAACTTCTGCACGATGTATCTGCAGGAGAAAGCAATTTAGTTTGGACAAGCTTAATAAACTGCTCCATCTGTAATCAGCTATAAATCTGGTTTCTTGGCTTGGGAATGACTCCTAGTCATATGTTGGATTCAAGTTCTCCTGCTCATGGCCTGAAATCCTGGCTCCTGCTTTGCTGTTTAGAACGTCAGAGCTCAGGTTCTGAAAATGAAGCTTTAAACAAAACACTAGATGTGTTAGGCTTGTTTGTTAACAAGGTGCTCTTTACCATGTGAAAATGGGTTGTGGTGTTTCTGTGCACACAACTGCAGAACCCTTATAACAAACAGTATGGTTGAAATAAACTCCTTGCAGACAGACATGGAACTTAACAAAGATAGGAGAGTAACTGGAGACTTGATTCAAAAGGTCTGTTCTTTTCTATGTATTTCTGAGAACATGCAGCTTCTGCCATTTGTGGAGGCCTTTGAGCTCTGAAGATAGAGTGGAGTTGGTGCTTGTTCCTTTCTATTGAAAACTGTAGAAAGAACCTATAGATCTGCTAAAGGATGCAAATCTAAGTCTGCTCAAATCTTAAACTCTTGCTTAAGAGTCAGAAGCACTTTTCTGCTACTTTCTACAGCTTAAACATAACAGAACTAATTTTGCTGAACAGTTGCCAGCCTGGCATTTTGCTTAGGAAGATAGATAAAGCTTTCTGCAAGGACTCAAGTGCTTTGAAAACAGATGTGGAAGCTAACCTTGAATCTGAGACTGTTTATTTCAAGGGAGCAGTTCATTGTCTGGGTGTGTTAGAATACCTTTTGACATTTACCACAGTAGGGGAGGTGTAAGATGTGGCAAGCATGCAGTTACTCCTGCTCAAAGGATATGGGGAAGTGCATGTCAGCTTAGTGAAGCTTAGTAAGTCAAAAGTATGTCTTACACCTTTACATTTTGCATAATTAATGTCTGCTGCAAATAAACAACCCATTTTGTCTTCCAAATCCCTGTCCCCCAAAGGCTTTTAGCCTTTTATGCACAAAATAGCACAGTAGTATGTCTTATCACTAATATCAAAGGGCTTAACTTCTGTAAAACATCTATGAGATAGCACTCATGTTCCTCACTTTTAGAGTCTAACCTGAACCACATTTATTTTTAGTGTGATACTGCACAGTTCCCCTTTTGGACTAGGAAGAGGGGTTACCCTCTTAAGGACTATGAGAAGACAGACTTGTGGCCAGACTCTATGAACAGATGGTCTGATGTGGTACTTGACACCTTTGTGTGACACTTGCTTTTACCCTGGTGCACAGGAAGACTGAAACTAAGCCATATTGTAGCTGAGTCCCTGAAGACTTCAGCAACGGAGGTAGGAGATGTCTTATTGCTCCTGCTGAAAATACTGTTTGCCAGCATGCTTCTGTGCCCACATTCTTGCTCTGTTTAGCTAAACTGAGAACTTAGGGGAAAATAAACCACAGAGTAAAATAATCCATCCTATAAAACTTGGCTGTTGACCTCAGAAATGAGGTGAGAATCCCGTGATCTACATGAGAAGACTTGGAAAGTGCTTGTGTCGAGCATGTGGTGCCTGTGAAGCTTGTTCCAGTGTTTATTTGTCCAGTTGAAGTGCAAAGAAGCACTGTTCCAAGTATGATACCTGTATGAGCAAGAATGCTCCCAGGTTTTGAGTCATATCAAGCTGAATGCCATCATGATTAGCTGCTTCATTTTAAACTCTTATTTTTTTCAGGGATGCTGAGGAGGCTGTCTCTAGGCAACTCTGACCTACAGAGCAGAAACAGTAATTCATATGATGAACACCAGAACAAAGTCATCAGACTCAGGGCTTGGAAGCATGCTGTACTTGGATACCTATTTAAAATACCCTGAGGGCAGACTGATCCAGTCTTTATCTAGTGGCTTTTTGGTTAGATGGGCAAAATACCAGTGGTACTGCTGGAACTTTTGAGGTGAGGCTTGGCCCTCTTAAATTTGGGGGCTTTCTGCCCAACACTGCAGAGCCCACAGACTTAGTGTGTAGTACCCTCCAGGGCTAAGAAGTGAAAAATTGGGCTTGGGTCCTCAGCACCCAGCATTCTTCCTCTGCTGACATATTTTCAGATAAGAGCAAGAGAAATTACTTCTGATTTGAGCTTAGTCTGCATTGCTCTTCAAACAGCCTCAACCTTGCAGTCTGATTCTAGATGATATATAATGGAAAACACTGACCTCTTCTGAAAGTGTCATCTTAGTCCTTGTGAGTACATCCACACAAACTGTACTCCCTTTCAAATTATTGGAGAAGGGTGTCAGGAACTGGTGTACATATAACCACTTAACCTTTCCCTGGGGGATAGGTCTAGCCTTAGAAGTTGATTCTCACAGGTTGTCAGTTCTTGTTGCACTAAGTGTTATCTTGCTTGTGGATCAGTGTAGAAATGTGGTCCTTCCTCCTGAATGAATAGGATTTTTGGAGTTTAACTGTGTGGATTTTCTGTTGTTTGGCTTTTTTTTTTTTTTGGTCAAACCCTGTAGAGCACGACTGCCTTCTTATCTTCCCATCCCTACCCTACTATGTCCTCAGTGTTCTCCCTTTCTTTGCAGTTTGTATCCCCACTTCAGTGCCTTAAAATAGCTGCCCAAAATCAAGTGAAAGAGGCAGGGACATGCAATATCTCGAATCTTTCCTATGTGTGAGGAAACAAAAGTGACCTCTAATAAACAAAGTATAATGCCTGATAGAGAATGAAACTGGACATATGTAAAAAGGGGGAGCAAATGCCTTTTCTTCACTTGTTCTCTATCTAGCTGGTATTGGATAAAGTCTTGTGTGGACTAGGATTTCACTATACAGGTGCTCAGTGAGATCTTCTAATAGAATACTATACTGACAGTCACAAATGAGCTGCTCTAGATATACTGGAGGATAGAAAAGTGCTTTTCCTTTCTACACAGAGCTCTGTATAGCCAGTGGAAGAGAGCTCTATAAATAAAAAAATATCTGCTTTCAGAACTTGCTGTGATGAGACAGGTAGTGCTATGAACAAGTTTGTGAAAGCCAAGTTAATATAGGCTTTTTTAAGGTCCTTGGGAATATTTACGTCTAAACCATCTAAATATTTACATCTTTAGTTTTCTAGTCACTGGCTGCCATTCTGCTATGACTTGTTATGCACTGAAGGTATGGAGATAAGAATGTTCCAGAAACCAGCTGTCATGTGGAATTGTTGTCTCCTTAATATAGCTTTGTTTGTGGTCATGTCTCTGGGAACTGAATGGCAAAAGCAGTGGAACACCTTGAAACACAAGGACAAAATATACAGCACTCTGAATTTCAGAAGTGAAGCAGTGAGGTTCCAGGACCAGTACAGGTCTGGCACCAAGGTCTCTAAGTCAGGCAGGGTTAAGCACACCACTTGCCTCTAAACAGCGACATTTCTAAATGTCTGTTACTGTCATGTAATACTTATTGAATGGGAGTAGTGGGCATGCAGCATCACGTGGTTTCAGGCAAACCCTTTCCAGACGTGAGCTTATGTTTGCTTGGAAGACCTAGGTGAACCACATCATCTGCCTCCTTCATCGACTGCTGCTTAGACAACAAAGCTGTGTGGTTAAGCTGTACACTTGCTAAGGTAGGTTAAGTGAAAACTAACATTCAGTTTGTGGAAGCTGCAATATTGACTAACTGCAGTATTGACTAGCTGCATGCAACTCAGCAGGAAACTGTGTTGTCTTCACTTGACAATAAAAAATACCTATAGAATTTGTACCTTTCTTTTAGTCTTTGAGCGTTGAGTACTGGTTGCTTTCTCTGGCATAGTGCTCCACTGGGGGAGGCTACCATCCAGAATAGTGGATACCAAGGTCTTGAAGTTTTACTTTATGTGGATCCAAGCGGCTCTGTAAATGGAGTCTTGGAAAATCTCCTGGGAGAAGATGACAACTGCTGGGAACCTCCCAAGTAATTTTGAATCTCATATGCAGACTTCTAGTTTATAAAATTTGGTTGAATTTTAAACTTGTATGAAGTGAACTTCTTGATAGATTTAGTATCTGTTTCTAGGCAGGCTAACTGGTCAAGGTGTTTGGACATCGTAAGACAACAAAATAATATGAACAGCCTTACCAGATATCAGTCTGCATACTTGGCAGGTCTTACGCATTTCCAGCACAGGCAGTTAGTTCCTACTTGCCTTGCACTGTAGGATGCCAAACATGTGCTGCTAGAATCATCTGATCTCATGTATCCATAAAGTTGGGTGTCTTGAGGGATTCTAGAAACCTCTAAGGAATGCATGAAGAGCTTGCCTTGTGGTGATTTTACAGCTGCAGACACAAGCCTACCACTTAACCTGAAGGTCTGAATGGCACACTGTTTCTGCTGTAGGTTGTGATTCAGGCCTTGCTGGACCTGCGCCTGACCTGCTTCAGCAGGTGACAAAGCTCTGAGACTATTGTGAGGAGGTGATTGTCCTGAGAAAGTGAGGGACCAAGGCTAAGGGTCTTTGCTCTTTACTTTAGAAAAAGCTTTGAAACTTGAAGACATCTTTATGGATGCTGTCTAAGAATTGAAGAATGCCTTGTCAAAATGTGTCCTCTATGCCACCTGCCTGGCTGCCAGAAGCAGCCTCCACTTCTGTCTGCTGTGCAGCTGCTCAGATTTATGGCAGGCTGACTGTACTATGACTAACAGGTGCTATGACAAAAAGGCTTTGTAAGCTGTAGGTACCTGCTGTGACTTTGACTATGCTGATCTCTAGTAATGTAGATAGGTACTTAAAACAGTCGATGGACAGTTGCTTGGTGCACTAAAGGTGAGGGTAATGCTTGAGTTCCTGGCACTGAAGTCAGACTGTTATATAAAACAGATAATAATAGCCAGTATTTCTGATATTTGTGAGAATAATAGCTATACCAACAGGTAGAAATACAGATGGTTGCAGATCTTTCCCTCTAGGCACTGCAGGACGTACTTTTCTTTCTGTGGCAGAAGCAGACTAACACAGATGATGCAGTTTTCCCAAGCTGCAAAAATAAAAATTCCCCAAATCCCATGGAAAAAAAGCCAGTACTAATTAACATGACAAGGAGGTTTTCTGCTGGTAGAATTACATTTTGAGACATTCTAGGTTGCTGGGTCTTCTATAGTGACACTTCAAAGCCTACCTCTTTCTAGCAGTAGCGTTAGACTTCAGCCAGTTGATCCTGCCTCCTGTTAAACAAGGCTTCAGCAGCAAGAAGTAACGTTCCTGATTCACTTAGCTAGGAGGTTCCACCCATTAAGGAGGAGAAATAGTTAGCTTCTAACTTGGCCTTCACCTACTGAAAACTAGCAAAGCAGCAGGGTGATACCAGCTGTCACTGGCAGGAGAGAATCCTGCCGTTGTGAATGAGGCAGTATAGCACAGTAATTTCAGTATATAAATCATCTATCCTTTCCCCACCACCACAGCTAGCAGCTCTCCTGGTCTGAACCACAGCTTGTAAGGAAGTTCTATTTGATCTAGAGCTGGGGTGTTTCATCCAAGGTAAAACTATCCCAGGCTTGAAGATGTGAAACATTCAACGGGACGCCTGACTGCAAGAACACACTTGCATACAATGAAGTGAATTCAAGCCTTTGCAGACTTCTGTCCTGCATAAAATGTGCAAGATATGCTAGTATCGTATTGTTATTTCCCAACAGAACTGATGAGGAAAGTTGCTAACTTCATGCAAGTGGCTGCAATCTCTCTTTGGTCCTTTCTCCAGATGATGTGGATTTGTATTTTAAGCGGATTCCATCATATTCTTTAAGCTCTCTTTTGAAAGAATTTTGTGATCTCCTGTGCAACCAGACTTAAGCTGTTTCTGCAAGTTAATTAATTTCCATACTGGAAGCTTAGAATTTGACTAACTGCAGTTCTGGCACAACTTGCCATATGCTAATGCTTATTGCACATGGGCAATGATGAGCTGTCTTTTCCTTTTGGAAAGAGAAATGGATTTGTCTGTGTCTACTGTGGTATCCTAGGGTTTGCTTTGCTTTTCACTCTGCTCAGCCAAATTTTCCTGTCTAGCTGAATGGCAGGTTTTCTGAAGCCATCTCCTTGCTATGTTATCCTGTCTTGTGCTCATTCTGTTTGTGTAACTTCAGCAGCTCTCCTTATCTGCGGAGGTGCTGTACCATTTCTTCTTCCTGTTTCACATGCTTCTGCTGTGCTTAGTCTGAGCCAGATTCTTGTGTGGTTTGAACTGTCTACCTCATGTCTGAACTGGCAAGCTGTGCCATGCTCGTCCTGCTCTTTTGCTCTCTTAGGGGAGCATTTAAGCACCTACCTTCCTACTCTTGCTCACTTGCCAGGCAAATTTGAAACCTGTCGTCTGTTGGCAGCCACTTCTCTACATTAGTTGAGAGAATGCATCTAAACTCTCTGTTACTAGACAATGGTTTAGATCACCTCAAAATGTTTAGGCTAAGGCATTATTTTCTCTACTTCGGAATGCAGCCCTCAAGGTGAAGAGCAATGCTACCACAGTTCTGCAGTACTGCAACAGACAGGTGGCTGGCTGTGAAATCCCAGTACTCCCATGATGGTTCTGTGACAGTGACTAGTAGGAACTTAGCTGTGTTCTTAGTCATTGTCAAAGGCAGACCTTTGTAAGTAGCTTTACCTTGAAGCAATCTGCTGTAATTCTGAATCTTTGAAGAAAGGAGGACTAATGAACAGAGAGGGTCTCAACCAAACATGATTGCTTTGCTAAGATTACATGTTTTGCATAGCCACTTGAAGACTCTGGGAGGCTGGGGCTAAGCAGTAATTGTATAACTAAAACACTTCTAGTTAATGTGGTTCTTACTTGAAGTGATGTTTCTCTAGCAGCAAAGGAAGTCACTCTTTGGATAAATCTATTCCTGTGCTGCTAGTTAAAAGATGTGAACAAAAAATCCCTCTTCTCTGAAAAGAAGAGGCATGAATCTGTAGGAATTTCTAATACTGTTGTCAGGTGTTCCTGTCCTATATGTTGTGCAACTTGTTACATCCTGTCAGCTCTGTTTGCTATGAGACCAGAGCAGAGAACACATGAAGTTGCTGGGATATTTAAGCAAGTGGAGTAACTGCTATTATGGAGTAGTTAGTCTGTTTTCAAGTGTGAGAATTGAAGGTGTGTGAATGTACCAAGTTGGCAATAAAGGTTTGGTTGGTTCATTGGTTTGGGTTTTGGTATCTTTTTTTTTTTTTTCACTCCTGCTAAGTCTGTTTCAAGAAATGGCAGACTTCCTAAACCTTTGTATATTTCTTCCTAAAATAGCCACTTGCTGAATATTCTAGCCTTTGTCTTCCTTAGGCATTGGATGATAGTCTTGGAGTTGGGAGGATGGGAATGAGGACTAAGGAAAAAGTAGTGTTTTCATGTGCCTTAGAAATCCAGAAGGGAGGTATGCCTCGACACTGGTGCAGGAGGGTATGGTCTGTGACTGTCCGGTAGTGCAGTGATGGCAGTTCAGGGTGGGAAGCCTCTGATAAGAGTTTGCCCTCCTTCCTCTGCTACAGGAGTCTCCTGAGTTGAATTCTGACTGCATTCTAGACAACTGAACTGTTGCCACTTTGCCTGAAGGTTGTCTTACAAGTAGGTCACTTGATTTGCCTAGCTGTCTTGTTTTCAGAGTCTAAGTTAGTTCAGTCTTACCAGGAGCTCTTGGCTCAGCAATACTTCTGCTTCCTTATGAATAGAAAGCAGGTTGTGCCATACTAAGTGGAGGCGTGGTGGTAATTTGCTTTCTCTTCAACTTGAAGAACAACCTAATGTTCAAAGCTCTGACCTTAGGCAGTTGCTCAAGTGTCCTGGAAAAGGGTGATCCTTGGAGCTGCTGTAGTAAATAGCCTTTGTAATACATCATTGAAGCTTGTCAGTGGCATCTTTGAAAATACTTTACCTTGAATCTGTTAAGCTTATTAAAAACTTCCTTTTATTTCTCTCTCCGATACAGGATCTTAGTCTGCCCAATGGCACACCTGTGGACACTTCTAGCCCAGCCTCCTCCTCATCTCTCCTTAACAGACTGCAGCTGGATGATGACTTGGATGTGGAAACTAGAGACCTCTTTGTTACTGTTGATGATCCCAAAAAACACGTGTGCACAATGGAGACATATATCACCTACAGGGTTACAACAAAGGTACAAAACAACGTTCTCTTTCCTAGTACTTCCTTCTTTGTGGAATCATTTGAGGGCCTGTTCTGGACATTTACACCTTGCATTGTATTTTCTTAACTTTGTGTCTTTTGGTACCTTGTGAATATGTTGAAGATGTGACTTCTCTTAGCAGATGGTTACTTCAGTGTATGAAACTGTGAAAAAACTTTTAACATGTTGGTTTAGATTTTTTTGGTCTTTGAGTCCTAAATAGAACTATTTGTAAACTTGCAAGGCCAGTTTCTTTCATTAACTTGAAAGTTTATTCTTTTAAGTAATCTGACACCTATTTGGTTAGAGTTCCCTTACAGGGAATGTGCCTGGTTGTTGATTCACTGTTAATCACCTCACTTTTTGTGTCTATCCTTTTCTGAATGCTTTAAGCTTGTTGCTTAAGTGTTTACCACATTCTCTGTCAGCCACTTAACTATATCATAATCTTGATCCTCAGCTGTAAACTGGTTTCCATGCTATTGCTGGTTCAGAAGGCTGTACAGCTGATAGTCAAAATGAAGTATCTGAAGGATGCTAATGCCTACCAAAAGAAATATGCTAGAGATTTTTTCAGCATCTGTTGTAGTTCAGTCATTAATGCAATCTAATTATATTAATAGGAAATGTGATTTAAAAAATCCATTGCATTTACATCTGAAGTGTTGATTTCTGTTAATTAACTCATTACCATCAGCTCCTAGATGATGTTGCCATCTGTTTTGGGCACTTGTAGTCACCTAAAGCAAAAATTGTTCACTAACTTCGCTAGTAATATACTTGATCCACTTGTCAAAAAAGATTAATGTTCCTCTGGCCTACTTAGATGACAGTATATGCTGGAGACAGTATTTTCCTCTGCGATGAGGAAACCTTTAAAGGCTGCAGATAATTTTTTTCAAAATGTCTGCTTCAAAGTTCCACTTTCCGGCAGCACATGAGAACATGCAGTTTCTCTAAATTAGTAGATACCTCTTGCTGGATGCTTAACAGTCCTGTCATTCATTCTTGCTCTAAGAGTCTTAATTGCAAGAAACACTGTATCTTAACTACTAAAAATGCTAAGAGGAATTGTATGCAAGTCTTGGGGTTTTTTTCTTTAACTTAGAGCAACTTGGCCTTCAGCTATTACTTGAAGGAATAGGAAGCACAAAATGAGATGCAGCTTTCCACAGGCAAATGGCTAAAACTGGCTGACTTTTCTCTCTTACATTAAGAACACATTATTCCATCAATATAAAATACCTCTATGTAGTGGCACCCAAGTAATGTTCCTGTGCTTGGGAACCTGTGTTCAAGAGTTCCCTTCCTTCTTAAAGCAGAACTCTGGAATGTGGCTAAGGTATTTACCATATTTAGATCGGATTTATTACCCAAGAGTGTCTTTGTTTTTTTTAATTGAAAAAAAAAAATCATGCTGTACTTCTGATTTTGCATATCTTCCTGTTTGTCTGTTAATACTTGTTTTATTTTGGATCTGCAGCACATAAATCTGCTGTATTGTAACATTGCAATACTATTATGAAACTGTGTATGATTTAGTCTTCTCAATCAGCATGAAATTCTCACCTCTTTGATTTTATTATTTTTGTAAGCTTCTGGCTAATCTTTAGGGTCGGAACCTCTAGCACTGTCTACCATTATTCAAAAAGTCTAACAGTATTAATGGCGTAACTCGTTCTTGACCTACAAACAAGGCCTCTTCAATGCCAAGCTAATTGCCCAATTAGCCATTGTAGCTGAAAGCAGTAATTAAACATGGCAAAAAAGCTGCACGGAAATAATCCATAGAGAGCGATGACAACTTTCACAACACTTCCTTTGCAGCCTTGCAGGGAAGAGGTTTGAGACCTCTAAAGAGTCTCTCTGATGTCTCTGAATGAGGAGGCAGGGATAGGTGTTTTGTTTTTATTTCTCCACTTAAGATGCTTCTGGAACCTCAAAGGTTTAAATAAACATAGGCCATAAAATGAGTTATTCTGAACACTAAAAAGCAGCAGCATTAGGTGCAAGAGAGCAGTTGCTAATGCTATAGTGTGCACTTCTGGCTGTGACAGGACATCAGTGTGGGAAAGAGTGTTGACTGACTACAGTCTTGGTTGTTTTGTGTGGGTTTTTTTTTCTCTTTATACAGGTCCTTCATCATAACAGGGGAAAAAAAAAAAAAAGGAAGTCTTGGAGTATGCCCCAGAGTTTTCTTCTACTGATATCTTTGTCAGCAGGTGGTGGTGACTGAGGAAGGGACAGAACAGTGACATGAAGGAAAACTGAGAAGAAAACTTAAGAGTTTACTCAATCTTGCTTGTGTCCTTGTTTTCACAACTTGCTAGTAAGAGCCAGGTAGCATTTTCCAGCCTATCTTCTGAACAAACACATTTAGAGAATATAATGGGAATCCACAAGGACAGTGATTCAGAACTGACTCTTGATGCTTTCATATCCTGTTTTCTTCTTGCCAACAGCAGTTTCCTTATACAGAGAGGCTAGTGAAGCCAATAAAGGTGGGTGAAACTTGTGCTGGAACTTAACTAACTTGTGCTGGTCTTTACTGTGATGATTGAAGTGTCTTAGCTGTTCCTGATCTTTGTGTTCTTCAGATAGATTGATGTGCATTCTAGGGGAATTTTATCAAGCAGATCTTTGTGAGGAGGCAAAATAAAGCGTGCCCTTATGTTTTGCAGTCATGATGTCTTGAGGGAAACATAAGTAGGTGTATTTCTAACTTGACTTGTGTTGTACTTTCTAGGATAGCCAGGCCTTCTTCTGTGCGTTTTCCCATGGAGGTCTGAATGGCTGGGCGCTGTTCCTCAGGGTCATGCAGTTGCTCTGCAGGCTTGAAAGAGGAGTCTTTCAAATCAGTCAATATTGGAATCTTGTTTTCACTTTCCTATCCTTTTTCTCATGCTTTCAGTGCATGCATTGGGTAGATTACTTGGGCACATGAAACAGCTTGATTCCCTAGAGAGGAACAGGTGAAAGTGGTAGGTTCTCTTTTTCAAACAGGCTAAACTTTTTGTTTGAGGCAAAAGAAATGCTGAAGTGCTAAGAACATAAGCCTTGCTTCCTTCCCCCCGCTGCCATTCTCCTCTTTTCCTAGTTGAAGATTTTGCCCAAAACTTAAATAGTAACATGGAGGGGAATCCTCAATCAAGTCTAGTGAGTAAGGGACTAGAACTAAGGTACAAAAATACTTCCATATACTCAACACGGGCTAACTTTAGGTTTGGCTGCTAACTCCTTTCAAGAAATAAAAGAATCTTACGCAAGACCAAGATTTGGTGATTGCCTTAATACTGCCTCAACTCAAAACTATTCTAGCAACAGAAGTAAAAGTGTCTGCAAGCCTGCCTAATTTCCAGCAAGTAAAACTGAGCCCAGAATGCTGCAGTGCTGACTTAGTGGAACTGTGCTGGAATCCTCAATGAATTCCTGGAAATGTCTTGCACATTATATTTTGGGAAGGTGAGATCTGCCATGTAAGTTTCTCAGCTTCCTTTGGCAGAGACATATGTCCTGTGAGATGAGATTTATGAATCCTACTAAGGAAGCAGGAGGAATTTCGCTGTGTTAAAAACAGACATTTCTCATGCTTGTCTGACCATCCAAGAGCTACTGTATCAGTCACACTTGATCCAGCTGGGCTGGGACCAAGGCCGCTTCCCAGGTATACCGCCCATACTCATATAGTCAGAACAGGTTTTCCATACCAGTTTGGTCGCAAGTTTCCTGTAGTAGAGTCTCAGATGTCTGGATCCTTAAAATAGTTTAATCTTGGTGCAATAACAGCTGGAGCTGGTGCCTCCAAGGGGGGACCTGGAACAAAGGAACCCTGGGCTTTTATACTCTCACAGTCTACATATGTGAAATCCTGGGGCTGGTGGCCCCTGCTGTTTCTCTCAGTGTCTGGTCTCCTTGCTGGGCCACAGGTCCCCGGGCCCTTTGTTTTGTAAAGATCGATTCCAGTTCACAGCCTGTTACTTGGGGCTCCCACCACCCAGTGCTCAACCTGCAGCTGTCTCTGTAGCTGCACCCAGAGCAGCCTGCACTGACTGTATTCCTCAACACTATCCCTGAAGAGTGGCAAGACCCTCCTCCCTCTTGTGTGCAGTCTGGACAACATAACTTGCACTAAGGATCAGTTTGATCTGAGATCCAAATACTTTCAGCGTTGGTGAGGTGTTGTTAAAACCTTGAAGGGCCTTTATGTTCTACCCAAATAATCTTTGAAAAATTTAATTGCTGTCTAGATTTGACAACCTGTACAGTAAACACTGAAATGCTGCTGCTGTATTTTCATCTGTCTCCCTCCAAGGAACAGAATTTTATACATGGAAAACTTTGCAATTCTGCTTGTGAAGTAAAGGCAGTAGGAACAACTTGCTAGAGGTGAACAGGAACTAGTGTAAGGTTTGTGTACTGGTACTTACGCTGCTGTCCTACTCCTAGAGAGTACCTATACAGATTTTCTTAACTGTTAGCAGAATACTGGTTAATAAACTTCTCAGTGCTAAACAGATGGGAGACTTTACCTTCATCCTCATGCTACAGAATAAGACACTGTAGTGTGTAGTCATTCTGATGTCTCTCATTCATTCACTGTCAGATCTCTTTTAAAAGACTTTTGGGCAGTGACAGCCAGTTCACAAAAGCTATCCCTTCTGCTAAATAATTACTTGCCCCACCCTCTTTTTTCTTTTTTTTTTTTTTTAATTTCAGATTGTTGTCTGCAAGGTTAAGGTATAGCTGCCCAATTAACAGAGTAATGGAGTCAGCACTACTGGCTGAAGAGGGCTGTCTGTGTGCATGAATTATCTTGTTCTAGCCTAATACCATTCAGTCTGTTACTCAAAACAAGGAAAAATTATTCATATGAAGTCTCAGAAGTTCAATTTATAGTGTGGCACTCTAACATGTTAAATAAACTGGTGTTACTCTGAGGTGTAGCTGAGTAAACCACAAATCTGCAGTGGGTATCTACATTTTGGTAGCCCCTCCTTTACAAACACAACTACTCCATTGGTAGCATTTGTTATGTTAGTCCAAGGTCTAACCTGTCTCGAGCTTACCATAACTAGCAGGTAAAAGGAGGAAGGAGCTGATCCTGATTTTTTTTCTGTCTCTCTTACACTTCCTTTTCTAGAAGCCAAGCCCTTTCATATAACACATTAGCATGCTGTTTATAGTATACTGTAGAGCTACTGTGCTGTTGCTAGTGTGTTAAGACTACTGACTTCCCCTTAGAAAGAGATTTCTGGTGTACAACTTGTACAGGATCCCCAGTGGTGATCGGTGGGAGTAAAGTGCAATAACTGAAGAGTTTGAGCCATTCAGAGAGCAAGTGAAGAGCCAGATTGCATTTAGAGGCTGCTACTTGACTTTCTGCAAATACATGGCAATTGCTCTCGGTCTGGAAGTAAATACAGAATGCCTGCTGGAATTTATCAGAGAGTTTTAGTGGGTAGGAGTAGCAAAACAACCAAGTGCTGGACTCAAAACCAGTTCAAACCTATACTTGCTGGTGTGTTCCCCAGAGTGTGCTGGTTCTGGTGTCTAGGTGTAGACACATAGTGTGCAGACCACTCATTGCAAGATGGTCTTGTTGCTGCAGGTAGCTTATGTAGAGCTCTGTATGGGCCTTAACGATAAGGGCCGTCTGCCTTCTAATCAGAGCTACTGCAATACCATGCGCTTTAGCAGACACTCCTAGTTGGTACACAGCTTCATGAGTGCTTTCAGGCAGCTGCAGTATGTGCTGGGCAAGAGCCCCACACAGTGAGCCTCCCTGGCTATGGACTGTTCATGAATAAAACACTTGCCAGCAGTTTCTCTGCATACTTACTTTTGTGCTCAAACTTGTAATGGCAAGTTTGGTTCCTTGCCCTAAAGAATGAAAATTTTAAAGATTTAATTTAATGTACTAATATATCTAATCAGGCATACACAATGTAAACAGACTGGTTTCTTCCTCTAGGAAAACAACAAAAATAGTCCTTCATCAAACCTCACAGTGGCTTACACTCTAATCTTTTAGACTTGAAGGAGCGTGATAAGCCTGTCACTGTGAATACAGGGCAGTGGTGAAACACTTTTTCACCTGCAGATAATGCACGTCATAGAATAAACAAAGTCAGTAAATACCTTTACTTTTAATTCTTGATGGTTAAAATAGTTCTTACCCTTGGAGTGAGTATCTCACACAGTCTTCCTTGCAATCTTGTAATTGCCAAGAGAGTAACGTGCACAGTGCTCTCTGCTCCACAGACTTCTGTAAAGTTTATCTGAACAGAACTTGTCATGAAGTACAAGTAGATCTTAAAACATCAGCTCCAAGTAATCATTTTTCATGTTGCTGGTGTTTCCACTGCTTGAAAGGCCAGATGTTTTTTCTCTCATCCTGGCTTCACAGTTTTGGGGGTGAAGATGCACTGCAAGGCTTGTCTGGCTTCAGCCTTGCCAGGGATGGCTATACTGTATTTGCTGCTAAGCTCTGAAATAAGAGGTTTTGGTGCAAACTAAGTATATCCTGTTCTTTTCCAGACTACACGAGCGGAGTTTGATTTGCCAGAGTATTCTGTCCGTCGGAGGTACCAAGACTTTGACTGGTTGAGAAACAAGCTGGAAGAGTCTCAGCCAACGCATCTCATTCCCGTAGGTAGTAAGCAAGAATCTGCTCTTAAGGACTGTTTTGTATCTGTCTTCCAAGTTTGATATTTGGGTGATCTGTCTCTAAAAAAAGTACTTCGTTCTCTTTGAGTATTTAGATTTAAATATGGTGCTTTATTGTCTTGAGTGGGAATAGCTTCCCATTCTTGACTGATCATGAAGCTTAGACTTTTCTTGGGTGGCACACCTGAGAGACGACCTTTGGCAGCCTCCTTCAGGGCAATGTATGTGGTGGCTACATTTGTTGTGACATGAAAGGACTTCATCTGTTTGCTCAGTTTTAACATCTGTATTTCAGAGCAACTGAGGATTATGAAAAGCCACACAGGTACTTCAAGTTCTAGTCTCAGCTAGTTTTCAAGATGGGCTTTTGAGCTGGTTTTACAGAGTAATTTAAAACTATTTGAGCTAGTACTTAGTGACGCTGAAATTTGATAGCCTATACTTAGAAAATATCAGCCTCTGGCTTGGTAGCTATTGCAGGCCTTCAATAGGCAGAAGTTTAGTAGATTGACTAAACTGCTGCACTCCTTTTTGCTGAAACTGGCAATCTGATCACCTTATTTGATGTGAGGAGGTTGATACTAGCTTATGTGATGTGTTTTTTGTGCTGTAGAAGATGTGAATATGTAGGAAACCTCTGAGATCACCACCTTCATCTCTTTTGAACAAGGCAAATAAAAAAGGCCTGTAGGAGGGGAATTGTCAGGAAATAATAACACTGCCAGCATACTTTAGCTTGCCCATATGGGTTTGGGGTGGGTGGTGTGTTGGAGGTTTCTCTAGTCTTCCTCCCTCAGCAAGGACTAGGTTATGTGAGAAGTATTCAGCTAGGTGGCTCTGGCTTAGAGTGCTGTTTAAGTCCCTAATTACTCTGGGACTTGTCTCTAAGTGAAATGATAGCTGACTCTTTCAAAGGCAAGGAGTACTTTATAAAACCATGTGACACCACTCATTGGCAGCAAATATGTTTACTGAGGGGTAGGGAAAAGAATGACAGTGAGCTTTGGAGGATAAGATTAAGACATGTAATGTCTTAGTTGCCCATACTGCCTTTTCTTGCTCCCTGTTCTCTGAAAGGCTGGAACTATCACAGATAAGTTTCTACAGATTCTTGAGTACGCTAACAGGCTGCCAGTCCCACCTGAAGGCTACAGGGCAATAAATAATAGTCTAGTAGCAGAAGGTGAGTCACAGCCAGGGAATCAAGCTGCTTTGCTGTGACCTGGAATTGCTAGCCTAAGAGTAAGCAGATTGCCTGGATGGACTGCTTCACAAAGAATGAAATGCAAAGCACAGTTTAAAAACTGATATTAATATTAAAATTCCATGCTGTCTGTACAGAACAAAAGCAGATCTAATGGTAGAGCTGAAATTAACCACTGGTAAGCTTAAAGAGTTACCTTCCATCTGAAGTGGTACTTTGAGTGTAATTTAAGTGTAACAGGAGGGAAACTGTGTAACTAGCAAGTCTGGAGACAGTCTTGCGTTTACATGTTTAGCTGAACTGCAGAGGTGAACTGATGGACTCAAAATAGTAAGATGCAAGAGTGGCCGTGTTGTCAGACCTTTGTCACTTCCAGAAACATACTCACTAAAGTTGGCTGTGAGAGATGACCAGGTGTGCCTGTACTTCAGAATGGATTCAGCCTAGACTGCTCAGGCATTTGCTGTGTCAAGCTTGCTGGTCTGTCTCTCCTCAGTCTGGTGCTCTTGCCTGTCACAGGAGGGCCCTGTTCAGAAGCTCTAAAATGTTCAGAGAGGGAGTGGGGAGAGTAAATAGAAATGCCAGATCTTCTGAGGTTCTCTCCTCTAGGCAGCCTTGCCTCAGCATTGGATGATTGGGTGTGTGTATACACTGCTGTTTTGAATAGTGTGCAGCTCTTTTGGCATTTATTTAGAGCATCTCTTTAGAGATCTTGAGAACCTGGATCTTGAACGTGAATATCATTAGGGGGAGTAATCTAAGATATGTTAGAAGTATTTAGTGTGAGTACTGTCTAGGCTTCCGTGGTGTAACTCTCAACTGAAGCTACTCAGTAGAATTGCTAGCATTAAACCAGACCATCTAAAAGGTAATTCTAAGCATGGCTTGCACCCAATCTGATGGCCGGTGCCTGTTAGCAAACACAGCATTTCAGTTCCTGTTAAGACTGGCGTTTGATTGCTTTGTTTCCGAATAGCAGAAGCAAGTTTTTGGTCATTTGAATCTTGTGCATTTTGCTTATCTCTGACAGCCTCTTCCTGAGAAATTCGTGGTGAAAGGTGTTGTTGATCGTTTTTCTGAAGAGTTTGTGGAGACAAGGAGGAAAGCATTAGACAAGTTCTTGAAGAGAATAACTGATCACCCAGTGCTTTCATTTAATGAGCACTTCAATGTTTTTCTCACAGCCAAGGTAAGCGAGTAACTTCAAACACAGTCGTTGACAGGGACAAAAAAACAGGAACCTCTGCAGTCTCTTCTGAAATGAAGGTAAAAAGGCATTAATAAAACCGTGCAGATCAGAACTCCACCTAAAATACCAGAGAGTTTTTTGGAACCCTGAGTATTGCGTGTGACAGACTACTGACAACTGTATGAGTTCCCTTTGCTTGAAGGGAGGAAGAATCTGGTCGGCAGATTGACAGATTCTCCAGACCTGCTTGTTTTGTATTTGTGTGCCTAGATCATACTCCTATTATGCCAGAGAGGTTCAAAGTTTAGGAAATTGTAGACTTTAAAATCATTTTTTGGGGAGGAGGAAAAGAGGAGAGGAAGAGGGGTCTCTCTTGCACAAAAGCTTGCAAATTTCTCAACTTTCTTTCTTGCCTGTGCTTTTTATATTGCTTGCACTTGCCTCCCTCCAAACTAAGCATGGAGGCCTCATTCTCATTTTTCTCAGTCAACAACTTCATGCTCATCTTCTGCATGACTCATGCAGTAATGGTGCAATTTTCTTTGGCTTTCTTTAGAACTGCATTTCAAATGAGACTAGGAGGACCTGGGTTTATGCTTGGATTTGATTGGGTAGTTGAAGACAGCTATAAAACCACATCTTTTCAGTATCACATTAATCTAGCTTGGTCAAATATGGTGTTGAATTTGAGCTCACTTCAGGCTCATGCTCTGCTTGCTGTTAGTGTGAAAGTCAGTCTCCAGTGGTCTTTTATTTCTCCTCCATAATGAGCTTAGCTGCTGAAACAAGCCAGAAATGCAGAATTTATTCAGCACCTTGATAGTTAAATGTCAGATAACTCTGTTCTGCTTTTCAGCTGTCCAAACCTAATGCAGCTTTCTCAGCTGCTTAGTTTGTTTTCTCTCACCCCTGTAAAATGAATGTCAAGGGCTTTTGTCCTCAGCTCTGAGCAGAACTGCCTAGAGACAACAGGGCATCCTGGCTGGTGAAGGGAAAGGACACATATTGTGGTGACTGTCTCTAGTGATGGAACTTGCTCTGTTAGAGCAGTGGGGTATCAGTGAGGTGTGCTTGGACTCCAAAATTTAGTTACTACAGAAAGTAAGATCACCTCCTGGTTGAAAAAGAGAAACCAGCCTTTCTCCAGGCTCCCTGGTTGGACCAGTAACACACCAGAATGCTTGAGACAGTGAGTGAATAATTTTGAGTTCAAAGATCTTTTTCTGATACCTACTTGCAGGTAGTACTTCGATCGTGTAGAAAGCAAGAATCAAGGAACCACTGCATTTAAATGCAAACTAATAACTAAATTTAAAATTATAGTAGCTGCCAAGATGTCAGGTTCTCTTAATCAGTCTTATATTTGACTTAGGTTAAGTACTTGCAAAGAATACCATAGTAGGTGTTTTGAAGATGGCTACTGGTTTTGTTTGAGTTTTGGTGTGGTTTTTTGTTTGTTTGCTCTTTTTCTAAAGAACAGTTGAGCTTCTAGTCTAGTCCATAATAACATGTCTGAGTTCTTGACCTCTACAGGTCTACTTGGTGTGAGCACATCTCTTCCTCAGGCCGTATGAAGTAGGATAACCTAGTTGCAGCGGTTTTGAGATGTTCAATACTGACCCCTGCTGGAAGGAGTGAAATGCAACATGGACAGCGGTTTGGCTAACTAAACCCACTTTTTTGTGATGTACTGTTAAGGTGAAATCCCTTGAAGATTGTAGGCAAACAGCCTTGTTAACATAGGTTATCTGCATGTTGGTTTGTGCAAATATTTAAAGTGGTGGCAAGGAAGCTTGGATTTCTGTGCAGGCAAAATGGCTACATGTGGCCTGCCTGAGCTGCAGTCTGTCTTGCAGAGAAGCTGTGCCAGTCTCCCCACGCAGCACTTTTTGTATATGCAGTCTCTGCCTGCCTCCTCTCTGATCACACAGCTGGTGTGAGGAGGCTGCTTACCAAATAGGTGTGCAATATGTAGCTCTGTAGTAGGTCATCAGAGCCAGCTGGTGCATTTGCGTAATAGGTGGTATTGTGTGCTGTAACTGAGAAGTATGTGTGGATCAATGATATGAGCTGTTTTGGTGGAACCAGAGCTGTTAATGAGGCTGTACAGGAACGTGGGAAAGTCTGGCCATGTGCATGTTGAACTACTTATTTATTTATAATGTACTTCATACCATTCTCCTGGATAGTTTATCTCCATCTGGGGATAGTTTTGAGGCTGTGCTCAGCTGTACATCTTGTACAAAGCGAGTCTTTGTCCAAGGCTACATGTCATACATAATCTCTTGCTTTCACAAGATTTGATCTTGACTGGAAAGTATCCTTCATTGTATTTATCTTCCAACATGCAAGTGAAATATTTATAAATGTGTTTTGTTTGTTTTGTTTTTTTTTTAATTCCCAGGATCTTAATGCATACAAAAAGCAAGGAATGGCATTGCTGTCAAAGGTGGGGGAGTCTGTCAAATATGTTACAGGAGGCTACAAAGTAAGAAGTCGGCCACTGGAATTTGCAGCCATTGGGGATTATTTAGACACGTTCTCTTTAAAGCTTGGTACCATTGACAGAATAGCACAACGGATCATCAAGGAACAGTTGGGTAAGGACACAAGGTGCTTTATCATAGTACTTCAGTCTGAATGCTCTGTGTCTTGCTTTGGTTGATAGCATGATCAAGACAATTTGCTTTGGTGATTTTGGTCTGTAATAAGACACACAGAGTGCAAAATCTAGTGCCCCTTCCAGATTTAAAACAAGCCCAAAGCCTAACACAGTATCTCCCAGTATTTTCTAAAGTTGTTCTTTTTGTACCAACCTGCTGCCTTATTAGAGTTATTTTTTGAAAGACTTTTGGAAGGTGGAAGAATCTGTAGATTCCACCTGTAGGAGTACAGATGGAATTCCTAGACAAATAACCTTTACAGGCCTGTCTTAGCACAGCCAAGTTTTACATATTTTTAAAAAACTGACTTTGGCTACTGCAAAGGTCCAAGTGTCTTTGTTTTGGAAGTTGTAGGAATAGTCAGTTAAAGAGGCAACTTGAACCTGACACCTCTGCAGCCACAGAGCTTTCTCTGTTAACGTGTCAACACAACACAAGTCTTACTTCTTGTGGGTGTTCATGTTAGTCAAAATTGGTGCATAATTTCTCCTGTTTGGTATCAGTGTTTGCACATCTTTGCCTTGCTCTTACTCTGTTAATCTACTTTTCCATCTGGTTCTTACAGAATACTTGGTGGAACTACGTGAATATGGGCCTGTTTATTCAACCTGGGGAGGGCTGGAGGTTGAGCTGTCAGAGCCACTGGAAGGTGTGTCTGCCTGTATTGGGAATTGCTGCACAGCTCTTGAAGAGCTCAGTGAAGACATGACAGAAGAATTCCTGCCTGTGCTTCGGGAATATATACTGTATGCTGAGTCAATGAAGGTAAAGAGAGCCCTGTGGCAGAAATCGCTGTCATTGTGTTTGCCTGAATGATATATCAGTGAGTTGATTCTTTTTAACAGTGAAAAATGCTGGTAGTGGGAAAAGTGAGGAAGTAAATAATACATTAAGGAGGAGGATGTTTTCATAGTCAAAACAGAATGAGGTATGTTTAATAGCAGAGCAGTGCATGGGTAGCATGATCGGCCTGTTCTGCTATTCAGTCAAGCTAAGGTCAGTACTGCAATGGTGCACACAAGGTGCTGTAAAGTTCTTCTTCATCAGTGTCAGGTAGTACTCTATAGGAGTCATCCCATGGCTGCCTGGAATCTTTCTTTGAATTGATAGAAAGTCAGTTGTGCCTCAGCTCATCACTACAGGATCAGTGCCTAGCCCTACAGGATAGATAGCATTAAGAGCTTCTGTCACTTGTATGTAGCAGAGTGATCTGTGATCTTTTAGAACTGTGACAGACATTGCTTCCTCTGTCATCCCCATACCCTAGATAGGATGTGTCTGTTGTAAAGTTAAGTTCTACATATCAAGTAACTGCTTAAAGATGCTATTCTTTGACTCTTAATCTCTTAAAAATTTGATATTTTACTGCTTATGCAGAAATAATAAACCTACTTCAATGTGGGTTTTATCCGATCCCTCAAGTTAAATAGCATTGGTAATCAATCACTTTGAATGGGAAAAAGAATTACTGAGTAACCTGCACTGAGAAATGAAAACAAAGGCTTCAGCTCATCCATTAGAGCTTTTCAGCATGTGCCTGTGGTACAGTGTGTGTAAGCAGTCCCTCTATAGGGTACTAGTAGACATGTTCCTTCTGAAGACTTTCCACCTGAAATGACTGTTAGAGGTCTGTGATATGCCCTCCATTACAGATCTTGTAAACTTAGTCTAAACATGGTAGTCCTTCTCCATCTTATTCTTAGTTTCATCCTATACTTCTCAAAATGAGAATTGAAACAGATTACTTGAAAGTTTCCTTTCCTAGCTTCAGGTGATTAGTTGTAAGTCTCCTGTGTGGCTGAAGTATTCCTGCAGAAGGCTTTGCACTAATTCCCCCAGTATACTCTTTGCTTTTATCATCGTAGTATTGACCCCAGCATAACCAAGATTTATTTTCTTTGCGGGCCTATTAACAATGAAGTATTGCTGGAAAACCATGAGCTGTAGGAAGTTTTATCTCAGGATGCTGGGACTGTAGGACGTGAAGGTGAGTGTGGTGTGCTTACAAATAAACACACTGTGAGTCGAGTGGTTGAATCTTTTAACTCGGAACATCTGGCTTTTGATGGTAAAAATGCCTTGGCCTAAAAAAGCTGGCATCTGAAGGGTAAAGGTGATTTGTGAGAGCTGCTTTTCACAGATATAGGAGGGGAAATTTTTTAAAGCTATAAAGCAAAGGTTTCTCTAGCTGGAGAGGTACTTTAGGCAGTTAAGCACCACTTTCCACCAGCAGAGTGGCATTAAAGGCTTGCGTCTAGTTACCTGTTGACTTGGAGACAATGTCATTCTTAAAGGACTCTAAAAGGCCAGCAGGTAGCCTGACTGTGGTAAGTGGTGCTTAACTGCCTAAAGTAGCTCTTCAGCTAAAGAAACCTTTGCTTAAACTTTGTTTAAACTATTGCCTTGACTTTCTAGCACCCTAAAGGATTATGGTATTTAGTGTCTGGCTTGGGCATTTTACTAGCTTTACTCTGAAAATTTGAAAATCCAGAATAAAAACTACTGTTAGCCAAGACAGACTGTTCCTGTTTTCCTTCTCTCTCAAATAGCAAAACTGAACTTCCTCAGATTCTACAAAGTACAGTTTCATTTTGCTAGAAAATACAAGTATGTTGCTGCTTCTGCAGTGAGCAACTACTCAACTGTCTTTGCAGAATCCGTAACTCCAAGTAACTGCAAAGGAGTTATGTTTGGAGTGCAGAGGGCTTTCTGCTGAAAGGGCTGTCCTCTTCACTAGTAGTGCAGTCCTCTTCATCTGCTGCTGTGAAGACTAGTTGTGAAATAAAAGTCTATTTTTGTCTTTCAGGGCATGTCTTTTGGACAGGGTACTTGATAGAAGAGTAAGTCTTTAGGTACTAGAAGTTTAGTGCAACCTTGATAGCTTTGTCTGTGGCACACTGTACCTCTGGTGTAGGTACAGGAACATGATCCATAGAGCAATATCTAGCTGGCTGAATGTCCCTCAGAGTAAGAACTGCCAGGTTAGAGTTGAAGAGACCTTAGTGTCTTCAGGAGCATTGTTGTACCTCACGGGGACAGCCTGAGGGAACTGAACATATGGGGGCAAAGCCCCGTATCTCTGTGGAATCAAATATTGGAAGCCCTGTTTCTGGGTTTGTTTGAAAGATTTGCAGAAGTGGGGAGAGAGTGGTGCTTTTGGCTTGGGATAAAATGTGTGTTGGTAGTGTCTAGGAGAGACCTTTTCCAGATTATTCACTCAGCGCTTCTCAGGCCACACCTGGAATATTGTGTTTAGTTTTTATCCATGCAGTACCAAAAAAAAAAAATAATGTAGGTAAGTTGAACAGGGTCCAGAGAAGGGCCACAAAGATGATAAAGGGACTGGGAAACATGCCATGTGAAGAAAGGCTCAGAGAGCTGAGTTTGATCAGCCTTGAGAAAAGAAGGCTTAGGGCATATCTTGTTACCGTGTTCCAGTATTTAGTGACTACAGAGGTGATGGAAGTCCCGTAGAAAAGACAGGGGTAATGTCTACAAGTTACTCTGAGGAACATTCTGACTGAAAACATGAGGAGAATTTTTACAGTGGGAACAATCAGCTTTTGGAATAATCTCCACAAGGAAATGGTGGATTTGCCACCATTGGACACTTTTAAGATCCAGTGGGACAGCAGATGCTGAGCTGCCTTGTCTAGAGTCTACTTTTGCCAAGAAGGGTTGGACCAGATGATTGTTGAGATTCCTTCCAACTTGGTATTCTGTAACTCTATGGCATGGCAAGATGACATTTCAAATCCTGGCGCAGTGAGGCCCTTGTCAAAGGTGGTACCACATTTTCTGATGTACATTGGTGTTCGCCAGGGAGGCATGTGCAGAGGATGAACTCTGCTGTACATAATTAAGTGCTCTTATTAAAATGTTATATGAAATCTGTATGATTAACAGTGCCATAAATGTTTATCAGATGATGCGATCCCCAGCAGTGTGTTTGGACATTACTTTTAATGAATATTTAAACCAAGCACCACATTAGTAGGTAACTGTCTGTAAAGGCAGGCAGAAAATAGAGATCCTCTTGTGAGGTCTAGTCACAGTTGGAAGCTATGTGGTGTGCAGATAGGATTGAAATTGCCATCAGCCTCCTTTCTCAAATTTCAAACTCCTGAAGCTCTTTAGACATATGGGCCAAGGTAGAATGTTTCAACTAAATACAAAATCGAGAAGGATCTGCCTTGCTGAAACCAAGGTAAGTCTTTCTTGTTTGGGGACCAGTGATTTAGTTCTCTCCTGAAATAACTGAAGTGTGCTGGATGACTTTTTTATGTTTGGTGTTGGTTTCTTCCAGCTTTTTTAACTTCTTTTCTTTCTAAGTGAGGCCTTAACTGGTGGAATTATTGCATGGGCTGTGCTAAGTTCAGGGATATTTGATGCAGAGGTTTTCATAACTGCTGCTAAAGCGTTAATGCATTGATCTGCAACCAAGAGGGAATTGCCTGGAAGTGCCAGAAGAAAACATGGTACATATGAAAGGGAGTTTTTCTCAACACTTACAGGTCAGCCATTATTGGATACTTAAAACTGTATTCAGAAGCATTGTTAATGGTCCACAGTGAATGGATTTAAAAACTTAAGGAGAAAAAAGACACCTGTCCTTTGAACCCAGCTTGCCTATAATTGCTAATCATTGGCTATTCCTGGTACAGATTCAGCTTCCTGAACTAACTCCACACTTCTAAAGGCAGAATGCAGTTGCTGGAGGTGGTTGTTTTTCAGGGAAGACATTTCAGGTGACTCAGGTCCAAGAGGCAGTACAAACTAGAAATACCTGTTAAATCTCTCCGACTTTTGCTGCATTGGTAACTTCAATCACTTAAAGTCCATCCCACATAGTTGCATAGATTCCATAAAGATGGAGAATGTTGTGGTTTTCAAGCCAAGACCATCAATGGCATGTTTGCTGCATCCCTTTGGGGACAAAAGGGAGAGTTAAGGGGTTGAAGGTGAATTTTTCTGGTTTGCTCTCTTTTTATTGCCCAAAGTAATAGTCGCTTCATGGATGGGGCACCATTCCCCTTTATCATGGATTGAGGTTTATAAGACTATTGATTTTAACACTCCTATCTCTACCTTAGAGCAACTACACTGTTGATCTTTTCTTGGTTTAGGAGGGAGTAGGGGGGAAGATGATGATTGGTAGACACAGGATTTGTGTGTTTTGCTATTTGTGTGTTTTTAAAATTAAGAAACAGATCTTGGCTAGACTGGTTCTTAGAGCTCTGACCACTCCTTTGAAAACAGATTTCTGGAGGCAGCAGTGCACATGGCTAGTCCTAGTTTACTAGCCTTGTCTGAAACCATTAAAATGACTAGTTACCACTTTGTCCTAATGGGATAATTCCTTTTAGGTGGCAACAGGGGAGACTCAAAGCATGAATTGGCCAAGTTAAGTGCAAGAGAGTTTCACATTTAAGGGTGCCTCAGCAATGAGTGTTGGCTGACTTTCCCCTGGGCATTTTTTCATAATAACTTTGCATCAATTGACCAATTAAAAATACTAGTTGTTTCTTTGTGAAGACTGAAATAGTACGTCACCTGCTCTTGCAGGCACAAAATTGCTTATTTTTGAGTAATATGTTCTTAAAAAGACTAACTCCTGGGGTTGTTTAGAAATTGTAAGACTCTGGCCTGACTTTAGTGAAACTCTTGTCTTGTAGATATAATACAAGGTAAAGGTACCATCACGGGGTCTCTATTCTGAGAATACTTTGTCAAGAAATTGTTTACTGCTTGTGAAACTCACTTGGGCAGTTCATTGCTTTTCATGTAAACTGTGCTTTTCATAATTTTAAGGGATTTTTTAAATTAAACCAACTACCAAACCCCTCAAACTGATCTAAAATAAAAGCTTACTTTTGTTCTAACATGAATGTGACAGCTTGCTATAAAGGATTCCGAAGAGTCTTTGTAAATGAAAAGGGCGGCATAATGGCTTCTGTGATGGTTTTCCTTCCTCTTAGCCAATGCTGTTGTCTGTCTGCTGCTTGAGGATATCAAAAGCTTTGCATTAACCTTGTCAGCTTTGATGCTTTTGTTTGTATCTGATCCATGATAATAATAGGTCAACTGATGAATTAAATTTAGTTAGTTAGGGTTGTATTAATGGTTTCATGACAGCTTCTATCTTGCATGCCTTCAGCTTGTCCAACTGTTGACTTTTATCTGACCTGGCCAGCTTCTGGAGAGCAAGTACTTTTTGTAATTAAAAGCTACTCCCTAAATACTGTAAAATAGGACAAAGTAAATCTGAAAGTCTGACTTCACGTTGAACTGGCACCTAATCACTTTGGAGTTTCTTGCAGGCTGGGGAAAGGAACAAGAGGATCTCTTTCGTAACTGTCTCTTCTCTTGCTCATAGAATGTGTTGAAGAAGAGAGACCAAGTTCAAGCAGAGTATGAAGCAAAACTGGAAGCAGTAGCCTTGAAGAAGGAGGACCGTCCAAAGGTTAGCACTTCAACTTACTCTACAAAAGCAGCTTACACTTACACTACTTCCTGAGAAGAATGGAGAAGTAGAACTTGCTTTTTCTGGGTCTCGTAGCTTCTTTGCAATATACGCAGTTTCTGGCAGAACAGACGTTTGTTGTTGTCAAGCTGGTGTGAAATAAAGACTTGGGTATGAATATATGTAATTTGTCTAGGAACTTCTGTAGTACGGATCTCCCACGATTCAGAACAGGATGACTCTGTAACACTTAAACAACATCCAGCTATCAGGTGGAGTGTTTAGTGACAGGGACTGAAGCAGTGGTAGAACAGTCCCTGGTGATTTGGCAGTATGTCACCTAGCTGAGTTAAGGGCCTACCCGTGGCACTGTGGAAGTGTATTATTCTGGAACACCAGTTCTGACTGTGGAAGATCGCTCATTTTGCTGCTTCTGCTAGGGAGCTCTACCTGTGTGAGGCTTCCCTTCCTCTGCTTGGAGGTTTTTGATTCTCCTTGTATTTGTGTTAGTAACTAATGGATGACTTTCCAGCATTAGGATTACTGTGCAATCATCTTACAGGAGGTTCATGTAATATTTTTGAATCTAAGCAGCTGAAGAAGATGAGAGCATGGAAATGCAGACTAGTATTTTTCTGTCTTGTGTCCATCACAAACTATAAATAGTGGTGTATTAGGTGTTTTGCAGTGTTCTTGTATTCTGGTCTTTTGCCTGACCCACTGCTGGCTGCTGTGGTATGTACTCTGTTTCCTCAGTGTAGCTTTGTATAAGTATGTATTCTAACAAGCTCTATCAAGGATGGAGGAAACTAAATTTAGCATATTCAGCAAGCTATTTCAGGGTTTTAGGTGTTTGACTTTATCAAGATCTTGTTGCAGTGGAATTGCTGAATTTTGTTAATCTTTCACTTATTAAAAGGCCTTTGGATTTTATATCTCAGTGGGATTATTGTGTAGAGGCACTTAAATAGCTGTCTAAAGAATTTTTTGAATATTTATATCTCCTCTTGAGAGTATAAGTGTATTTTTTGGCAACTCCTTGTACCTGTTTTGTAACGTAAGTAGTTTGTGTCATATATAAGATGAAGTTGAGCAAACTGTATAGAACTCCTTGCATGTTCATAAAATATTATCTTTTGGTTTTCAGATCTTTTCCACCTGGAGGAATTGTCCTTGTCTGTAGAGGCTGATAACTCTGAGCTGTGCCTAGCAGTATATCTTCCATTCAGTGTGGTCTCCTGGCTATGACTTGCTGGAAACTAGACAGAGGCAGAGGGTCATGAGCTGCAATTGTGGAATGTGTTCCTTATGGCATACTTACTGATTTGATAGAAATTATGTAACAAATCCCAGAGGAAACCTTAAGGGGAAAAAAAGCTTGTTTGGATCTTGAAAGGAGGGCCTATGACTACTTAATAATCTCTTCCACTAGAGGGCATTCAGGGCCTTGCTGTGCACATACCCAGGTTGGCATCACAAAGCTCTGCAAGTGTCATGGGGTCATTCTCGCATTGAAATCATCTGCTTAGAGCTTGGTGGCCTATAAATGCAGAAGGCTTGCAGGGCTTCTGTAGATGTGTGTGAGGAAGTACTGCTCAGAACACTGGAGCTTACACCAAAAGTGTGGGGTATGTGGCGTTTAGTGGCAGCATCACGGTATTAGTGCAGCATCTCCAGCCGTTCAGTTTCTAGCAAGTACAGTGGTGAAATGGTGCTCACCCACTTCTGACCCACTCTGGAGCTGAGTTTGCAGTAGTCCAACTGATGCAGTGAAGGACAGGTATGATTTCCTCTTAGTGAAATGAAGTTTGCCTCTAATGACCTAATATATTCTGTCTGCCTCAGGGCTTTGAGGTGTGATGGTCTGTGGGAACAGTAAATATGGCAGAGCAGAACTTGAAGTAAAAGGTGACTATATGTATTTGCAAGGGGAAAAAAGGCCTTGTAGCAGTATCTCTTTCTGGAGAATTAGGAAGGTAGAAATAGCCTTTGCAAAGATTTGTTGTCTAATAAATGCTGGATTTGTTCTGCTTCAGGACCATTTGTTACTTGGTAATGATGCTCTAGAGGAATTTTAAAGTGGACATGCCATCTGTACGTGACCACATTAAATTATAGATGTTAGTTTTTTAAGAGAACAGAATCAATGTGAAGAGGTTTAATTTATGTGCAGAACTTCTTATCATATAGCAAGGTGACAAGACTCCTGAATATACAATTTTATGTTCAGCTCTTGCCTGCATATGTATCTCTCATAAGTTGAAATTGATTCCATAAAATAGTCCTGGGCCATTCAAGAGTGTATTGGAGTTTGAACTGGTTTTCACTTTGGTTTTGTGGTTTGAGGGGTTTTTGAGATATTCCAGTATCTGAGAACAGATACCAGTAAGAAAGTAGCAACTTCCCCCAAAGTCCAGTCTGCTTTCTGCTCAGTTCTTAGTTGCTAGCTACTATTTAGTGTCTATGTTGGTAAAAGCAGATAAAAACAACAGCATTGATGTCTTTGCATGAGATATAAAGTGCTTAAAACCTGTTAATTGACCTAAAATTTTGTTTCAAGTACTGAGTTGCAAATTAAGTTTTGTAAGGAAAGGCACTCCTGGACAGGACTGCTGCATTGTGCAGACCCTACTTTAGTGTGGAATAGATGAGGAGGATCATGAGGATGCTCGTAGAGACTTGCTGGAATTAATTGCTGTTGTTCCTTCACGACAACATATGTGTCCCATTTGCTGACCAATGGGTTGTCCCTGTAGCTCTAAACTTGTACAGCCCTCTCAGCCTGACCTGCAGGAGAACTAGCTGTGAGAAAATAGGTTTTTTTGTAGCTTCATTGTTTCAGATCCTGAAAGAAGCAGCAGCAATCTTGGGAGTGCTTAGAAGCTAACTTCATTGGGTTCAGAAATCTTACGTGGTTTTGCTTCTAGACTTCATGAATCTTTCTCTTGATAGCCTAGCCTTTCCAATTATGATAGCAGAGTACTTAAGATGCAAGGCATACTTGCCTTGAGGGGCACATCTTCTAAACCTTCCAGCCACAGGCTTGGTAGTTCTCTGAAGCCTACAGAAGAACTTTGGAGTTGTAGCAGAGTGAATTTTGTAGCCAGTAGTGCTCAGATAGGGTAGTAGAAAAGACTATCTGCTGAACCCTCGAGCTGCCTGTAGTCTATATTCAGTTGTGTGAATAAAGGGAAACTCAAATCCCCTGAGTATGAAGAACTCCTGTCTCTCAAACAGCTTTATTGAAGAACAGATGTAAGACCTTCTCTGAGTCAATGTAATACTTCAGTGATCAGCCCTTATTCACATCCTGCAGAAGCACAGTTGTTTTGTTTTTACAGAAATTGGCTACCTTGCCAAAGTTCAAAGTAGTAGCACACCTCTAGCTTCTTGTAGCCCCTATGGAAAGCTTCTTACATAGTCTGTTCGTCCTCTTCCTTCTCTAACGCCACTCAGAGAAAAAGGGAATGTACTGAGGGTATCAGGTGTGACAGAAATCACTACAAAGTTCTGCAAATGCTCATTCTGCTTTTTGCTTTTGTGCAAATCACAGCTTCCAGTAGCAGTAATACTGGTACTCTCATTGCTACCAATTATTTAGGGGTTTCCTCTTCTGAGGTCATGGGCTTAGTCTGCACGTCCTTACAAGATTCCTTTTGTGTGGACCATGCAGCATGAGGAGAAGAGAGAGAACGGTGTTTATGGCTTTCCTGCTTGAAGAAGCAGTTGTAAATTGGTCTTGTATTTGCCTGGTGTTATACATGATGTTAGTTAAAACACAAGCAAAGAACACCAACTTAGTTGGCCTAAAGTACATGCAACTTGGGCCAATGACTGCTGTCATAAAACTGTGCTGTTTAAATCTCTACCCAGCTTGCTGTTCTCTCAAGACATGTTCTCAAAATGCTTTTGTATGATTGCATGCCCAGTGTTCAGACCAAAGATCTATTAACCAATGTAGAGTGATGATCATGAGTGCTTTCCAGTTAAATTTTGTTCAGGCAGCCTGTAAGGTTAAAAGTGGAAGCTAGAAACTAGAGGCTTAGGCATTTTATTCTCCAGCTGTTGAGAGAGGACACAGAAGTCTCCTATCCAGCTTTTTGGACAGACCTAAATGTTTGTTATATTATACACACCAGTGTAAATCGTGAAATGCCTAGTGTAGCTGTAAATGGGAAAGAGTAAGGTTTGCCGTGGAGATGTAGCCAAGTTGCTCATTTTGAGCGCTTGAAACTGAGCCTAGGTTCCCAGCACTTACACCAAAACGGACCTCTTCATGTACTCTAGCAAGCACTTCCTTCATCTGCCTCCATACCAGTCATGGAGATGGACAAGCATAAACACTCACCACCTCAAACAGCAAAGAACAAATTAAGCAATCTCATATCCCCTCTAGTTCAGAAATGTGGCTTGTCTCCTTGCAGCCATAACTGAATTTATTCAGAGTAACTCCCAATAAGTCTCTGTGAACTGACCTTTTTTTTCTGTGGCTTTGCTCAGTAAGGCTTGAGCTAATTCAGCAATCTAGCACTCTCAGTGACAGTTTTAATCTTCATTTCTTTTGCTGCAGGTACCCACAGATGTTGAGAAATGTCAAGACCGAGTAGAATGCTTCAATGCTGACCTGAAAGCAGATATGGAGAGATGGCAGAACAACAAAAGACAAGACTTTAGGCATCTACTCATGGGGATGGCAGATAAAAACATCCAGTACTACGAGAAGGTATGTGTCACTGTTGGAGCATTGGCATGAATAAGAGTAGTTTATTTTCCTCTGAGGTAGTAATAATTTTTCAGCAAATCTTCACACTATCTTGAAGAGAAGAATATTGGAGATTTAAATGAGTTCTCTAGTGGTGTGGAAACTGCTCTTTGTTATCAGCTTAGTGTAATCTAATAAGTTGCTAGTCATGGTTAAGTCATCTCTGTGGGACTAGTGATCTTTTGCAAGTCAGCCCTCTAACAGCATTTCATTGTGCATGCTTATCTGTATTGAACTCTTGAATTGAACAAATTACTGAGCAGCAGTAGTGGTGATGAAAAAGAGCAAAACTGCATGTTCTAGTAATACTACCAGAGTAGAAAAATCTCTTGATTCTGCCTTTTCTGAACAAAACTACATGAGTTAATGCACATTCATTGACTTCTGTATAAATTACAACTGGTATATATGTTATTCTCATCTGTCCCTTTGTGCATAGTTCAGTCCACATATGCTAGTCCTGAAAATACCTAGTCAGGTGCCTCTGCCTTTTTTTCAGTTGATGCATGTGTACCTGAGATTTGGTCTCAGATTTTTTTATTCTTAAGTGAAAGGGCCTTGACATTTAACAAGATACAGATAGTACCAGCCTAGTTTTCCTTCATGCTGGAACCGTGCAGCCCAATGCAGTGGCTGATATCATAAAATGGTTTTGAAGGGACCTTAGAGATCATCTAGTTTCAACCCCCCGAAATAGGCATGGGTGCCTTCGCATAGATCAGGTGGCTCAGAGCCCCATCCAACCTGAACTAAAACACTTGCAGAGATGGAACATCCACAGCTTCTCTGGGCAACCTGCTCCAGTGTTTCCTTATCCTAATAGTAAAGAATTTCGTCCTAATTATATAATTCAAACCTGCTCTCTTTCTGTTTAAAGCAATTGCCCCTTGTCCTCTCACTACAAGCCCTTATAAAAAGTCCCTCTCCAGCTCTTTTGTAAATCCCCTTCAGGTATAGAAAATGTTTAGGACATATTAAATGCTATATGCTATGCATAATTAAAGGCTTATGCATAGCAGCATACTTCATCTTGCCTTTCGTTTTTTCCACATCTACTTTACAAGCTTATTCTTGTGCTAGGTTTCCTCTCTGTGTAGTATTAGAGTGCAGTACCTTTTCCCTTTCCAATGTCTATCATGTCAGCAGTTAATAACTGGTCCCACAGAACTTCCTTCACCCTGGTCTCTAAGGCTGCTGTGGAGGGGAATATTAAAGACTCCACTGAACATCCAGCAGTGCCTCTGCAATTGACAAATCTGTTAGTTTTGCTCTTAGCAAGGAAGCCTTTTTGGTAGGAAGACATGTAGTTACTTCAGGGTACACAGCTCGAAGTAATTATTCACCTGCAGTACAGTCAGCAAAGTTAGAAGGAAGATGTCTCACAACAGGAATTTGTGGATATAACAGCTGGTGTTGAGTTTACCCATTCCTAGCATTTAATAATATGGATTCCATGATCTGTATTTGTCCAGTTTGACTTCTGGGCTTTGAAGTTGAAAGACAGTAATGGCACACAGTACAAGGACTGGAGTTAGTATACATGTCTGGGCAAAAGAGTCCAAAGCCTGGATTGACTTTCTCATAACCACTTATAGTTTACTATACCAGGCACTACCAGTTTGTCATTCAGTGGAGTCAAGTCCCAGAGCTCTAGTGGAATACACTGTGTCTCAGAACCACTGTCTCTAAATGCACCGTTTTTTTCAAATCAGTTTGCTGGGGGTAGTCTGTAATGTCTGCCATGGTCTCCCAATCAGCCCTCCCCCACAGTCACACTACAAAGATATACATTTTTACTAGTCACGGTTTTGTCTGCCTAGCTGAAAGCTGTGGTATTCTTCAGTTTAGAAGAATCTAGATTGGTATTTGAAAATCCTGGGTGTTCTAATGATTTTTAAGGGCTTGGGCCAGCTGATGACCTTGGAAAGCATGAATTTGTTTACTTTATTTGGAAGGGGCAGCTCTCCTAATGGTTTTTTCGCTGTTTGAGATTTTGGTGGGGTTTTTTTTCACTTCTGTACTAATCTGTGAAGACCCAGATAGCTTTTCTTCAGCTTACATTCTCTTGATCTGGAAGGGTCAGTCAGAAGTTACAAGAACTGATATAAACCCCATTTTTTAAATCTTCATTTCTTTCTTCAGTGCCTTACTGCGTGGGAGTCAATTATACCACTACTGCAAGATAAGCCGGAGACCAAATAAGACGTACCTTCATGGACAGTCTAGCACTTCTATGCTCAGTACCACTAGACATACTGGAACTGTATGAAGGACTCTTTCTGTCAAATTAACTGAAATGACAGCTGCACTTAGGCTGGAACAGACACTCTGAAAAACGATTTGAATTTTTTTCCCTCTATTTTTGTGTTTAAACTGGGGTATGTTTCATCTTTTTGAGTTATCTTGAATGGTTCCTTCATTATCCTATGGAGTGATTGGGGTTTTGTAGCGAAAGTGCATGGGGATCTTGATAAAACTTACCTCTCTAGTCTGGAAGGAACTGATGAGTGGAACACTAAAAAGATGAAAATAAAACTCTACTGCAAGGTGCCAAATGACATCTTTATTAACATTCTGTTTTGTTTGCTAAAAAAGAAAAATAATAATTTCTATGATGCAGTACTCCCTAACCAATCCTTTTCCTTTTTTTTTTAATGGGCGGGGAAAGGCTGGGAAAGAATATTTTCTGTTTTGCTACCACCCATATGCTCCGTCTGAATAAAATGGTCTCTGGAGACTTTCCTATCTGGGAGTTGGTCTGGTCTTAGAACATACCAACACCACCTGCAGATAGCCTGTGGTGCATGAATTGTGGTTTTTGTGAGTGTAGCATGCTGTTGGTTCATACTGAGTATCTTTGCTTACCTTGGTGATTATGAAGTAATGTCAGTTGGCTGAAGTGTACTTGTGACTGACGTGGGGATCAGAGTCAGCCTAGCTGTGGGAACGAGCTGAACAGCGGCCTTTCAAGGGTTATGGGAATGGTGGAGGAAGTAAGAGTCTTTAACTTTTCTAAAGCTAACTTCAGAAGCTGCATGGTGCAATTCTCTTAGGCCATGCTTTAAACATGGGTTTTACTAGAGCCACTTTAGGCTTGGTCACTTAAGATGCCTGCTGTAGTAAAGGCAGAACTCTGCTTCCTCTCTCCATGTGTTTTTTTTTTGCAGCAGCCAAAAGCCAAAAAGATGTCAAATGCTTGCTTCAACCAAGCATCAGTGTATGTGAAACTTGCCTTAAATTGGTTGGTGAGGGGTAGATGGGTACCCTGTTAGGTACACAAAGTGTTCATACCTGTCTCTGCTGAACCATGTGGCAAGTCTTTTAAGACTACTTTTGGTACGGATCTATTTTCTTAGTAGTTTTTATTGGCCTTTAGAAATGTAACTGCTTCTTCAAGTCCCTTTTTTCTTCTTTCTCTTGCAGTCCAACCACAAGTAGATGCCTATTTGGTGTTAGTGGCCTTAGGAATGCTAGTGTGATTCCCAGGGCCCTAGAATCTTGATTTAACAGCATGCAGATAAATCCTTTTTAACCATCCTAAATGGGGGAGAGGGGGGATGGGGCTTATATCAGTGTAATATTGGGATTTGGGGGAATAAATAACTCAGTGCTTATTGCTAAATTTGAGTGAGTGCTTGATCTCTGGCAGCATTCTTTCAAAGAATCTGAGCAGTAATTGAGTATGTGCAACTTCTGTGTTCTCCTGTGACAACCTACCAGGTACTAGTCTGGTTTGGAATTTGTCCCATGATAAACACCCAAGCTGCAGCCACCCTACTCAGCGTGGTGGCTTTATAGCAGCTCTCAAGATGAGTTATTGCAGTACTGTGGTAGCTGTCAAGCTAATGATATGATGCTCTCCGTGGGAAAAAGTCAAGTTTAAAACATTTTAAGAGGTCTTCCTTTTTGATTCAGCCTTTACTGACAACTCTGTGGTACTAAAAAACTATGCTTCTTTTAAACTGTTTGTCAACATACACTTACTTGGTGTAAATGAGAACTCTGCTTTAAGTTGTTGTTCAGAATAGCAGACTACTCTTGTTGTGCAAGGGAAGTACTCAAGGGGATCATCTTGAAGCAATCTTTCGTTCTAGAATAAGCACTTGCATACTATCTAACCATCTGACCTTCAGGGTTACAGTCTTCCCTGTTTTCCACAAACAGAGATCAACGTGCTTTTGGAGTTGGTTTCTGTGTGGTAAATGGAATTTTGTAGTTGACTCTACAACATCACTGGGAGTCAAACAAAAAATTTGAGCTAATATTTAGTCAGTCTTCCCTCCATCTCTTTAAAGAAACCAAAAAAAACCCAACCAGCAAAAGATGAGTAAAAAGGACGGTGGGTTTTTCCTATGGGTGGTTTCATCTGATGCCTTACAACACTGAGGTCCTGTTCCCACTTAGTTTTATGTCAGACTGAAGTGAATGTTGGTTCTGGGGAATTTAGCAGTTAACATCACAGCTGTTCATGAGAAGCGTAATGGACAGTGGAGAGTACCAAGTGAAGTGAAATTGGAATCAATCAACTGCTGAGGCAGGAGCTGTTGAAGATCAGCTTGAAGATCATTCCATCTCATGCCACTGATTCTGTGGTATGGTTTTTAAACTAGTCCTCATCCAAAGCGTGTTTTCAGACAAACTCCTTTCTGATGAAGCTGCTGAAAAGGCAGGCACACTTTGTACTTCCCTGTTAGAGGATGTGGCTGTGTGACAACTGCAGATTAATTTGGAGAAAAGGCTGAAACATGCACCTCAGGCAGTGGCCATTAGCAGGATATATTACGTGGTCTGAAACACTAACACCTCTTAAGCTTATACAAGGGAAGTAAAACTTCACATTCAAAGGAGAAGTCCTCTGGAAGAATTGCTGCAGTGTAAGAAGGGTGTGTAGTGGTGCGTCTCAGCTCCCATGAGCTGTGAAGTGGTATCTTTTTAAGAAGAGTTGTTAGAAATCACCAGGTAACTGTGGGAGAGGCTGTGAGGTGTGGGCAGTATCCTGACTGTGATGTTTGGGGCAGCCAAACATGCCAGTCGAGAGAACTACAAAAGTTGCAGGAAATTCCCATAAAATGTACACAGCAACACTCGTAAAGCATCACATAACTGCTCTTAGTTGGAGGTTGAGACCTGAACTGCTAGTGAAACGCCTGACATGTTATCCTGTAATTATTACAGGATATGAGTCTTTATGTTGGATGGTCCAAACATTTGTGAGAGAAGGAAGAAGTGTTGGTAAAGGAAAGAAGTAGTGCAGGAGCTTCATCTTTGAGTAACTTCTTGAGTGTTAAGTCACTTAGATCACCCTCTGCACATGCACCAAAATGACATCAAAAGTAGTTGACACCCTTTTTGTGAGTCTGTCTAACATGTAATTTCTTCACCAGTCCTTAAATCAACCCAGTTTTCCTCATAATCCATGGTCAGGCCAAAGTCCCTCTTGGAGGATACATAATTCACTGCTGTCCGAGTTATTTTTGTGTAATTTTGGGGATTTTGTTTCTTCTCTTAAGAGGCATCAGCACAATTAAGCAAGCACTTGTTTCTGTGCTCAGTTATGGACCATGTGTTGTTCACGTGTATCTTTACCAGGCTCTAGATCTTGCAATAAATACAGATGTTAAAACATCAGGGCTTTTTCAGGTACATATTGAAAAATGAAAAGGTAATAGGTGTAGCCCTAAAGACACAAACTGTTCTGATGTGAATTGTATTAAAGGATAAACTATGGATTCTTCACTGAAGTCTACTTGGATTTTTCTTGCACTAACACTTATGCTAAGGATAAAGTAACGGGATAAGTGGTAGAAAGAAACATCCACAAAGCATGAGTGGCAGAGAGAGTTCTGTGGAGGTACCGTGCAGCAGCCTTGCAGGAGTAGCTCTGCATAGGCTGTTCATGATTTTTACTGTTTTGCTTCAGGTGTCAGTCCTCCAGATGCCAGCGTACAAAAGAGTTCCTCCCGGACCAGCAGGGACTGTTCAGTGTTTTAACAGGAGCCATGCTTTTGTTAAAACTTGCACAATTTAACTGGATATGGTTATGATTAATGTTGCATACTGTTTAAAATCCTGGCGCTGATAACCCTTGAGCAAAATTGTGTAGACTAAACTAGCTCTGTAGATGTTCAGTCGTCTTAAATTCTGAAGGTAGAACAGTCTTTCCTCTGGTATATTAACTTTTACTACATGTAGGGAAATAGGGACTTTTTTTTTTTTTTTAAAGATAGGGACGTTGCTATCACCTGTCAGATTATTTTTGTTTGTTTTGTGAAGTAAAACTGGGGATCACAGGAATAAACTTGCCTTCTGGCAGACTGAATGTTGCATGGAAAACTTTTTGGGAGTGCTGTTTAACCAGTTTTACAGACTTGAGTGGCAGTGCTTAAATCTGTGCTTAGCACTTTGAAGTCTTGCTGAGGTATCTGACTCGTACAAGTACTTACCAATGAACTGGAGAAGTTTTAAGGTTGCATGCCTAAGGCACAGTATTTGTGCAGAAAATAATGCACTTTCCAAAGAAGTAGAAGTAGATCACTCTTATGTAAGTGGCATGCTGAAACAATAAAGGCTAGTGGCTGTCCTAGACTACTTTGAAGATCTTGGTACTCTATGCTTTGAAGCCAGCTCTGCTGCTGCTGGAATATATATCCATACCTTCAGATCAAGCAGCAGGGTCGGGGCCAGTGCCGTATTTGCCCTGCACAGGGAGACAGGTTGCTGACAGTCTTAAAATAACAAAGAGCCAAAGGGCTTTTGTCTGTAGTACAAAAAAAATAAAGAAGCACCGCCCTTGTTTTTGTTTCCTCTGTGCCTGCATCCCTCTATCCCTCCTTAAGGTCTGGAGAGTTAGGCCATACAGATGAAGGTAAGCTGTCTGTGAGCCTCACACATTGTGCTGAAGGTGTCAGTGCTGGGGACCAAAATGGTGCTGGCTCATTGTCCAGACTCTTCTGATTTCAACCTCTGTAAATCCATTCACCAGAACTAGAGTCACGGTTCATACCGTTGAAAAACAAAATGAAAGCTGTGAAAAGATTTGTCCCTGTGTGAATTAGCTAGTATAAAATTTAAAAATGGGAAGGAGGCTTTTGTTTCCTGCACTTGACCAAATCTGGCAACTGTACTCTTGTTCAGACCTGTAGGCTAGGAAATGTTGTCTTGCCTTCTGGTGCTGGCATGTTTCTATACCCTTTCATATATCTCTGTATAAATATACTTTGTGCATTGTTTACTATGGAACTAGTCTTGATGGAGAAAAACGTTTTGAGGTAAAACTGTTTGTAATTCTCTATTAGTGTGTACATTTTTTTAAAATGCACCATTTGTTTACCTCAATTAATTTAATGGAA
This sequence comes from Sclerurus mexicanus, assembly GCA_013396755.1. Classification (NCBI taxonomy): domain Eukaryota; kingdom Metazoa; phylum Chordata; class Aves; order Passeriformes; family Furnariidae; genus Sclerurus; species Sclerurus mexicanus. The sequence goes on along the minus strand of VWZF01006287.1, from coordinate 364,691 downwards.
TGGACCAATAAATGTATTGAAAGAGGACTCCTTTACTTAGAATAAAGTTTCATTTTTTGCAGCCTTCACCATTGAAATGATGTGTGTGTTTATTTTGTTGAGCAGCTCACTATTTTACTGCAGAAATACATTTCCCCTTAAATCCTGTTCCACCATTGATTTAGCTAGAAGTCATCTGTTGCTGCGTTACTTCTGGAACTGAAAGTGACGCCTGAAGGTGAGGAAAGATTGCAAATGTGTGTGTGTGTAGGAACTGAGCAGGCAGCAGCAACTTCCTCACAGCATGGGGTTGCGTACTGAACAACCAGCTTCTGTTTGCTGCATCCTTGGCTTGAACTGAAGCTGCCTCATTTGATTATTTCAGTTACTGAAGGGCTTTTAACTTCCCTTTACTTAGTCCAGGACCTTGGAAGCCACGTAATCCTTGTTAGTTCAGCTAGCATGTAAGCAGACGCATCCTTGTGAGACATGCCAGACTTTTGATTCATGTTTGGATTTATCTGATATCAGTGTCCCTACACCTCTATAAAGCCTGTAGGAGTAGCATGCCGTGCTTACGTGTTCTTAACATGTTACAAGAGTAGCACATCCTGGTGGTGTGAGCTGAAAACACCAGCATTGGCGCTTGAGTCTTAGTCCTGTGAGCTCTGTTGAAGCACTGTTCAGGGACAGTGGAACAGTCTCCCAGAAGGCAGAGGCACGAACATCTGTTCAGGAGTGTTTTATTGTAGAAATTTCTACAAGTGTCTTAATCTTCCATCTTTTTATGGTCATATTTCTGTATTTAACAGTCTTCTATGTAACATTAATTGTCTACTAATTGTATGTTCTGCAGCACTCAGAGAGCTGGTGTGTCTTACTGATGGTTATGTGCACATGGCATGTGACTTGTAGCCCCATTTCATCAGCCAAAGTGAAAGAACTGCCTTGGGGTGTCTTAATGAACAGACAAGAAGGAACTAATGGAAAACTGATCCTCTGTTTTTCCTTTCCATACTGAATGATGTGTCTGGAAACACAGTTTTCATTTCTACCCTATGTTGTTGTCTCTGCACTGTTGCTAACTAGACTTGCAGAAAATCAGAGTGCTCTGAGGACTGGTCGTGTGCAATAGCCAGTGTGCGTACTCTGTAAGATGAGATACTGCAGAAATAACAAGGAAAGGTTCTCTTCCTGGGTGAATTTAGTGGCTGAGAGGCTGTGGCATGCTGTGAAATGGAAATACAAATTATATACTTCCTGTAGTGTTGGTAACTGTGGGGACTGATGCTTGGCAAACCTTGCACTTCGGTAGCTGAAAGAATTGATAAAGACCAAAACAGGCCTTTCTCACTCAGTCAGAATCTGAAGGGAGCCAGTGGTTGAACGTTGTTTGATTGCCACAAAGCTGTAAAGAAAAAGAAAAATGCAGGGTATAAGAAAGTTAGCAAACTACTTTCTCAGACTTCAGTTTGCTTTCTCCCCATCTATATGTTAAACTTTTCTGGGGTGTCTGAAGCTAGCTAATGTGACTTCTCTCCATGATCTACCAGCCTCTCCTGTGTGCAAGCAATGACATTGGCACTATTTGTCACATTTCAATCTTCAAGTCCTAATAACCCAAATTTGGACTGATAATGGTACTAACTTGTATTCAGAACCTGTGTTAAAAAACATTTGAGTAGCAAGCAGTGATTCCCTGTTAAACATAGAGGTGCACATAAGAAAGAAGTCTTTTGTGTCTGGAAAATAGAAGGAGGAAAGCAGAGCCAGCAGAATGATGAGTATGAAGTAGTCTTCCCCACACTAGTAGTCCTGCTGACACCAGTTGTCAAATGTGTTCACAAACCCAGAAAGCCTTTGGCATTCTGGATAAAACAGAAGTAGTGATGTAAGAGATTTCCTCAATGTTGCTTTTTCTTTAAGTGATACCACTGAACTGGGTATACATAGTGCCTTTAGACTTTCTACTACTATGTTTTTTTTAAATGACAGCAAAGCTGGGCAAGAATATTGCCTGGGATCAGACATTAGCCTATCCAGCACCTGCCTCATATCTGAATGAAAATCAGGTTGTTGCATGTATTAAATATTGGCATTGTCACAATGCACTTCATACTGAAAGAATCTTGCTGTTTCTAGTAATGCAAACGAGGGTTCTGGGGAGGGAATGACAGACAAGGTGAGATTTGGAGACACATCCTTCAAAAATTCTGGAAAAGTAGACGAAGATGCTATTTCAGCTTGTTTTCTTCAAATTAAGCTGGTTTTGTGCTTAAACCTTGTTCTTGAAATTGTGCCTCTCACTCACTCTGTAGCCATACAGTTGGCCGAATTCAGTGGATAAGAAAAGTAACCATTTCCGTCACTGTGGTAATGGTTTCTTTTTGAAAGAAAAACCTAAGGGAGACTCAAATGACTCTTTTCTATCACAATGAGTAACCTGTAATGGAATTTTTTAAAAACGCTTTACTTTGTGTAGGATTATTCCTGCCTTTTACATACTATTTTCACAGCATCAAGCACTTACATTTGTATGAATCGTTTGTCTCCTGGGATTATCAGCTCTTAAATTCTGCCAAATATTCCTCCTACAGCTATTCATATTACATTAAACAAAAACAAGATTTAAAAAAAAACACTGGCTAGATGTTTCAGTTTTCATTCTTTGAATTTCCTGGATATTTGTCAACTCATTTCTGTAAGTTTCTTTGTTTCTCCCATTTTTTTTTTCTTTTTAAATTCAGTTTTTAAAATTTTTTTCCCACCTATATTATACACTTTAGACCTAGAATCAGGAAGCGTGGAAAAAATACAGCATGTCCTTTTGAACAAAGCCTTTCCTATTTCTTACCTTAAAGGGAGGAGACTCAGGCAGCCAACTAGAAAAGACAAAATGAAGCAGAAGCCACTGTACCAGTTCAGTGTGTTTTGATAGATCTTGTTGTAGACTGTAGATGTCACTACTCCTGTGGTGACTAAAGACAGCTGCAGCAGGACAAACACCTTACCTGTAAAACAAGAACATAGTTTGTTACTGAGGATTAAAAAAACAGCTGTGGTCCCTCCCTGACAAATCCAGGATCACAGCTGTATGGAAGAGCAATGTAGTCATTGCTTCACAAACACCAGATGGCATGAGCTTGTATCTGCTTCATTTCTAGACCACAATTAAATGATTTTTCCTTCTTTAGGCCTAGGACAAAAGATCCAACTGGAAAACTGCTTAAACAGTTTAGATGTAAAGGTAGCTGCTTAGAAGAGCAGCAATAAACTGGGCAATAAGTGCTCTCTTCTACCTAGGAGATAGAAAAATCCTCAAGACAGGAGAGATTTTAGTCACAGTATGCTGCTTCTGCCCTAGGCCAGAAGGGTGGTCCACAGGGTTGAAATGATAATAATGCCTGAAATGGGGAGGTGTGTGTGATGTTTCATGTGGAAGAAAAGCAGAGACTGAATTCTAGTTGAAACAACTTTTCTGAAGTGTTTCTGTCATGGTAAATGGGTGAAGGGGAAGTAACCCAGCCCTGCTGGGATGTGCAGACTGGGAACAGGGTCAGGGCTGTGTGCTGAGCTTGCTGCCCTGGTAGCCTTCTCCAGCCACACAGCACCAGCAACCACCACCTAAGGAGATGAGACTGCTACCAGAAGGCAAGGGCTGCCCTGTCATGAGGTACAGCCTGTATGGCTCATGGTGGAGGTTAAAAACAATGTTATGATTAATAATAATGATTAATTGGGGTGTGAACTGTGCTATTTGTGGCAGGTAGATGATTTTGCTACCGTGCACATAGAGGAAACCCAAGCAGTAGGAATGAGCTGGTTACAGAGAAATGTCATGTTCCTATGGCAGAAAGGAAAAGTATGTGAAGGATGGCTGTGGGAATATTTTTGGAGGACATACAAACAAGTCGTGGGCTGTAGTGCTATGTGAACAAATGTGTTGAATTCTAGCTCATTGGTGTAAAAATGGTAGCCTTCAATACACTGTTGTAAAATACATTTTACTGTTTTGTAGTAAATTTTCTAATAGAAAAGAATTCCTGCTTCTGTGTTCCAAAAAGGGTCAACTTTTAAGCAAAGGTTATTCTTTGTAGTAAAATCATGATTTCACAGGAAAAGATTGACAAACACTTGGTGAAATGTTTAGAGAATGTAACTGAAAAAAGATGAAAGAAATCCATCCTTCCCAGAACTGGAAGAAGCCAAATATAAATGGTCTGAATATCACAGTGCTGCAATTCAACATCCTGCTTCTCTTGGTTTCCCCTGGAGTACTGTGTTTTTGAGCAGCACCTCGATTATTTTCTCTGCCTTTGACCTACATACTGAAAGTAATCTTTTGAAGCACATACTGGAAATTCTGTGGATAAACGATGATGCAACCAAGAATGTGAAGATTGGATATGACAATCTTGTTCCGCAAGTTTCTCTGCTCCTCCCTTCCCACTTGTGGTATCCTCTGTTATTATTGTGCAAAGCAAAGATTGCAGCAGTAACTTATCTTTCTCTTTGTGCTCTAGGCTGGGTGAAGGGATTTGAAGGTTTTCTGATCAGTAAGGTAACTAAAATACTTACCATAGGATGATCCTTCAACATGCTTGGACAACATGGACCTGATGGTTGGTAAGGGAATGAGAGCAAAGAGCATCACTGCCCGTGCTGTAATGCAATGAATACATAATTATCATTAGTGCCTGCTCTTTGTCACCCAGCACAACCAGTGCTTTTGAAGACTACATGCCTCTGGCTTGTGCAGGCACTTTGCTTCACCTTTTTTTGTCCTTTGAGTGTCAGAAAGAAGTAGGTCCTCACTTCATCCAACTCAAGGTGGATAAACCACATCTTGCTCCCATTAGCAGAGGTACTTTCCCCAAACTACACGTAGTCTGTTGGTCTCAGCCAGACATCCCAGCAGAGATGGAATATATCACTGTTCTTTGAGATAGTAAGGATGAGGATTTCAGCCTAACCAGCAGACCAAGTCCCCCAGCACTACACAGCCTTGACAGGAATAGTACCTTTATAACACTACAGTTGTCTTTTAACTCGGCACTTCTGGCTTGCAGTATTTTAGGTTTCTCTAGTGTGGAAATTTATAGGGAGCTGGAATTACCTTCCTGTCAGCAGAACCGACCTCAGTGAAGACTTGGTCTGTGTCTAGTGTACCAAGATGCTTCTGCAATGCAGGAAATAAGCATCCTACACACTGTATATCAACATGTTCATGAGGATGAGTTTAATTATTAAACAAGCTTTTTTTTTTTTTTAACTTTCTTCTTTTATCTTTTTTTCCCCAGCCTGATTGCCTAAACAGGCAAAATCTTTTAAAAATTTCACTCAGTGTTTGGCTTAGTACTCAAATACAATATCTTATCTTTTCCTTTAGAGTAACTTTATTTTCAATTTCTCATTCCCTATAGGGGCAGACAAAAAAAATCACTTCAGGTCATTTATCTTCAATCTTTTTCTCACTTTTAGAAGCCCATGCAACACACAATACCCTGTCAGATATTTCTGCCACAATGAATGTAGTTCTTGGGTTTTATTTTCTGTGTTCCATCAGATGTTACCTCCCAAAAATAAACTTGCCTTTCCTTTATCATGGGATGCCACCCCATCTAGTATTACCAGTCCTTTTGTCATTTATATATAGTGTGAGATTTGTAAACTACATTATCATTGTATTTTAGTTGCTAAGAGAGCTCCAATGTTTCATTGAGTTTCCCACTGGCCATAGGAGTCCATATAACAAAAATAAATGCCATCTTAAGATGTTTGCTTAATAGGAAGCCTCTGCCATTCTGTTTCTGTTTTAGCCTTACCTCATAAGAAGCAAGTGCTTCCCATTGATATGGTGATGTGGTCCCATTAGTACAGCGAGTCAGCAGCAATTCACATTCCCCTGAAGCCTGAACATTGTTCCCCTGCTCAGATCTGGTCTATGATCAAGTGACAAATTACAAGTCAACTGAATGTAAGCTAAGCCTTGGCAGGAGTATATGGCTCCTCTGGTATATTGTAGGGTGCTGAGTGTAAGAGTACAATGGGAGATGTGGGGAAAGGGGAATAATAATGTTCTCTTGCAAATTGCTCATGCGATGGTCTGACTAACTCCCTGCTGGGAAACCTGTGGTGAGGCAGGGCAAAAAGCTCTTCCAGTGTTACTGGAATGCCCCTTTCTCAGGGCACATTTGCTCATGTAAGTGGCTGTTTGACTTACCAACATAGAACAGGAACGTCCACTGCACGAAGGCCATGATGAGGATGCCAGTGCTGAACGATACTACTCCGATCATGATCATGGTAATGTCCCTGAGGTATCTGGAGAACACAAATACCCCTAGGAAACTGGTGATGAAGATCACATACCCAGCAGCATTGCCATGTCCAATCTCCACAGCATTCCAGCTTAAAGGCTCCCTGAGCAAGAACAGTGGGAGTACATTCATTGCACCAACCACAGCAAAGTCATAGAGGATTGCTGCCACAAAGAGCAGGATGATGATGAGTTTTGAGGGGGATACTGGAGTGGAGCTGCTGCCCTGTGAAGGTTGGGAACTCCCAACTGCTGCTGCTGCTGCTGCTCCTGTGTGGGTTGGTAGCTGACCACCGACTTCTTCTGCACTCTTGGCTTTTGATGGGCAGGAAGCTCCTGACTTGGGGACTGTCAGGACAAAAATACTGTAGAGGAGGCAGAAAGCATAGCAAGCAATGCTGCAGCACACCAGCACAGTGCCTTCTCGATAGTGGTCACTGAAGCCAACAAAGAGATAGCCAGATGCCATGCTTCCCAGAAAGCCAGCGAGGCCATACACCAGTTCAATAATGATGAGCCGCAGAGACCTTCTGCTCTCAGAGGACCCCAGGGATCCCAGAGCCATGATGCCTGCCCAAAGCGTGGTGAAGCCCCCTGTCAGCCCATTGAGGGCAGCAGCCCCGTACATCACCTCAATTGGCCAGCCCAGGAGGATCAAGAGGAGCAGGAGAGTTTTGGAGCCCAAGTAACCAAGAAGAGGGAAGCAGATGGGGATCTTCCGATGTATCCTATCCCCCAGCTTGGACAAGCTGTAGGCTGACACCAGTGGGCTCAGACCCAGAACAAGGTTGTAGATGATATAAAAATTAGACACAGACTTCTGCTGAGCGTCTTCCAGTGCATGGGAAGGAGCGGTGCTATTGCTCTGGTTGTAGTAGTTCTTCACCACCAGCAGCAGTGCTGTGTCGTAGAAGGCACTGGCCACTTGGGAGCTTGCGACCACTGGCTCAATCCAAGTCCTCATTGCTGTCATTCCCACCATGCTGCTGGTCACTGCTTCTTCTGGGAGAGAGCTGTTTTCAGGGAGACACACAGGAGGAAGCAGCTCTTCAGAAGTGCTGCTCTAGAGGCATGTTTAGAGACGAGCAGGAGAGGAAAAAACAAAAAGTCTGCCGGGCTGCACAGGATTGGAGAGTTGTGCAAGAGATGATCTGACTGGCAGGATATCTGCACCTCGCCTTGCTATGTATATGCACGTATGCACATCCCTGCACTGCTCTGAGCTCTGGCTCACACAGGAGAGGCTTTTGTACAGCTGGAGAACACCCTGCACTCGATGACTGCCACTGATCCTCTTCCTGGTGTAGTTTCAACAGAGGTCAGATGACCTAGGGGAATTTCTCTCTCACAGATTAGGAAGTGAAAATGCCCTGATCATGTAATTGCTGTAGTTTGGGGTGGTAGTTTGTGGGTTTATTTGGGGGTTGTTCTGTTTTGTTTTGGGGTTTTTTTTGTTTTCATTTTTTGTTTGTGGGGTTTTTTTGTTTATTTTTCCCCTTTTGGCATCCTTCATGTGTCAGGACTCTCAGAGGCTGTGGGGGCAGAAGATGGCTGTGTGCCTGTTTGTCAGGTAATTTGTGAATTCCCCTTACTGCTCATTTTCCTTTCTTCTACACAAATGTCATTGGCCTTTTTGCTTGTGCCTGCTTCCGTCTTTCCTGTAGCTGCATCATGCCCCTTATGTAGGTTTTTTTCAATAATGCAGTCAAGAAATTACACCAAAAAGAAATAAGGGAAAACTTCTACTTTGTGTAACTTTTCTCCTATAGCTGACTCTGCCTGCTGTGTTCTTTGGCTTTAAAATGTGGCAATTTCCAAGAGGAGGAGACAAATCCCAATTTATCCAAAAGCATCCGTGACTGCTGTGCCCCAGTAAACAGCCAGCTGAGGTGGAGGCTTGGATGGGCAAGTCTACCTCTGAGGAAGCCCCAGCCCCTTGTGGAGATGGCCATGCATCTCTGCATGTGCTGATTCCACAATCAGCTTTGCAGCTTGAAGTCAGCTTCCAATCTTGCTGTTGCCTGAGGGGCAAGTGACACGATCTACTCAAGAGGGGCTCTGAGGCCATGACAGTGCTGCAAGCCAGAGGCACGAGAAGCTCTTGGAGCAGGATATGGTGCAAGCAGACTGCCAGCTCCAAGGAAGATGCTTGCAGTCCCAGCTGCAGGAAATACTTGGAGGATATTTGGCAGTCTCAAAAATGCTTACTCAAGTGATAATGATCTCATTCTGTACTGGTTTAGTGAATCATAACAGGCAGGATAACAGTCTGTTCTAGGAAGATTTACGGTCACTACTTTAAAAAAGTAAATTAATGATTAATTTGAAAAAATAATGGTCAAAGCTCTACCTGTTGCACTCTGTTGATTCAGGTGACATTTACTCAATACCATGGCTCAAGAGTTTCTTTTTTCAGTCCTTGTTTGGTTGCGCAATAATTTTTGGCTTATATTTCTATTCAAGGAAAGAAGTCCCAAGATCTAACAGAGGAAAGAGTGGGGAATTGTCTGCTGGAATGATTTGCTGCTAGAGAATTTCAGCTTCACCAGAGAATTTTGTTTTATCAGACCAAAAGATTCCTAGCCAGCTGTAAAATACAATGTGCATTGTTCCAACAGTTGCTTTTTTTTCTTTTCCCCAGATTAGCTGCAAAAGGTGTCTAGTTTCTTTAGTTTTTATTCAGAAGTGGGACAAACATTTTTCTGCAAACCTTGGAGTATTTCCAGAGGATGGAAATTCCAGACAGCCTTACTGAAAACCCCAAAGCCTGTGACCAATTTAAGCAATAAATGCAACGAGAGGAATTGCCGTATTTTGCTTCATCCAGGAGTCCTGTATTTCCCACCAGAACTACAGGGAAAAATAAATGTCTTTGTCCCATTTGATCTTCAGTTTGGAACATCTTGGGGTGCAGAGGTACGTTACAGGCAGTGTGCCTGAGAGACTGTGGATCTGCTCAATTCCTGCATAAGGGGTATTTTTCCTCCATACTTTGTTGCATATACAGGCTGCTTGGCTTATTCAGCTGACACTATTCAGGCCTAGATAGCTAATGAAAGGTGCTAAATGCCACTAGTGATCCCATAAATTACATCTATATTTCGAGGATATTCTGTGTATTCATTGACATTAAACATACTTTTTAGAACTAGTTCCCATGAAAGAATATAATTCCGTGTCAGTAATTGCAAAAGAGTAAGTTCTAAAGTAAGAGTTTAACCCAAACTCCAAACTGTTTCCCACTGCATAACACAAATACTGTATCCATTTGAAGCTACAAAATCTTAAAATTACTATTATCGAATAATTTTACTTAGGTCCCCATTCTCATATTACTAATATTTATAGGGACATTCACATCTATTTTAAAATATATTCAAGCAGCATAAATGCAATGGAGGCTTAAGAGAGTGACCCTTGACATTTAAGAAAAATGCGCCTACAGAATCAAATGGTGTAGCCTGCTGGAAAAGGAACACATTGTTTTAGGGCATTCCTCTCTCAAATCATCTTGTCTGGAGGCCCACTAGAGGCCAGGTCAGCACCTTGTTTCACCAGTTTTTCAATACTTGTCAGTCTGGCCAAATAGAGGTGTTTAATGTGTCCCTGTGGTTATGTTATACATTCCTATGCAGTACTGCTTTTCTGATTTTAAAACCATTTACGGCAGTTGCATCACTTTGTCTTTCTCAACAGAGTTGCTATAGGGATTTCAGGATTCTGAGGAACCCAGGCTTGGCAGGTACCAGCATTCTGGAACTTGGTCTTTTGCACTCCTCATCTGAAAAGATCCTTTTGCCATCCAGAACTGCAGTCCAGTGTGGGCAAGTAAGCCCCCTTCATCTGCCTTGCCTAAGCCTGCTAATAGGATCTGTGATTTACAGTCCCTGTCTGGCAAGGCATTTTGACTCCAAGGTGGAAAATCAGCTCTGTAACTCCTCCTCCTCCTGCTTGGTATGTGCAGATCATTCTGATGTGTGCTGTGGCTGTGTGGCAGTGGCAAAGTGGGGAAACAAGACTAGGAACTGGAAAGTGCCTGAGTCTGAGCCTGGATGGAGCTGCAGTTTCATTACAGCCCCAGAGAGAAGGAGAGCTGGTTGAAAACACCAGAGACAAGCAGCTATTTCAGTAAAGGCCTGTTTTCCTTTGGGAAACACTTGTTCATCATAAATGACCACAGACTGTAACACCAAACCACTCTGTGGCTTGGGAGATTGGCTTCCTTGGTGGCTATCATTTAATTATATATAGCCTGTGTCCTCACAAGGTGTGTGGTTCTGCTCACAGAGCTGGGGGAGGTGGAGGGAGAGTGGAGGCTGGATGGAGAGCCGGGGCAGAGGGAGCAGCTCCTGGCAGCTGCTGCATCGCCACAGGGATGCGGCATCCTAATTCACGGCAATTGTGTGCTTGAATCCAGAGCCACTGATAGTAAAAGCTAAAGCCTGGATGTGAAAGGCCACCCAGCAGCCTTGTTTCAGTGCCTCTGAAAAATTACATCAAGGTTGTTTGGACACTAATGATGCTGGTGCCAGTGTCTGTAGCGTAACAGCTGGTAAGTCCACTACTGCTGTAATGAACCACAGGACCGTGACCCTACAGCTGCATCTTGAGGTGCCTCAGACACTGCAACCTCTGGGCCAGCAGTCTGGCATTTGGGAGTTGCAGCACCATCAGATATGCTGGGATCATCTGTGCAGATGTGCTCTCCTCAGCTGCTCATGGGGGTACAAGGAAGCCCAGGCCACAGGCAGTAGAGCACATGGTGACTTGTTTCCCCATGCCTTGAGGCCTCACCCATTGCCCCACAGTTCAGGGCAGTGGACAGGCTAAAAAAAAGCTGGAGAATGGATTTGCTCCATGGAGAGATCTCTTGGGGTGCACTGATGTGAAGCATGGTGAGGAGGGGTGACGCCACACAAGGTAGGGGAGGTCCACCAGCCCTCCCTTGGAAGATGCTGGCACCCTTCACCCCTTCAACACCACTCTGAGAACAACATAGGAGAATAGCGAGGAGCCGGGAATGGCAACACTCCTGTTTCCTTCAAGATAGACACTGGTTGACCAAACAGCACCAGAAACCTACCCTGCCTTGCTTTTGCCCCCCAACACGTTTTTTGTCTATTTTTTTCCATTCAGAGTTTCCTGCTTACCTGGTTGGAGTCCCCAGTGGGCTTATCGCTCTGCTGAAAAGAAAAAACATACCATCCTTTTACAGATCTTTTTGCTGAGATGCTTTTTTTGCTTTAATTTGAGGAATTTAGACCATTAATAGTCCTGACAGCTAACTGTATGCCTTAACATTAATCTTCTCCATGGAAGCACGAAAACAGGGTTCTTGTGGTACTGTGTCTGCCTCATCAGCTGGACCACTGAACAAATCTTGCTGTCATTCTTCGATAAGCCCCAGATAATCCTTGTGCTAAATGAATTTTTTGTATGCACATTCCCCTTTTAATTAATGTTCATGTCTTTTTTAAAATTGTTGTCAAGGTGTATATGTTTGGCACAGAAGCATTGCAAAGTTTAAGAGTGTGCAGTCAGCAGTAGCATTGAGAAATGAGATTAAATAAACTATCCTAGAAGTATAGTTGAAGCAATCCTATTGTATAAAAGTGAATAGTCTGGAAAAATGAAATAACCATAGCAAAAAGATGATTTAGGTTGGGAAAATTGTATGGCACTGGTGAATGGGTACCAAAAATCCTACAAACACCATCAAATAATAATGTTTGCAAAAAGACATTGGGGTGAAAAAAGTTCTGCAGAAAAGTAAATTTGACTTGGAATTTTTAACACTGGAGAAGATCTGAGTGGTAGGTGTGGACATGAATTAGAGGAAGACTATACACAGAGCATATTGGAGAGGTTAATATGACAGAATAAAGAAGGAAAAAGAAACAGTAAGTCACCTATCTAAGGCCTTTGCTAGATAACTCAGCCCTTGCCAGGTACCATTAGAAGGAAAGGGTATCTCTCCAGAAACCTGAGACTCTACAGACTTAGGAACAGCAGCTGGCAGAGGACATCACGACAGTAGAGACAAAAGGGCTGAATCCACCACATTTTCATGCCTGAGAGGTGGAAACTATCAAAAGCGTCATAAATGCTTAAAGATACAGGCTGTGCTTGGTGTTTTGTATAAGGCACAGTGCTTTTTGAGAAGAGGAGGGAAGGTAAAATATTTCTTTAAGTCTTCTGGAGACACCCTTGTCTGGCAATCCTGACAGATCTCACATTATCTCTTTGCCTAGATAAATTGTTTTTCAGGCAGGTAGAGCAAGCAACAAAGCCATCACATGCAGTAAGCCCTCAGTGATATCTATCCTGGACATTCAGAGCAGGCAGATGGTAACTCACTCCTCACAACCTCCCTCTGTTTACTCTGCTGGGCTAGGTCCTGAGCACAGAAATTGGCAAGAAAGATTAACTGTGGTTGTAGTCATTTGTGTGTTCAAATTTTCCAGGATATTTTATGGAGAAAATCCTGTCAAACACATTCAGTCATTTGTTTAAAAAAAAAGCAAAACCCAAGAAATTACATACACAACACAAAAGCTGCAGCCGCTGTGGCACACTCCAGTGACATTTATAAACCTCACTACCCTCTTTTTTCCATATGACATCCCTTCCAGTAGGAGATGTTTACTCAACCTCTGCAGCTCAGAAATTAAAAACACAGGAAGCTCAATAACAAGCTCTCAAACCCTTCTTTGATTACAGAGCACCATCTGATCAGGGCCAGGTAGGCCCTCCATGGACCACTCACAAGCCCCTCAGCACAGCTGGTGGTGGGTGCAGAACCCATCCCAAAGTGGTTTTGGGGTAACAAGGTTGCATGGCAGTACCTATGTCACTGTGTGTGTCACTGCAAACAGTCTCCAGTGCCAGCTGAGGACTTCTGAGCAACCTGGCATCACAAGCCACAGCAAATAACAGGAATAACCCTGTTTTTAACATGTGCTGTAGCCACACCTGGCTAATTATCCAGCTTGCAGCCTTGAGGGTGGGGACACTTGTTTTGAACTGGCAGGGTGGAGCAGTCCCTGGGACAGCAGGGAAAGGCACCTCCTCCATGAGGGTGGCTGGGAGGCTATAGGTGAACAGGTCCATACTCACTTTGCTGCAGGGCACTAGTGGAAAATGACACCAGTGGTGTAATCTTCAGACAAGAGGGCAGAGTTGCTCCTGGATGGACAAGCTGCAGTCCCGGTGCTGGAGAAGTCCTACCTGGAAAGTAGCAGGGACTGCTGAGACTCTGCAAGCCCATGCAGAGGTGTCACCCTCAATCAACGCACAGAGAAGATGTGTCTAGGGTTCCCCAGTCCCACAACTCCGCATCAAAGTGCTCCAGGAGAAGGCTCCAGGCTCTGGAGAAAGCTCATATAGATAGTGCATGCTACTTTGGAGAATTTTAGCTAGCACCCTCCCAGAGAGCTAGTGAATAAACAGATGTGGCAGATTTTGTGTGTTCTTAGGACACCACCACATGTATAAAAAGACATTGAAAAAGAAATCTAAGTGACTTAAATATTGTGCCCCTTCTCCTTTTCTCTGTAGGGTCCTGTTGTATCTGCCAAAAATTTTGGAGTTGAAGAAGGGTAGCAGATAAAAGACGTCAGAGAAACAAGAAAGTCCAGGCAGCTTTCCAGCAATGTTGTTGCTGCTAACTTTTTCCCTGGCTGCATTTCTTCAGTGTCTAACAAGCATAAATAAATAAATACACACAAATGTAAATTTTAAACTGTGTGGCAAGGCAGCTGCTGTTCCTGGTGTTTGCTATTCCCTTGCCACTTCGTTTCAGCACTCTGGAGTATTCAAAGCTTTGCTGAGCTAAGACTTTGCTTTTATGCTTCACTGTGTAGATGCTGAATTGGCTATACTGGTTGAGCAGCACTGCTTTTTCCCACTACAAACTGTGTTTCTTGGCAGTGGTCTCATATCTGCTGCTAACTGTGTGTGGGCAACGGGGAGACATCTCCCAAACACATTGCCCATTTCAGCATGGCTTTGCACAGTGCACCTGGTCTGAGTGCCTGTGATGCTCTTGAAAGGGGGACTTCCAGCTGTGCTCACCTCCTGAAAGACTGTGCTAACGCCTGATGAGCTTCCCAGTTGTTGCAGGACCCAAGACACTCCTGTTTACTGAAAATCAAAAGGGACACAGCTGAGGGTCATGGCAGACCCTCTTCCCTTCAGAGGACTGTGCTGTTCTTGCTCTGCTGTAGATGAGTTTGCTTTGCTGCTGCAGGGCTTGGACCATGCACAGGTGATGTGGGCTCATACCTCTCATTGTCACATGGGATGCACTTCCACACCACTGCTTTCCAAGCGTCAGTAACGATCACCTTCAGGGATTTTATTTTGAAGGTCATTTCCAAGATGCTAGGGGGAACTATTGGCAGCTAGCAAGTCATGTCTGGCCATGAGCTTTAAGGAACCCTCTGCAAAAGACACATAGCCAGGGCAGCCTAGGACAAAAGCAGGTATCTGGAGAGTAAATTGAGCTCCTGACATTTGAAGTCACACTGATTTAATATTTCTATATGGGAAGGAAACAACAGAATAATCAAGATTTGAAAAATAAAGCCCTTTGTGGCACTGAAATGCTGTTTTGATCCTTTAGTGCTTGGAGATCTTGATAATAAATTCCGTGGAAACATCCTGCAAAGCTCAGACTGTATTGACATATCTTTTAATTTATAAACTCAAAGAATGTGCATGTCAATAAATTATGAGGTCCATGAACAGTGATATCATTCAGCCATTTGCTGATTCCCTTCTGCTGAAGACTGACCCAGCAAACAGTGGCCAAGAAGGACAGCTGAGCTGAATCTTGTCCTGTACCACCACAGTCCAGACCTGGCAGCAGCTGAGACCTATGCTGTAACTGGCAGAGGTTGTTTTTTCTGGTTTCTGAAGAGCTTGGGTAAATTTGCTTGTTTTGCCATATACTTTCCACCCTTGCTCAAACATTGCCTAATCATGCTTTCAGCTGCCTTCAGAAATGGCTTCCTTCTTGAAAAATTCTCATCAGCAAGATTTTCCTTTATTTATCTTTCTGGTTTCCACTGTTCATTCCACTCCACTCTGATCTGCATTACTTATCCTCACTTTCTTTATACATCAAGTCCCACAACTTGAAATTAACTTTTTCTTTAAAAACAACCCTCTTCACCTCATACATGCTCAGTCTGCCTTCTCTTCATCAGTTGTTTCCCTCACAGCATTAAAGAAAGGCTGAAATCATGCCCTTTTGGTGTGAAAAATGCAACAAAAAGAAGGTTTTTGTTTCACCTGACTTTCCCCCAACATCCTTTCAAGTCAACCCCATTAACTTAAATCATTTTATAATGCATTTACACAAGCTCAGTCCATGAGCTTCTAGCTAAGTAGCCCTCAAACAGCAAGGTCCTTAGAGGTATACAGGTATCTAAGTGCTTTGGTACATTTGGATGTAGTCCATTTAAGGTTTATCTCATGGGTTGCAGTTTATCGTCTTCCATGGGATGGATAATGGGATGCTTTGGCAAAGAAGTGTAAATTCAGTTAAATACCCGAGGAGAGGAAACCAGCCTGGGAGCCTTGCTGGAGGATGATGGAGCCTTGGAGAAGTGGACAGTGAGGGACCTGTGGCTGGTGACTTGGTCTGACCAACGGTCTTCTCCAGCCCATAAGGCTCAGTGGAAGCAAAGTAAGACACGTCTGTGCCCATGGAAACCATCTAGTTTTGCTGCCTGGAAACAGCCAGTGGTGTTGATAGCATCATGTGGAAACCAGAAGGGAACAGCAGAGGGCAAGGAGATGGCAGGAAGCGAGGAAGAGTAAGACTTTGAAAGTCTGGTCCACCTTGGACTGGTGCTGTACCCCA
The DNA here is from genome assembly GCA_013396755.1 of Sclerurus mexicanus. NCBI lineage: Eukaryota > Metazoa > Chordata > Aves > Passeriformes > Furnariidae > Sclerurus > Sclerurus mexicanus. Next base: position 348,525 of record VWZF01006287.1, on the reverse strand, counting down.
AAACCTTGCTCCTGGAAGCAAACAAGCCTTATCAGAGAATGAGCAAGCACCCTACTTTAGCACCTTCCTTCTTTCACTTCAATTAAATAGCGATGAGTACTTTCTGCCACCTCCACACAGTGTAGGGGTGACAAAGCTGTCTAGCAAGTCAATTCCCATTGTGTAACTGGAAACTCCACCTTTCTCCATGTAGATAGTGCTTAGCAAAGACCTCTTTCCTCCTAATGACTGGCTATTTGTCTGCAATGCTTTTGAAGACTTATGTGAGTCCTGTGAAGAGCTGCTCCACCAAGGTTGTGTCATTGCCCATGCGTTTTTGCCAACATTTTCCTGGATTCTTGTGTTTCAGTTGCAGCTTGAGGACTTGATTTTAATTGTAAGACAAGAGTTCAGGTTTCTCAGATACTACAGGAGGAAGAAGTGCTTGTGGGTACCATTTGTATATAAGCATCCTATCTCACTCTAAGTCACAGCCTCTTGTTATGAGTGACACCAAGAGGGAGGTCTTGCCCTGGTTTGTCTGCTGCAGCTCAGTATGAAACCCTCCTGATTCTGTGGAATCTTTCCAGCCTCCTACTCTTGACCCCTGCCCTGCATACACCTTCCCAGACTGCAGCAGTCCCCACTGCAAGTCCAGTGCAGCAGGGACCACGCCAAGTGTTTTGTATGTCCAGCCACAGTCCTACACCAAGCTGCTTGCTAAGGCAATACAGAGAATGCAATTGCTCCCAGCAAGGGCTGGATGGTAAGGCTGATGCACCCTGGGAGCTCATATAGGAAGAGGCTTGACCAGGGTGCTGGGTGTGCATGCTAAGTACAGAAGCTTTTTCTGGGTTACCCATCCACTCTATCTCCCCCTGTGAAGCTTGTGAGATGTGCCACGGCTCTTCTCTACCTGATCCTTTGCTGTCCCCAAGGGGACCTGCTGCATTACTAATAAAGGTGCTATTGTAGTGGCCTCAGCACTGAAGGGGCCCTGAGTGGTGCATCAGTCAACATGTCTGTCCTGCATATTGGCTGTTTCCAGAACGTGGCTTCCAGGGGCCATCCATGGAAATGAAGGTCTTACCATGGCCACTGCAATCTGCCCTCCAGATGTCACTACTGCCACACAAATCCACACCATGCCATTCTGCCCATGCAGTCTGCAGTAACAGAGAATATGATAAAGTAACTGCACATTTTTCTTTCTTCATTGATTTGTCTTGCCATTGCTCCCATACTCTAGATTGGAACAAAGCCTGAATAATTTCCAGCTGCTGGTGGCACACCACCCTGCCTTCACTGCAGAGATTACACAGGCCTGGAAGGGAGCAGGAGCTCTCACATTGCTTGCCCTGTTAAGCACTTACTATAAAATCTCTCTTCCTGAAGACCCCATTGCTAAAGCAGTGGGTTGCCAGTCAACTAGGGCTCAGCCAGAGCTAGCAGCAGACCATGAGGTCTGGATGGCATTCTGGTTTTTCTGCTGTGGCTGCTTAGGTTGTTACTTGGTTTTTTGTTGGTCTGTTGTAGTTGGTTGTTTTTCCCTTGTGCTATTGCTGATGTGACAGGACAGCCCCTTGCCCTGTTTTGAACCATATGGAACAGTGGGATGCTTGTTCAGCCTTTAACCTGGGAAGGACTGGGGGGCTGGACCATCACACTGCTAACAGTTTCCTGCAGTGCCCGTCTCAGTAATTCAGTAACTACAACTTAATTGAAAGTCATCTTTAGTGCTGAAGTTCACGCTTATATTTGTAGATCTGGTCCTACCTAGCACTGTCACTCCTCCCTGCTACAGCCTGTGGTCCTCTGACTTGGTAGCCTTATACCACAGACTCTGTTTTTGAGGTTTTCTATTTTTTGTGGCCACTCACAACTGAAAACACTGTAGTGAGTGCTCTCCCTCCTTTTAAATCTGTTTAATCAAACCAGTCTCTGAAGAGGAGATTCTTTGGCTCTCTGCTTGCTTTCCCATTGTGCTGGGGCCTCTTAAAGCCAACCTAAAACTAACAGATGCAGTATCTTCACCTTCTCTGGTGCTACGCCAGCAATTATTGATTTTTATAGCCCTTACCTACTTTGTTAAAAAAACAACTCTAAAGTCTGGCACATGCCATTGCAGCTACGCAATGGGGCAGCAATGATTTTAAATGTCCCAAGTGTGTGTTATGAAACAGATACCAACAGCTGATAACAGCAGAACGCCTTGCAAAAATTCCTGAGCTGCTGCCACCCACTGGTGTCACTGTGTCACTTTTGCAATGTCCAAATGGTCCCCTGCAAATGTCCAATTTCCACTTTTAATTCATGTAAAACCCAAAGAAGAGGTTCAGAAGTTTCTTTTCTCACTGTGTGCCAGTAAGCCCAATACATCATCCTTCTAAGCACAGAGCAAGGAAAGGCAGAGGAAGACAGAAAGCCTCTTCTGTGTTGTTGAACAGCAACTCCTTCTTCTCAAACACATAGGGACCAGAATTGGTGGATAAATTTTAAGGCTTGTTCTCAGCCTGTTTCTTGACTTCCAGTTTTATTGACTAACTGGAAAGTAAATCCACAACTGTCTTTTCTTTGTAGGCCTTTTTGATACTATCTGTATAAGGAGAAGAGGGCTGGTGTTATGGACACCATGAACTAGACGGCTGCATTTGGCCAACTCCCACAAAAATCACAGGTGTCCTCTGCCACCTCTCATGCGAGGGTTATAATTAAATGACTGACTATTCCTGGCACAGGGAGGGGCAGAGGCTGCTGTGAACCTGTCTAGATCCCAAAAAGCCCCTGCGGCTGAGCTGCAGCTCCTGTACACCCAGTGCTCTGGCACCTTCCAGCTCTTGCAAGGAAAAGTTGATAGCAGCTTTCTAGCAGGGGTTAGAGCTGGGATTTCTCCTGGTCTAGGTGACCAGCTGCAGCCAGGTGTGTGAGAAATGGACAACGGGCTGAAACGATGTGCTTTGCCATGCAGGACAGTGGGGTTCCTGCAGCTGTGAAGGAAGCAAGGTAAGAAAGATCATGAGATTCATCACATAGCAGACTTCGTCTCTGCAAACCTCCACAAGCACTCAACTGACACCACTGAGAGGAGAAAGATCTCTCCTCCCTCTACACAGATAGACACTGAGTGAAGAACAGCGGGAGAGACCGACTGACTGCCATGGGAAGTGGGACTCAGGCCACTCTCCTGGAGCCACATGCTGCTTGTAGGGGCACACCTACCTGCAGTAATGTGAAGAAACAGGCAGCTTTATAGAAACACAACACAGGTTTCTGTTTTAATGAGAAAATAATTATATACTTGCATTGTAGGCCTCACAGTCACTATAAAACAGAAGCAGGATAACATTTAAGTGGTTAACATACAGAAAGCCAGGTATTGTTGAAACTGGTTGATAAGTCATGACAAGGATGCTGCCTTTTGATTGCCAAACATGTCAATGCTACTCTATTTTCCTTCAGATGTCAGTACAGAGCAAGATGAAGCCCAAACTGGCAGCTTTAAAAACGAACTGTTCAGAAAACCTGCACTGTTAACTCCAAACTGATTATAATCACAAATGCTAATGCTTAACTATTTCTCAATACACAGTTTCATTAAAACCAGTCTTTGCCACGGGAAAGGATCTGAGCATTTCTTTTGTGGAGACAAAGTTAACTCTGCAATAGTGCTCTTTTTGTTGCATTTGATATAGTCATATATAGATAGATATGTATTACTGGCATATACTTATAAACACCTAAGCTTGGTAGCATGCAAATGAAATAACAGAGGCAAGGAAACTGCATCTCACTCTTGTTACCACAGCACTGAATGTGCTGCTGACTATAAGTGTCCATAATTTCTGGAAGAGAAAAACTGCTGGGTATAAAGTCTGTCTGTCCTGGACTGATACATGCAAATAATTCTGTTGCAGGGGCTGCAAACAAATGCTTCTATCACAAAGGATTCCTGCCTGGCATCTCCTCGCCACCACATCCCCTTTCTAGAGGAACAATTTAATTTTCACTTCAGGCCAATTGCAGCGGTATGGGAGGAGGTGGCAAAGCATGAAAAGATGCCTGATGATGGGTGATCAATGTCACTGGCTTCCAGTGAGAGAGCAGGAGGGTAAAACAGGCCTACAGGCTAAGGAAAATAAAAATGCGAGTTCCTAGGAAGGCAGTCCAGGGCTGACCCAGCTTTCAGGAGTCAAATGTTGGGGGAAACTCTGAAGAGCCCCTTTAAATGCAAGATGACCTCACCACCTCACCACATGTACAGAAGCCTTATCCTCTTCTCAGGAAACTCCTTCTTCCCAGTCTCTCTTAAGTTATCCCCAAAGGTGGAGGGAGCCAGGAATCTTCTTGATACAGATGCACAGGGCTCACAGATGCAGCTACATGACATATGGTCTCACTAGTGCTGCTCTGGTGCCACTGCTTTTCCTACAGTTGCCCTGTAAGGACCCACCTGCAGATATGAATCACAGTGTAGATTGCCATGTCTGAACAACAGGTCCACTTCATTAGGTATGTGATTCCTTCATGGGAATGGTGCCTCCCCATGGTGCCTCCTTGAGATAAGCTTGCTGCCCTCATCACAGTGAACTCTCCATTCAGCAGGGTTTTCTTCTCTTCAATAGCACTTACAGAGACAACTGACAGAACTGAGAACATGGTTATATAAAAATTGTATTTGCTACAATTCCCTGAAAATAAGCCTCAAAATTATATGTGTTCATGGTCAGAAATCATGTGCTGGAGGAACTGAAGGGGGTGGTGAATAATTTGGTTGCAAGCTCCGTGTTTAAGAAAAGCACCAAAGGTATGTTCACAGTATCGGTACTCATTTTAAATGAGCTCACTGATTCAGGATAAAACAGCACAGCAGGTCATGAAACCAAGGAAAGGCTTAGGGAGAACAGAGTGTCCTGGCTGATGATTTCTTAAAAAGATGTCAAAATAATAACTGACTGTAAAAAGGACAGAGTATTTTGTATAGAAAAAAGCTCGGTGTCTTTTTTTCCCATGCCCTCCCAAACTTATTGGTTTCTAGTCCAGAAATTATGGTTCCCAGTTGTAAAATATTCCTATTGTATTGCTTGGTGATAAGAAAGAGTAAACCCGCAGCCTCTATACTACATACAAATACAAAGCACAAGAATAAATACCACATTTCTTTTCCTAATCGTCAGCTTACAAAACTGGTCAATACTTTGCAATTGTGACTCATGCAAATACCATGTTGGGTCAAATTTTAATATCACAAATACTGCATTAACTCAGTGCCTTATTTTTATATCCCCTTTCGGAAAAAAAAAAAAAATTAGCACTCACCCCTATAGCTGGTAAAACAGCTTTGGAGAAAATAATCAGTACACGCACTGCCATACGCTTCCTGGTATGCCAGCCTCACACACACGCCCGCACACACGTGCACACACGCACACACACATGCCCACACACACACACAGAACCACACTAATCCTTCACTGCTGATCCCAAGCCTAAGCAATAACTAACGGCCCTATGGTTTGCCTGTAGCACTGAAAACACCTGCTGAACAGCAAAAATCATGTTTTCTTCCCTTGTCTGCTCTTCCTTGCTCACTCCTTCCAACTCATTATGCCCTTTAGCTTTTTTGTTGCCTGGAAACGTGAAGACTTCCACAAAGCACTCTACTTCAAAGGCTTTTTACGCTGTATAAATATAGTTGAAGACATAACTATCTTTTTTCTTTATTTCACACCTCTTTCTAGGCCAGAGTCTGGCTTAGTTCAATTATTGCCTCATTTAAAAATTAAATGTCCTTTATTTGTATCCCTTTCCCACTACCTTTCTACTTCAAATTATCCATCTTCAAAGATTTTACACATACGCCATTCTTTTCCCTCCCCACCATCAAAAAATAGTTGTTATCCGCTAAATACAGATTTTCTACTTAGAAACTTTGTTGTGTAAATATGCTCTGAGAACCTGGACTTCAGGTGATATTGCAAGCATATAGGATCCTAAAGCTAAGGTAATCCATTTGGCTTAGCTCTCATCCCCATCTATTCCACTCCTAAATTGTGATGGCTTGTGTTTGCAACACAAGGACTGTTGGACTGAGTCTGCTGGATTGTACATTTGCAATAACTGCCACCCTGTTTGTTGGGTTTTTCTCCTTTAAAACCGATAAATTACTAGAAAGGGGAGCAGAACCCATCCGCCCCCCCCAACCAACCAGTCCAATCCCAAACCCAACCCTTCAGTCTCCTCAAAGAAAAAGAACAGAGGGCAGTATCTGTGTGTTTTGTGGCTGGATAAGAGTATGCCAAATTAACGCCGATGGTCTTGGTGCAGTGGCTGTGGGAGGCAAAGAAACCGCAGGAGGTTCTGACAGGAGCTGCTGGGTGGACAGTGATCCTGGGGGCAAGGCAGGGCTGTCAATTCAGTCAGCAGGAAGCACAAGTGGGAGCACTGGCCACAGGCTCATCCATGACAACTTCCTGCCATATGTCTGCAGCCTATCTGGTCCACAGGGACAACCACCCCTTTGTGCCCACCCCCTGAGAGCTCCCACCCCCTGCACCCTCTCCACTGCGTTATTTCAGAGGGGAGATGGAGGGAAGAAGAAGGGGCTATTTTCTAGGTGTATTTTTCCTGTAGTTTTAGGATTGCCAGGAGCTGGATCTTTTCTGTGTCTATGTGCATCAAGTTTGTTGTGTATTTAATAAATATTGGACTAAAATGCTGCTGCTTTCACGGCGGTTTTTGTGTTTGGTTTTTTGTTGTTTGGTTTTGTTTTTTTTTTTCCTTTCTTCCTTTCTGGTTTTTTTTGGTTCCATCATGCCTGGTTGCTGTCTTCACACTGCAGTGTGGTTATTCGTCCTCCTCTCGGTTGGCGTAAATGCCAGCTTCCCAGCGCAACGCCAGGGCACTCTTCCTGCGGTTCACTCTGGTCGCCTCCAGGACCTGGTCAGGAGAGAAAGGGAAAGCACAGGATGTCACTCAGCTGCCCACGGCCCCTGTGTCAAGGTGTCCCACACTGTGCACCCAGGCAGGCAGAGACCAGCCAGGTAGGCAGGGACCAGCCAGGCCAGCCCTTCCCACAGGGCTCCCAGTGCTGCACCTTGTGCAAAATGGGAAAACTCATGCGATGAAGCACTTGCTGATGTGAAAGTGGGGGAATGGCACACAAAAGCAAAGCCACACCATGGGAGGACAGAAGTGGTACGAGTCGTCTGGCGGCATCCAACTCCATTCAGGGGAGCCCCAGCTGCCCTTTGCCAGGCCAGCTGCACATTGCCAAATCCCAGGGGCTTTGCCCTCTCCCAAGAGGCAGCTGCACACCTTCAGTACCAGGAGCCAGAAACCACACAGCAGCTTTGTCCAGAGGCTGTTTTGGTGCTGCACATGAAGCCCGGAAAGCAGCCACCTGCCTATTTTGGCACATCACCGTCTCAGTCAGATCTAGGCAGTGCACACCCCACTGCCCTCCTGCACCTGCATCTTTTTCTCGTGGTCTTTGTCTTGCAGCTAAGGCAATGGAAAAGACTGTGCACTGTGATCAAAGTGCTCTTGGAGTGAAAAATTACTCCATGCACATGGGAAAGGAGATTTACACATGCAAGACCTACAAAGCCTCATACAAGATGGGCCTCAGTACATTTATATGTGTTTCATATACACTGTCATACACGCAGATATATGCACACATTGTGTATGTATTGTACATATGCACACACACAAGCAATTAACTAAAAAGGTAAGAAACAGTTTTAGTATGTGTTTTAAGAAAGTCAAAAAGAAAATCAGATGACACCAAATGGCATTATTGTGACATGTGTCTGATGTACTCAGCAAATAAAGCATGGCTGTGGCTGCTTTCCATGCACCAGTGAGATATAAAGGGGTCTGGAGCCTTCTTACAGAAGCACATGGCAATATTATTTTCTGATCAATACTGAGGAACAGCTCCATGATCAAACTGCAAAGCTGCCAATGTTCACTGCCCTCAGTGTGCTTTAAACCAGCCCTCTCAAAGAAGAAAAGTTT
>VWZF01006287.1:330223-340516 GCA_013396755.1 Sclerurus mexicanus | reverse complement strand
TCAAAGAAGAAAAGTTTTGAAATTTTTTTAATCAGTTAATAAAAAAAAAAAGTTGAATATTCCCACAATAAATACATGATTCTTCAGTGAAACAACCCCGTCCATCCCCAGTCCCTAGTGCCTCCTGCAAGCTGTTCTGCATACTCCTTTACTGAAGAGTAGCAGACCTTTTGAGAAAGGATGCCATTTTATTCTTCTGTGTAGAAAATCAGATGCAGCTCAGATGCAGTGAGGACTTAAGGCTTGACTGGAATAAAAATAAATAATTTAAGACTTAAGAAACTCTTCTTTCAGGTGTGACAAGCTGTGGTTGGAAAGTATAGAGGTATGAGGCTCCTGTACAGGCAGTATCAGAAAATCAGGTCTGAACTGCCAGCTGAAATTACAGGCCATCGTAACTTTGCTTATGAGAGTAAGAACACACTACTGCATTTAAGCCAAGTACCAGACCTCCTTTCAGGAGCTGAAGGTAAGGTGTGGAGTTTTGCCACTGCTACTATTTCTTTGCCCTCCCAGCTTGTTTCGATTATGAGCAAGACAAAGAACTAAAAGCAAAATTTGGCCAACAGAGACGAATTTTAACTAAAGCTCCATCTCCTTCTCAGCACTGACCATGTCTACAAAGGTAGTTCAGGTCTGCTAGAGATATTTTTTCTCAAATTTTGCCCAAAATTATGCCTCTTCTTTATGGAGGGCAACCACCAGAAGCAGGGACGAGGGCTGAGCTGTTTCTGTTTTACCCAGCAGAGGACAAATGTAAACATAAACCTAACAATTTATATATTAAAAAAAAAATCAGGAAAAAAATTCCTGTCTGAGACATCAGCCTGTAAAGTGTGTACCGGAGTTTCTCCTACTGAAAGGGATATGAATGAGCAGTTTAAACTACGTGTCTGGGATTCTGACCCCTGAACCAAGAAAAGACAAGCCAAACTGAACAATGGAGAAGCAAAACTGGGAGTGGGTGTCAGTGCATCATTCAGCATAAATTTCAAACCCAAACTGCCACTATATACTTTTAATGAGGTCTGAATTTGCCCTGTAAAAATATACCAGCTGAAAATAATATGAATTTTACAGAATTTACAACAATTTCTAGTCAGTAGCTTCTTTGCTGGAAAATCACAATGTTGTGAAGATCTCTAGTGATGGCTTGCAAGAGCCAGGACCCTTAAACATTGAAGATTCCTGCTTTGCATCAGACAGCTTGTATTTGTCTTAAAAGATGGCAACAGAATTCCTTCCATTTATCCCTGGTCTGCAAACATGCCCAGAGGCTTGTCTACTTCTGCAAAGGTTGCTGGTTGCTCCAAGCAAAGCTCTATCCGGATTTGTATCAGAGGTACCATGCGGGCATTGAATGTGTACTCAGCCTTTGCAGGAAAACAAGCAGTGATGTCTGGCTCAGTATTAAAACAACAAGCCTTCTAAATGGTAGAACATATAAATTAAAGATCCTTTTGAATAGTTACTCCAAAATTATTCTTCTAATCTACTGAAATGAGTGTTTGACCTAAAACAACCCTTGTTTTTACAAAGCCATGTCAGTTTTAGACCCGCGAGAGGAAAACAGTGGCATAATTATACCATGCAACTGAAATGACTGAGTGGGGAATTGGGACTCCTCAATGGAGCATTGAATTCATGACCCAGGAAGTTGCTTGCTTAAAAATAGCAAGTGATCTTCATTTTTAAGTTTGGGGGTTTTTTTTGGCAAGTATCATGGCTGACTCTAGACCCGTTATAAGTGCAGCACCCAGAAGCTTTTCACAGCAGGTCAAAGGAAGGGAAGTCTTTTACTGTTGTGGCTGTTTTGGGGGTCTACAACACATTGTATTTTGGCCATGTTACAAAATGCTATCTTAATGCCTCATAAGTGCCCTCCTTAATGATGCCCAAATCAGCTCAGTGGGTGCAGGCAGGGCAACTCAGGCTTGGGTGCTCAGGGTGTCATAGCTGCATGCAGTAGGCATATACTGAAGATCAGAAAGATCATGAAGCAGACACTTCACTTAAGCTTAGGCTTCTTCAGCCTGTGAACTATGTTTTAATGATAAGCCTACATACATGAAAAGAACAATGTCTTATTTGGGAGAAGTGATTTGAACACTAGCTGTGATAGGAGAGGAGGAATTTGGAGAGCAGAAGTGGGTGTGAGGGAAAGACAAATGATACGCAGGGCTGTAAGAACCACTCTTGACCTCTCTGCAGAAAAACTGCCGTGATTGCAGCTCGAGGTCTCGCTAAGAACTGCACTGGGTTCTTTTCTCACAGATTTATTTTTTGAGGACTTAAAAAAAAAATAAAAATTGAAACAGTTGCCACTGTTATGTGTAAGATAACATCTCCTAGAGATGGAGACTAACCTGTCCTGAGTTTCCCTCCAACAGATTTAACAATAATTGCCCTCTGACAACAAAAAAAGCAAAAAATATATATGCTTTAGCCCAAATTATATTGATCCCAACCACTGAAGTAGTGGTGTTTTCTGAGTAGTCAGAAAACTGACTACTATACAGTACAGGCTAATTTTTAGTTAACAGTAATAGCAAAACAGATGTGGAAGCAAAACAATTTCTCCGGAGCTTAATATTTTACTGACTCTTCTCATCTGGACCTGGAAGAACAAAAAAACCAAACAACAAACAAACACACAAACACACAACCCCAAACCAACCAACCAAAAACTCAAACCAACCAACCAACCCGAGAAAATGCAAAGGTCTGGATGTCTAAAATCCATGAATACCATAAAGTTGCTGCAGAACACACATCCATGGACACAGAAGCACAAATGCAGGGAATAGGCTGCTTGCCCCTGCAAATGTGAGCATTTCTGCCCAAGAATGATAAACTAAATACTTTAAATAAAACTGGAACTACTGAGAGAACATCTACTTCTCCAGTATGAAGGTATTTTCTTTACTGTACCTACTTAATCTATTCACTGAATACACCAGGAGCTGAGTATCTTGCGATTAAAATGTGTTTACCTGAAACAAGACAGTAACAGTATTAAATAGCTGCTGGTCAGTATTAAAACATTAACTGTGTGTCCTATGACATCAAATCTAGTGTATTGGTTTTCTATTTTGTAACATAAAAATTTTCAGCAGTAGCCTTTAATGTTGCATAAATTTCACCTTACTGCAGTTATCTCCTACAGCATGACTGGTATTTAGGAAGCTCAAGCTAATGCCCTGTAAATTTGAATATATATTGAGCTGTAAGGTCAAAGGCAGATTTCAAGGATAAAAACATCCCATATATGGACACACACATAAGTCTCTTTAAAACAGCTGATGGATTTACTTTTAATACAGGCTCCAGGGGTTTGGGGGTGATGCTACCACGTCATCCTAATGAAGCAGGATGTAGTTTTGCCACATGTAGCTTAACTTCAGGAGTTACTGTACCATGCTGGGGGGGTTGTTTGCTGCTTCCTGGAGTGGGTGTCAGGCTGACTGTGTGGAAGGCCCTGCTCCTGGCCAGTGCAAGCACAGCTGGGATAGCTCCCGTGCTGACAACAATGACTAAAATTGAGCCACCTGCCTGCACCAGAGGGGATTATGGAAAGCCCTGGTGAACAGGAGACACAGCTCAGCTGTGAGGTCAGTAGACAGTAGGGGCATATCGTGCCTTAAGTCTTGCTGCCCCTTCTGAAACAACTGCCTGGCTTCAGCTAAAGATTTCCACTGAGAACCACATGGTTTCTTTAGTCTAAGGCTGGATGCTGGGGATTAGCCAGAAGACATACTCCAACAGAATTGCTGTGTCCTGCAGCCTTTTTTATTTCTAACACCTTTTCCAGTCACACACATTAATTTCCACCTTCTTATTCCTTGGGTCATTACAATTATACAAGGTGGACACACGACTCTTCCCAGCAGAAGGCAATGGGCTGGGCATGTGAAGTCTATACCTGAGTTTCTGCCCTTCACACAACATCAAACACTGTGATCACTACTTGCTGTTTATAAATCTTGACTTAGATTATTGTACAGATATTATGAAGAAGAAAACCAATCTGTGTTTAAAACTATCTGAAAGCTCACTGCTCCTATACTGATTAACTCTCTATAAATACTCTAAACAAAGATGAATCACTGGCTTGTATCAGTGACATAAAATTATTTAATGGACAGGAAAGACTTTGCTTTACCCTCCAGGACAGAAAACATTCGTATACTTGTCTTGGGCTAGCTGACGTGGTCAAATATGTTACGCGATAGGAAAACAGGGGGAAGCTTCATGTTTATAAAAAAGTGCTGATGTTGGATAAATCATTGTCAGTCATTACCACAGTCTGCACAGAAAACTACAGGCAACTGAAACAGCCACATTTCTGAGCACTTCATTCTTAATCAACATTGCCAAAGTCTAGTTAGTATCAACTATCTGCTCTTAAAATTATGGCCTCTGGCAAAATCCAGCTTTGTAGGAATGACTGCAAGTTCTGCCTTGCTAAAATACCACATGCCACTCTAAATACCCTTTCCTTGGCAGGTCTAGGTTTCTTTTATCCTGAGGCCAACAGTGATTGTGGGACCGTGGTCAGTCATCACATCACAACAGACAGGGACAGACAAGAACAGGTTCACAAAATGCAACAGACTGCAACAACTGCACTTGATCTGACTCTTCTTCCAGAGATGAAAGGTTTGTGTGCAAATTCTTTATAAAACACTAAAGATTTCTACAGTGCTAAATACATTGCAATCAGAGACAAAGGAAAGCCACAGCTTTTCACTCAGCATCTGAAGGTGCTTGGATCCCAGCTTTAGCTTTTCTAGCTAAATGGTAAGAGTGATTAAGGAGAAGTTCTCATTTCTCACCTCAGGAACATTCAAGTCCTGGGCAACAGCTCCCATCCCTTTAATTACAACCCCTTCTGTGCCAGAAATTGTAACCAGAATCCAAGTGTTAGAAAACCAGCCACACAAATATTTGCGGATGTGACATATGAGGAATATCACACACACACACTGGCATCCCAATTTTGATATGAAATGGCACTGGCACACAGTATCAAAACACCAACTGCAACAACATGCACTTGGAATAACCATGCAAGACGAAGCAAAAAATAAACAGGCAGTTGAAAAGTACCTCAGAAGTAACCTTGCTAGACAGTAATTTACAGGTGTACTGGCAGAAAGGGAAAAGACCAGCATTAGTACATTGAACAAGCATGTTATAACTAGGAAACAAGAACAAATTAAAGAAATTGCAAGAACTGGCACATTCCATAGTATAAGGTTTCAAGCAACTTGGGTGTCACAAAAAAAAAAAAAAAAGATAATTAGTGTTATTTTAATGATGTTGCTTGGCCAGTCTCAGTCTTGTTTACCATCAGTGCTTGACCCATTTTCTTGCTGCTTTTTCTCTTTTGCTCATCTGTTGAAACCTGTACTGTAACACATCCTCTGGAAGAAAATGCCCCTTTCCTGAGCAGTGAAGTTCTTCCAAGAACAGATGTGCTTGATTTGCCCTCTGTTTCTGAAAGGCAAAACCCACAAGCCCTGGCCAGAGAGGCCACGTTGTAGCCACTGAAGCCAGACATAAAACAGAACGTGGTGATGCCTGAAGGAGACAGGGTAGATGTTCTACTGAAAACTACTCTCCTGTCTTTTGGTGTGTCTTATGTAGGGAGAAAGTAAATGTCCATACATCAGTACTGCTGGTGTGCTCAGTACATGGACTTCCATGGACATCTAACTTCTTCACAATCCCATTCAGAAGACCATGGCTGCTGTGCCATGGCACCCTGACTGCTCCCAGTCGAGGAAGTCTCTGGCTCCTCTCACTCACAAAGAGCAATGCTGAGCCACGCTCAGCTCTCCGGATGCAATGCTCCAAGTGGCAGCTGCCTGTCTGATTGTCAGTTATGCTCCCTCCCCCACTGTTTTCCATGTATTTTTAAAAACAGTCCAGTGATTTCTCTTTTTGTTTCTGTAGTTACAGAAATCCTTTTTCCTGAGAACACTGGTCAAATGTTCTCTGCTGACAAATCAAAGCTATTTGTTTTTTAAACAATAATTGTTTAGCCTGGCATGTAAAATATTAACTCAAACTGACAGTTGTACAAGTGCAGCACTTCTTATTTAAATTATCTTTGCCCCATCAATGGTGGGAGTTGTTTACCAAAGGAGAGTAGAAAAAGACAGGGAAATAAAACACTCCTGCTGGTCTGAGGAAGTTCTCCCTGGCTGCTACAGGGCACAGACCCCTAACAGGACTTTGGGTGGGCAGCAGCAAGAATGTAAATCTTGTTTGGTTTTATGTGGGATTACAGAAGAGGAGAGTGATAAAAAACCTTAACACTGTGGGACTTAGTGTGTACTGGGGCTTTGTACATTCACTTGACAGTTCATCCTTCAAAAGGATCTATCCCACAGCGCTGTCTGACTGGCACCAGTGCTATGGCAGCACATCTTTGGGCAGTGAGGGCCTGGGCAGCTTTAGCAGGAGCAGACAGCTGAGCTGGCACCCACAGCACGTCTCTTTGGTCAGACACTGCCCAGACTAGCAACCTGGCAAGGACATCAGGGCTCACTTCAAACCGCAGAAGAGACGCAGCAACTGTGGCCAGCCTGCTTGCTAGGGGGCACACGTGCAACTCTACAAGCACCTGAGGAACTGCACTTGGGTAAACTAGCAGAAGGAGTGAGATATAATGACATCTTGCATATCTTTTGTGTGCTACAACGTGCATGACAAATAGTATGTGACCATCACAACTGTGGGAGAAGATTTCAGCCAGCACCTACCACTTCATGGGCTGGGCAAGTCACCTTTGCTCTTCACAGGGATGGAGGAAGAGCGCAGGGTGAATGAGAGCTGAGTGTCACCCCTTTAAGCAGAGCACCTTCTCTGCTGTGCTGAAGTCACCAGCCACCAGACTGACAGACATTCAGTGTGGGACTCCCAAGGACCAGTTCTAGTTTGGACGGTGGGAGTTTTACACTCATCTTTTTTTAATGTTCCTCACAGCTTCTGCAAAGGTCATGAGTATTGTGTATATGTGCCCTGCAAGCTTCTGAGGACCCTTCAGGAAGAGATCCTCTGGGGCAATGCCATAAAACAGCACTCATTGGAGCAGGTGGAGCTACCTCATTTCACTGGATGCTTCAGGGAGGGAAAGGAAACCAGAGAGTGGCTCCTTCCTAAGATGTGGTCCCAGGATGCCACTGCCAGAACAAGGCATGCTTCTGTGCAAAAGCTGGCTTTCTACGTGGCTGTAGGAGCTTGATGAACAATGGAATCTTGTTTTCCAATGACCTCAGTAGAATAAGGGATCAGAAAATTTATGATGTGCACTGGAAATGAATCTATTTGCATTTTAGTTAGCCAACAGAAGTGCAACAGGACCCTTTCGCAGTGCATTCCTTCAGATTTTAAGTATCTTATGTTACTGTGCAATGTTCACCAGTAATGATTAAAAGCTGCCAGACTAGTGCAGTATTCATGTTACAAACCTTCCCTTCTATACTTCTAAACGAGACCTTGCCCTTAATGAACATTACTAGGAAGCAGTTTGCTGGAGCATGAGCTCCTTGGCACTAAGGTCATTGTTCTGACATCTCTGGAAAATGCCTGGAGGACTGTGGATGCTTCACCAAACATGGTGTCCATTAAAGAAGTTCTATATTGCATTTATATCTCACTACCTTCTGCACTCACTGCCCACAGTAACAATGAGTCTGAATAAGACAGCTCATGCTTTGTGGGGAAACAGGTTGTATAATAGTTTCTCCTGAATTTTGATACTTCCAGCTATAAAATTCGTAGCTCTTCTTATTAGTGGTTCTAATAAAGAACACTTCAGTTGGGTTAAACTCTACTGTTGTTCCCATGGAAGAAAAACAAGTCCAGCAGGAAACAGCAAGCTGGTTGTTGAAGGATCCAAGTTTATTTCTGAGACATCCCCAGTTCAGTTCCACAAGAAGTGGTTTCCAGGGAAGTTATTAACTTACAATGAATCCTGAGCACACTGGGATGGGACTTTGTGGTCTACAAACAGAGGTGTGAATACATGCTTGATCCAAAAAGCTCAGAGAGTCACTAAAATAACCCAATGGAGAGTCTTGGTGATGGGTGAATTTACGGAATTTGCCAGTTGCAGTGCAGCTACCCACTGCTCTTATTTATTAGTTAATTTAATAAAATAAAATGGAACTTGAGTTGCCTTTAATATTTGCAGTGACACTCCTTTCCTCCCTACTGTCCTGCATTCTTCCATTTCAAACACCTGGCTCTTACGTGTTAAACTCTTTCCACACTTGCAAGTGTTTTATGAGCTGATTCTGGTGAAATAATTTTTTCTGTTATCTGTTGATTCTCACAAGTCATAATGTGTATCACACAGCAAAATCAAGAAGGAAAACTGCACTTACACTGCTGTCGTCCATCCTTTCTCGTCTCTTAGTTTTGTGTGTTTCATAATCCTCCATGAGGGTCTGCATCAGGTTCTTGGGCCGCTGGGCTCCTGCAGACTCCTCAGATGGAGGGTCCGACTGTGAGACAGGGCCTTCTGTGGTGGGGGATGGAGGAGGCTTGATCTTCTCTATCTTCCCTGCAATGATATGAAAAAGAATGACCCATTCTAAACTGAGGACTCATGAGTTGTTTACCAAACATGACAGCCAGAGAAGCATTTTCAGCATAGCTTCAATGAAGAAACAGTTTGGAATGAAATGTATGAAACAATCTGATAAATCAGGATGGTCATGGATTTAAAAACACCCTCCCCCTTCTGGTAATCCACTATACCTGAACACTGTAAACTCTTTTTACAAAACCTAGACGAGTCACTAAATGACACAATGCAAGTTTTCCTCACCGCTATTTTACAGTAGTATCTACTTGAACTATCTCTGTTCCCTCCTACAGGATACATTTCAGTGAATTGGAAGTGTTTTTAAGATTCTGGAAGACTGCAAGATGGGTTTTGTTCTGGCTCAGTCAATATAGCACACAGGGACCATGCACAAGACATACAAAGGTGGCATCTTATCATGCACTGTTGGCTTTTTCTCTTTTTCCAGTGGTTTATACCTGCTTTGTAAGCAAGAAAGACTTTGGGTTGATCCCTGGTGCCGCTTTTCCCTGCTGCAGTTTCCTGCAGGTTGCACAGGGTACTGCTGGAGGGAGACTTATGGCAGAACAGGATCAGGTCTCTGTCCTATAAACAATTCATTCAAAGAGGGCCCCCTTCAGTCTCCTGGTTGGAGGAAATCAGAGAGAAGTCACGTTTCTCTCTGACTGAGCCCATTTCACCCCATGGAAGCCTGTTTTAGGCACAGTGACCCCAGAGGTGGGCAAAAGGCACATCAGAAAAAGGAAACCACTGGTATGAGCTACAGAAGAGCTCAGCGGGTGGACAAACCATGTTTCTTTGGGAAGAACTGCCTCCCTTTCTGGTCCCTGAGCACTGATCTGGGATGAGCCACCCACTTTGTCCTAGTGGGAAGAATGAGGTCATGGGAATAATGTGCGAGGCTTCTCAGCTATAACAGGAGAAAGCAATACTGAACCAAAATCAGACTTCCTTTTTCAGAGGACCACCATCAACTCTTTGAAATAAGACATTTTCAACAGATGAGGGGAAAAAAAAAAGAGAGAAAAATACCCTCTGCAAACCTCTTAAAATAAGTAATCAGAAGGATCATGCAGATTTTCATGAAACTTATTGCTGAAACAAATGAAAACCATAGCTGCTCTTCCAAAAGCAACATGACAGTGGCAGCCACTAGAGAGCAGCCTTGACACCTCCTGTAAAAATCAAAAGCATTTATTCTTGAAGAAGTGAAATCTGAGTTGATACTTAAGAGGTGTTTTTACAAGAAATCCCCTGGCCAGGCTAGTTTCATTTCTGATCAGTGATGAAAAACTCAGCATGACTGGTTTCTTGTTAAGGCTTAACTTAAGCTGGGCAGTGTAGGGACAAGGCTGAGAACTCATCCTCTTTATTTCACTCTACTAGAGACTGGAAGGGAAGTTTCTGTGGGCCCAAGTTCTTCTCTCCACAACCAGGAGTTATGTTGCCAAAGCAGAGGCTAACAGCAGGTCCTGAGATGCCCAGCTGCACCCATGTGTGACTGCTTAGCCAGAGAGAGTATAAACTACTGTCACCTTGCCAATTAGGTCTACAGGGTAAAAAAGAGTGGTGAAAATAAAAGGCCTGATTAAGGGTCAGATATCTTCCTGTATTACTGCATTCTTACACTCGCAGTTGCCTTACATGTTTGCAAATAATGCAGGAAGACTGAGGCTTCTCAGACATCTGCCCAA
>VWZF01006287.1:263519-330207 GCA_013396755.1 Sclerurus mexicanus | reverse complement strand
TCAGACATCTGCCCAACTTCTGCTTTCCCCCACAGATGCAGACACATCACAGGATGCTCAGACCTACAGACAAACCTTACGGCTCAAAAGAGCTCCTTCCACTCCACTTCCGCTGGAACACAAAGTAAATTGCAGTTTTTGGGGACCTACATTTTAGAAAGGAGATATCTTCAAGGAGATCCATTCCCCCTGATTGGAAGGCCCATCAATTGTTGTATTCATATATTCACATAATCACTAGTGTTGGAAAAGACCTCCAAAATCATTTAGTCCAACCTTTGTATTGTATGTATACATAAATCATATATGCATACATTTTATGTGTATGTACACATATATGTATACATGTATAAAAGGCTACAGCCTGCCAAATCTGCATGTACACATTTACTTTTTACTTACTGATGCTGTTGCCATTTTTAAAGATATCTGCATAGCAGAGAAAACTTTTCAAATTAAGGCAGTTCAGCAAGACAGACTGTGATAGGAAACCAGTCTGTGCTGGAGTCAGGGGATAGCTGAGGTATACAAAAGAAAAAAGGTCCCCTCTGGTAATATGGAGCCTCATTACCACTTCAGGTGGGCTTCTTTGCTCTTCTTGAACACCGGGTGAGCAACACAAATATGCAAAAACACAAACAAACAAACATTAAATAAAGAACCTCTCAAATATCTTCTCACTTCATAAACATTTTCTGCTGCAGAGGGAATAAGGGAGCAAATGACAAATGAGCTGTTAAGGCACTACAAGAAGAGTTCAGGGGAATGACTGATGAGCACTCCTGAGAAATGCTTGAGGAGAATGAACTTTGCTTCTTTTCATAGCAGTGCCTATAAAGGAGTAAGGAAACAGCATTTTCCATGAACATTTCTGCTCTAGTCTTTCTCAAAATTCTGATCTTGAAAAGGATTTCATGCATATGTGTTATACTTGATCCTTATTCTTTATAAGCATATAAGGCATTAACAATTTTGTGATGGCCAAAAATATTAAAAACATCTTGTCCCAAAGCGTCTACTTCTCCTCCTACCACACCAAAAGTAATTTCAGGCTACAGTTGAACCTGAGAAGCTTCCTTAGTGTAGGTATTTATTAGTGAAAAATAGAAGTGGAAAATGTTTTTCAGGCTGAAGTGGCTTCTCTGACAAAGGCCTAAGTTTCACAGCTGCCACTCAGGATAACAAAGTAGGGAGAAGAAAGAAAAAGACAGCACACGCACACATCCCCCCCTCACTATTTGGAGGAAAGTTACCTAAAATTTAACGGTATCTGACTGCTTTGATCTCTGAGCTGCAACTCCCACACTGGGCTTATACCACCCCCTGAAATTCTCTTGTGCAGTGAGAGCTGAGGACAACAACATCAACTGAGAACAGAAGATGACTGCTTGGTGGGCAGCTCTTCTGATGGGTGTGCAAGTCAGTCTGAGTGCCTCCAGATGAGTGCAGGGAGTGCAATGTGTCTTCTGCCTCACCTGACAATGCTTTATTGACAAGCACCAAAAAGGCAGACGTGGCAGCTTCCCAAACCTTCTCTCAGGCACAGCTTCTTGTATTAGGAATATCCTCATGCCTCATTATGAGACAGCAAATACTCGCAAAGGGTTTCTCTCCAACTGAAAAGCCTCCACTGAACCAAAATCTCTTCTGTAATGATTTCCACACCTCCTTTGATGAAGAGGATTACTTAAAGATAGGCACTATAAGAAGTTAGATACAAGTTCCTCAGAGCCTTAAGTTACTCCTAATAAAAGGAACAAGGGAATTACATCACCAAACTTATGCTAGATCCTCTCGTGTCACACGCTCATCATCCTGCTCATACAAATTATCAGACAGCTCCAACTGCTCTACCCAGAAAAGATGCTGTACCACCTGCACATTGTGGGAGGAAGCCACAGGTTTGCTATGCAGCTGCTCATGCCATGCCAAGTGCAGCAGGTGCTGCAAAGTGACACAGGAAATGCTCAAATTGAAATAGAACCCCACAAATATTTTGGGATCCATGATGACTATCCATTTAGCCATGCTCAGACACTTTCTTGGTCTTTCTTGAGTTTCCTCATGCAGAAAACACAACTTTTTGCAAAAGAGTTTGCATAGTTCTTCATCTTCACCTTTACAGAAGTACCCTGGAGAAGTTCTTATCCTGTGTGCACATTCCAATGAAATTACGCTGTCTCCAGTGGTCAGTGATGGAGTGATCCATGATCTGATATGGGTTAAAAGGTCGCTCCAAAGCACCTCAAATGACTTTAAAGGATACTTGTTAGCACTACAGAGGTTTATTACTAGAAAGGTTTTTGGATTGTGCTGGGTGGTTGGCAGACAAACTGAGTGTTCCAGTCACTTGTATCAAAGTTTTATGTCAGGATGAGTAAAACCAGCCTGTTTGCTATCTAAAATAATCAGCAGTTACTTCACATATATGTCCATATATATTGTGTTAAACTTCCACACTTCAGTTAAATCACAGTGCAGTTCACTGCAGTGCTTTTCTGTGGTTTGTGGTTCTGTTATCCACCTAAGTATCCACATGGTTCAAAGCAATGAAGAGGAGCAGGAGCAATAAACAACCAGGGAACACCTGGAATCCCAGTAAAGCTGCGCTGCCCAGACCACCACCTGAAAACAACCTGATAGTCAGGATATAGCTAATTAAGTTAATTATAGCTCTTGAAAAGAATTCTGGTGGGTTTACACTTCCTCACTTAAGGATTAGAAACAGATTTTTCAAATTTAGACTTGACCCCTTAATCCCTTTCTGCTGAGGTATCCTGATGTTGGAAGTGCCAATTCTTTCTTTGGGAAAAGTAATTTGCTGGCAGAAGTACTTCTGTTTCTTATTATTACTATTAGTGGTAGATTATTATTATTTTTCTTTGTGAAATTATGTATTCATTTTATGGTACCAGATACATTCTACTGCATATTCCTTACTGTGTCCACCAGAAGCAGGTTTTCTTCTGTGCTCTGTAAATCACCTCTGTAACTGGCTGCAATAAAGCTTTACATCTAGACTTTACTGCCTCTGACAAATTACATTTTGTCTCTGTTTTTGCAAATATTTAAAAGATCCTGTAAATATTATAAAGAAAGCTGCTGCAATCTGGCAAGGGATTGCATCCCTAATTTTAAGGATGCCTGCAAGCTTTAACTGCAGTACAACTGGTAAGGGGACATCAAGGATGAGATGAGCTGAGGTTATGCACCCTGCAACACTAAGGGTGCTGAGCTGACATGCTCCAGCTGAGAGCTATGCTGAGTACATCTGCTGCTCAGAAAGCACCAAAAGTAGAAGACTTAAGAAATACTTTGGCAATGCTCTTTTGGTTTTTTTGATCAATGACATTCTTAAACATTGCCACATACTCATCTTTTCCTAGAAATTATTTCTTTGCCTTGTCACCAGCTGCAAAATGCAGTAGCTTGAGTCATTGGCTAATAGATCCAATTTCCTTTCTTGCACATGTGGCAGTCGGACATTTAAAGGAAACTGTCTGAAGTGATTCATTATAAACAGAAGTTTATTATTTTCTCCAGAACATAACTTACAACAAACATTTTTACAGACACAAAGTAAATGCCTTGTTGCATAGAGAAAGTAGAAGTACACTGTTTTCCCAAATGCTCCATTAAAACAAGCATTAGCGCCAGCAGCACTTCCAACACTTGTGAGTAAAATGCAATCATTATCAGCCTCATTTTGAGCACTTTCAGCTACAGATGATGCTGTTTTTGAAAGGAGTCACAAGCACACCTTTACGCAATAAGTCCTCCTAGCTGATCTTTATGGTGCTCTATATCTCACATCTTGTCTGATATTACTCAAAACACCTCACATTAGAAGTGGTCCCTATAAAAAATGCTGTTCTATGGCACTTCAAAGAAATGATTGATATCTGCTACATTTTTGGGAAAAAAACACAGATTAAAATAATCCTCTTTGCCTAAGAAACAAAACCAAGTATTAGCTATTTATGTGCTCCATAACACTCCAAGTTCACAATCATACCGTGTAATGGACTAAATCTAGATCTTATTCAAGCCTGTCATGACTTTCAAAAGAAAATGATCATCACTAGCTTACATCTACACCAGTGGAAATAAGGGCAGAATCTAAGTAGTCTGGGTAAAATGATTACTTCTTCATAACCATCACTATTAATAAACCTTTTAATTACTTGCAAAGCATATGTAGATATATGCTTATAAAAACCATTACACAGAAAGAAGCCTGGTATATGTTTCTAGTTTATATTTTTTTTAATTGTGTTATATTAAAAAAGGCATGAGTGCTTGATTTTACTTCTTGAGAAGGGGAAGAAGGAGAGATATGCTCAACTGCAAAGAATGTCACAAGAAGAATCCAGAAACTGCAGTCAGAAGAGGACTTCTACTGAATCTATTATGTATTTTGTTTGTGTTGCCTGTTTAATTTAGTAGTGAATGACACCAGTTGAAATACGTGGCAACTCAGGGCTACGGAGATCATTTTACAAGACAAAGTTCATTAAGGCCAAGAAAGACCTGAAAACAGAAAGCAAAATACACAGAAAAAGAAATCTGATTCAAACCCCCAAAATCTGTAAATCTCCTCTACCTTTTCCCTCCCTTAATGATGTGCAAGAGAACAGAAAGGCTGTTAAGAAAAGCCTTGTATATTTGTCTTTCAAACAGGAAAAACTTCTGCTGTCCTTCCTTGAGATAATCCTAGATTTCAGTGGGTGGTCTGAGCAGCACAGAGACAGACATGTCATGCTATAACATGGGAGGGGATGAATAGAGCACAGGGTTTAGTAATGATGATCAGCATCCTAAGGTACTGTTGCACTTCACTTGTGAAAAACCAGAACCTTCCACAGGTGTGCTCACAAACTGCATGGCTGTTCCATGCAGTCCTCCTGCCAGCAGTTTCCAGGCAAGTCATGACCCTCCCACCCTCTGCAAAACAACGTTGTCATTCAAAAATGACATAAAACTAAAGCATACCTGACCCTTCAATCACATTTCACTTACCCTCTGACACTTTGGGCTCTTACCTGGTGCAGTTTTGTAAGACACAGTTCTGGTGGGCATGGGTGGTGCACTCTTTGTAACAGGGCTTGGTGCCATTTGCAGACCTTGCCGCTGCCTCTTCAGCTCCTCTTCTCGTTCCTGGGCAGCTCTGA
The DNA here is from genome assembly GCA_013396755.1 of Sclerurus mexicanus. Lineage (NCBI taxonomy): Eukaryota > Metazoa > Chordata > Aves > Passeriformes > Furnariidae > Sclerurus > Sclerurus mexicanus. The sequence goes on along the minus strand of VWZF01006287.1, from coordinate 325,036 downwards.
TCTCTTCTTCTATCATTGACAAAGTTCTCTGTTTCCTGGACCGTAACTTGAAAGGGCCCACGGTCACTTCAGGCTCCTGTGTGGCCAGGATGGAGGCAGTGCTCCTAAGCTCAGCTGCCTCTGAATACTTGCTGAAATAGCTGACTTCATGCTTGCCTTCCTCCACAAGGAATGGCTGGCTGGCTGAGTATGTGGGTGACTGCTGCAAACTCTTCCCTTCCCTGAGTCCTGAGTCTTCCTCTTTTGATGTCTTTGGTATGGTGTCCCTTTTTTCTTGAACCGGTGAAGACACCTGGGGTGGCTCGAACACTGGGTTCTGTTGCTCCTTGGAGGCTGGAGCTGGCCCAGTGATGGCTGGCTGCTCTTTGACTGACATATCTGTCTCTGCTGGGATTTCTTCTTCCTTAGAGTTTCCTTTATCCACCTGCTCAGCTATGGCTTGTTGGATGGCATTTTGAACCAGCAGGCCAGCGTGGTACTCCAGCTGGTCATCCATCAGCATGGAGTCTGCCAAGGCAGAGGAGGGCGAATCACAGCCTGGGTCACTGAAAGACTTGGAGATGCTTTCACCTTTGCTCTCTCCTGGAGTGTCAGCCTGCGGCGTCTGCGGCAGGGAGAAATCTGCCAGTGAACTTTCCTGCAGGGCGCTCATGGTCTCATTTGAGGCACCACTGTCACTTACGTTATCCATGCTGAAGTCATTGGAAAGGGTCTCTAAGACGGTGGTATCCTGAGACCTAACAGACAAATCATCCAAACCAGAGTCAAGCTCCTCTGGAGGGGAAGAGGCACTGCCTGACTTTGGAAAGTGGTCTAAAATTCCCTGTCCATCATCCTTCACCATTGTGAAGACCGCTCTCGCACTCATGAATTCTCCATCTTCGGCCCACAGTTTTGAGGCTGGTCCAGCTCTGGGGCTATCACCAAATGGTAGCTCTCTTGCTGTGTCAGCAGTGGTAGTCTGGGCGCTTTTGTCATCTTCTGAGGTACAGGAGACTTTCTGTGCTTTGACAACAGGGGCATTGTTACTCTCAAGCTGTCCTGTTTGCCTGCATACTGAAACAGGTCTTGTCACAGAGGACACTGGCTTCTCCACACATGGAGAATTGAGGCTTTTGTAGAAGGGTTTGATAGAGAACATCTTGGGTGTTCCCGACCGCCTTGGTGGGGCCTGACCCTGAGATGGACCTGAACACTCCATCAGCTGGAACTGCTTTCTGGCAGCCGAGAAGTCAATTTGCTCTGTGACAATATCCTCTTTCTTTATATTGACTGGCTCTGGGGGTGCAAAGGAGCAGCTGACCTGTTTGGGGGATACTGGTGTTGCACCTTGCTGCTGCTGTCTCTCCTTGCGCTCCTTGTACTTCTTGTGAGACTCCAGATGATCTTCATCCAGCTGATCCTCCAGGGGCTTCTCCTGGGGAGGGTTCCACCATTTGACAGCAATGTTGGGGTTCTTCTTGACAGCTTGACTTTTAATGAGTTCCCTTCTTTCCTTTTCAAGTTCCATCATTTCTTCTGATGGTCTCACTTTGCGGACTCTGTATTTTTCCTTCTCTTCCTCCTCTTCAAAGAGCTTTGAGGGCTTTTTGTCTTCATGAAAGGCTCGCAGTTCAAACTTTGCCTCTTTCTTAAGGGTTGTAAGAGTTGTTTCTCCATCCTTAGAGGATCTTCTAGAACTGTTTGAAGAACTGGGACTTCCTGGCACCTTCAGACTCTCCCTAGTGTCTTCTTTCACCCCACTCAAGGAATGGCCATTAGATTTCAGGTTCTCATCTGTTATGCTAACTTCACATGGCTCAACTTCCAAGGGTGTCTGCTTGCTGGCTACACTTTCTTCCCTTTCACTGGGTACTGAATCTTTACTGACATTAGCAGATGTTCCTGAGCCATCCATCATGGAGACTGCACTTGGCTCAGGGGAGGATGTCCCATTAAAGGTACTATCTGCAGCAGAATCGCAGCAATTTGCCTCCAACACTTCATCTAGGTATCTGATCTCTTTAGCAACTTCACTGTCCAGAGATTCATGCCTTTCCTTAAGTCCATTGCGGCTGGCAGCAGGGGAAAAAAAGTGAGTTGGATTGTCTATGGGATGTGGTGAAGCCACTGTGGTGATGCTTTTGTGTTCAGAAACTGGAACTTCAATTTCCATTTTCTCTTCTTTTGTAGCAAGCACAGCAGCTGGCTCCAAGAAATTGGCACAGTTTTGGTCTCTGTTTTTTCTCAACCGGATGTCATCCTCAGGGATTCTGGAAGATTTCTAAAATAAGAGAACAAAACTACAATGAAGTCCTAAAAAAAACCCACTCAATTTTTTTCAGAGTAAACACCATCTGAAAAACAAATCCTAGCAGTTCTTAAACTTGAGATTAAAGCATTCCCTCAGAGCGTGAAAAAGCAAGGCAAACCATTAAAACAAAAAGTAGGAAGTTACCTCACTGTAAGCTGGAACAGGTATTAAAACAACAACAAACTTTCATTTAAGGATCTCCCATCTGCTTACCACCCTCATTTTGTCATTATTTCATGCCTATGTCTTGGTCTGCACCTAGGAATGAGCGCTGGGTTTCAAAGTTAATACTGACTTGGCAGTTTAGATTCATCAAAGATTTACACATGCAGCACACAACACACCTAAGATCTTGGTATTTTAAAAACGCTTTCCACACTTAAAGGGTATCTCATAATCCTTCTACAGATGAAAACTATTACTGCCCCTGCTTTGCAGAAACAGATGCTAATGTGCAGGAAAGTGAATCATACCAAGTTTGGAAAAAGGATGTGGAAGGGAATGCTCATTTCTCAGTGGGCTCAATACTGGTCATCAAACAGAGGGTAGAATTACACAGTGTTGAGAAGACATGGGTATCTTTCTCCAGCCCACACGGAAACCCACACACAACTGGACCTGGGAGACAGGAAGCATCTGCAACTCCCATGGCATGAAGACCACCACAAGCAGCATGACAGGGACCAGAGTCACAGACTCCTCCCTCCCACTTCTTTGATCTGCAGTGCAGACGCACTGGATTCGCATTTCTCCCTGATGTGTTGCCTCTGCTTACAAGGAGGTTGGTGAAAGAAACACTATTTATATTCAGGTACAGGCAGATTTTACTGGTCAAGCAGCCTAATGAACTTTTTCGTGAGTAAAGTCTGAAGGAACTTCTGATTAGGTTGGCAACATGTCAGTCAATTTCTCAATAATTCTATGCTGCTAAAAGGGAAAAAAAAAAGAAAAATAAGAAAATACCCAAAGAAAAGGACATTTTAAACATCGTTCTTCAAAAAAAGAACTTGCTAACTCTTGCTAACTTCTTACATCATGAAGTGACACATCTATTCACTTTGATTAACCTTTTAAAACAGAAATGTGCTATCTGAGGTCTCTGTCTCCTGTGCTTCTAGTAACTCCATTCACTAATGCATGTCTACTTCCATCACTGCTTTAATGTACGAACCATTTTGGATCACACCACATTTGGATATTCAAGTTACATAACAGAACCACAGGTGCAGTGTTTTACCTAAATCTCTTGGTGAGTAAGAGGCCATCCTCTCACCACAGCTGTCATCCATAGCTCACAGGTAAGCCACACGCATATAAACGTCTAATCAGGGCATGCATTTGTGACAGCACATAACTCTGGAAGTGCATGTGTCTCTACAATTAGTGTGGCACATGTAATTATGTAGCAAATCAGACAATTATGCAGTAAAACTCTGAGGAAACATTTGCTACTTATTGTAGGAGGTTTTCTTTCCTAGGGATTAGTAACTGAGCACAAAGACGGCTCCTGGAATGACAGAGAAGCTAGTGAGGAATGCTAGAAGAGGAAAAAATACGATTAAGAAACCCACAGAGTTTTCTTCCTCAACACATTCTGGCAGAATCTGGGGACAGCTTTATGAGGTCATGGCAATGGAAGTATGTTCCAGATACTCCTGTGAGGAGCAGAAGTCAATGTACTAATGAATTACCTTTAGAAGAGAACTGACACAACTAAGGATAGAAGCAGCTGACAAAAAAATGCTCTTCAAGACAGTCCTGGCCACTGAGCCTGCCCAGGATAACTGTCTAGGTGTGGGAAAATGGCACAGGTCAAGATGACAACAGCATGGGTAGGAGGAGGCCTGGAGGAGGAGGGTGGTGGGACACATACAGACCCCCTGCCTCAGCTGTTTGGCAGGAGAAAGCAAGCTTTCCAGGGGGCTGTTTTTGCTCCTCAGTGATAAACCTGCACTAACAGCTTTGTATTTGCTGCCTACAGGGAGGAGGTTTTTCAAAGCCTGCACCATTACAAAGACCTGTGAATGGGAAATGGGCTGCATTCAATCCTAATTGTAGTTAGCAATACAGCATTCACAGTGATTCCCTTATATTACTCATCTAGACCAAGATTTTTCAGAAGTTGCTGTTACATTTACCCAATCTCTCTCTGAACGTGCATTCATTTCTGTTTAAGTCAAAATGCAACTGGGTAATTAGTGTCACTTCCACAATGCTGCTGTCCTTTAGTAAACTAGTTATTAGCAACTTAGAAAATTATTAGCATATTTTCTCTTTGGCTGAATTCTTCATCTACAAAAGCGTAAGTGTTTGGGCAATCAGTTCTTTTAGAAGGAAAAAAAATGTGGGTGTGCTACTAGCAAGACCCAGCAAACGTACAGCCAAGTGCCTTCCTTTGTTTGATGCAACACAAAATGCCTACAGAACAAGTGGGAGGCAATCCTTCTGAACCACGTCAACATTCTTCTGAAGCAACAGTGGCACTAGTGGGGAAAAGATAAAACAACTAAAAATTTTATGGTTTAAAAAAATCTAAAACAGTTTCCTCATTACAGGCTTCTACAACTACTCCAGCCAAGTTTCAGGACAGTTTTTGATTCTGTTGGTCTCCTGGCTTCATTACCATTGCCAACCTTCCATTTCTTCAGCTTTCATCTTCTTCTGGAAACGGTCCTGTACTTCATCTGCTTTTCCTCCACTGCTTGGGCACTGAACCAGTGTTTTGTTCAACCCTTTCCCCTCTGCTCTTGGATCTGAGTCTTGGACCTACCATAACTCAAGCAGTTTTAGTACTAAACCCACATTTGCACGTAGTTGACTGGCTAATGCATACCTCCTTGCTGATATCAACCATCTTCTCCTTCTTCAGCTACTGTCTTGGCCTGCCTCTTTTATGTCTCTTTGCAAATAAGAAGGAACCAAATGATGGATTTGTTATGCGGCTGACTCTGGCAAACCTTCAAGAGAGCAGCTGCTTTCATTCATATCACGCTTTGGTCACCAGTTGCCACCTGTGTAACAGCTGGAGCCAATCCCAAACTCTGCAAAGATAGAAAAGTCAACTGCACCTCTGTGCTTCCAGACAGCCCCCTATCCAGTGACAAAACCCCTGATGAGCACAGGTATTGCTCCATGCTTGCTTAGGCATAGCAAGTATGTCTTTAGGGAAGTCATTTCCTGTGAAAGGATGGTACGACGTGAAGTGTTGCTGTTCATAATGAGCACGAAAAGCTAAAGTTTTATAAGGTGCTAGTACCTAACCCTCACAGCTCATGCCCCCTACCACACAACAGGTGCTCAGACAGGTGCCACCATCCCAACCCATCCCAGACAGGAATGGCAGCCCAAACCACTGCAGTGGCTTCCATTTCACAATGACTCATGCACTGCCTTCGTCCCTCCCATGGCAGGCTCTCGTGGGGCAGCTGCCATCTCATTCACCTCCAAAAACATGGTGATCTCTCATCACTGGAGGGACAAGAATGCACCAGTGGAAGCCTCTGCAGAAAGCAGTCTGAAGAAATGGGCCAAACAGTTTGTGTTTTGGAAATTTCCTGTTCGGGTGAGATAAGAGAAAGCAGTAGCTAAAAAAAACAAACTTCAAAAAGTCCCAGAACTGGGACACAAGAACAGGGATGCAGATGATGATGTGGAGTTCAAGAAAAGAAAGGGGATTTCTACTCACATTACCTACATACACCATGTATCCTCATTAAAAGAAAACCAAAAGCAAATCCAAACCCACAGTGTTGTCTTGCTGCTGTGTAAAAAGGTCTCCTTTTTTTCACAGAGTATTTTATACTGACACCTGAGGGTTTTAAAACTATTATGGAAAGTGCTGTTCAAAAAAATTACAATTTTTCACTTAATGAAATAAAGTTCAGGTTTCAGAAAAAAATAAAGCCCCAAACCCTGTCATCAGATTTGGAATTTAAGATACGTTGGCACTTCCTTAAACAGTTCCAGTCATAATCCTACTTGCACACAAAAAGCAAGACCTGGTCTGTTCCTCTCACAGTGCGTTACAGTGTCTTCAATACACAGACCAAAACAATTTCTGATGACTAAAATGTGTTGAGTGTCACAATGACACTCTCCATAAGCAGCTCTTTATGCTCCTCAGTGACTATTGAGAGGTAGCCAGACAGTACAGTCTTCGCTTTATGGAATGCTGGCTTGTCTCCTAAGCACTTTAGAAATCACAAGGGTACACTGTAAAAATCAATGCAACTTCATACTACCTCTCCCAAAGATGCAGTGAGGAGCTCTTTTGGCATACAGACACTAATAAAAGATGTGGGGATACAATGCCCAAGAAAGTGGTTACTTGAAGAGCTTGCTGTGTGACATTTTCTAAGTGGTTTTCTTATTTCCTTTTTTTTTTTTTAAATCTGTTTTAGAGAAGTTGTGATTTCATTTGTTCAGAAAACACATGAAAGGCTTTGCAATATTCTTCTTCATTCCATCTGAGCCATAGGCTTTAGTTTCCCTATGTGATGGACTATAAAGCTCTTCTATCAAATCAAACTCCCATCTTCTTTTGCTGCTGTAATAAATTAAAGATGGATAAACACAGCTCAAAAATGAATGCTTTAATGATAAATATATACTGTATGGTAGGATATTTTAATGATGAGCACATAATCAATTGACACTGTATTTTTCCAAATGTGCCTCTATAGCTCCAATATTTTCCGTGCCCTCAATAACAAATAGCTTAAGTTTTTCTTGGGCAAGTCAGGATCCAAATTTGGAATAAACTTTACTACTTCCCAGTAACTCCCATGTATGCGAATGGGAACCAGTTTTCTACAGTAAGGAAACCACCTGATCCTGTATGCCAGTTATTTTCTCTCATTTCCTGAAAATATAGATCTAGTCTCACCATTAAGAATTTACAACCCTAGTGACTGGATTTCAACTATTGCTGCAGTATCATGAAAAACAAGTATCTTCCTTCGTTAATTTTTGTGCAGCTGTTGTAAAAACGCAACAATAAAAGGCTAACTACTTTTTATGAAATATTTTGATTCCTGCAAAGAACTGTAATTGCATGAAACACCTGTATGGACAAAGTTATTTATGTAGAAATTAATAATTAGGACAAAAGGCTGCTAACTTCTAAATGAAAAGGACTATCACCTCTGATAAAGAAAAAAGATCGTAGAGTTTATCAGACCATGATAATTACACAGCTGGTAGAAGGGAAAGCAATATATATTCAAGTGGTATAGACTTGGCTACTACTCTGTGTGGGGCTGGTTAGCTTTGCGATGAAAGCTCTGTTCAGTTCTACAGTAATCAAGATACAACTCTGAAATTACAGAAAGCTGTGATTAAACTTTCCTTCAGAAAGTGCAGCACTGTTTGGTACTACCACAGTCTACACTCACACCCAGGCCCCCCTTTCTATCAGCCACACAAAGAGAGAACCAGTGGAGCGTCAAGCATCCAAGAGATTGGTGATGATTTCAGGTACTAGAACCTGTATTCAAAAGGCCATTCTCATGTTCTCTACACTGTTGGCTTCTTGTAATGCAGGTCAGCCTGACAGTACAACTTAATTAGAGCAGTAAATGCATACATAAGAATGCATTTCATCCAGAAAAATGTATTTTTATCATCACTCTCATCAGTTCAAATCCCACTTGTGATGGTACTTTCAGTTCCAAAATGATTTCTACCTCAAAAGAAAAATGTGCCAAGTATTTTCCATTTTGCCCCACTCTGTTCCCTGGGACAGAATGAGGAGGACAGTCCACCCTGTGTGCAGGCATGGGAAACAAACCAGTGCTGCAGAGAGGCAGCACTAGACTCAATGTCAATACAAACCATGTTAGCGTGCTAATCAACCACACCACCACAGATGGTTAGTACTTTTTAACTTTGTTACATGTTTTTCCTACGGCTTACATTTCGGGGTTTGTCTTGAAAATCTGCCTTTGCTGAAACAAGATTGAACACTTCCAACAGCTGGGATACTTGATTTAAAAAGGTTGTAGGGCCAAGTCACTTAAAATGGTCAATACGATCTGCTGAAGCAGCCTCCAGTGCTGTTAAAGAAGTGCAATGGTTTGCTGGGGAAATAGAGAGCACCGCATCCAACTAACGTGTTCACACTAACTGTGTGTAAATGCAATTAGAAAATTGTCCTACTAGCTGGCAGGGAATGCAATGCATGATACAATCCTTAGGGAATAGAAGGAGAATTTCTTCTTCACAGCTGACAGTCACAGATGAGGTCCTGTACTATGAACTGTCACACTTGCAGAGTCCACTTGGATTTAGCTAGTGCTGGCGGATCTGAGCTAAGAGCTCTGTAGTTAGTAGCACCTCCTCACACCCAGCCTCTGGTTTGATGTTAAGTAAAAGAGGAGAAACAGATACCGGGTTGAGCAGAACACAACTTTTGAATGTATGCATCAAAAATCAGTGTCACAAAATACTGCAGTTGAAATCTGCACAGCACATGTCAACTATGGAACAATTGCTCCAACAAAGCATGATCTAATCCCAGCGGGGAGGGGAAAGGATGCTAAACTAAGCCTTGCTCTTAATACTCTCTAACCCATCGCGATAATGTCAGCACAAGGAAAGAGTGACCTTTACGGTTGATTGCACGAAAAAAAACAATGAGACAAAGGGATTTCCAAAATTCCTTAGTCTTTTCACTGGGGGCAAGGGGGTTCCTGTTCCATCTAAAGAATGCATCTACAACCCTCCTATGTAAATGAGAGATCTAGAGAAAAATAATGGCATGTTAATCATTTTGGTGCATGAGAAAGGGACCTCTGGAGGAAGGAATTCAGGTTAGACAGGGGCAGAAGGAAGGCAGTAAACTGAGAAAAAAGGCCATGCAGTTCACTTGGTCTCAGAGCATCATTAACAGATGTGAGGAACAGAGATAAACCTGCTATAAACATACAAATATGTTTTCTGAGATGTATTAGTATTAGAGGCTTCTGATGATACAGATTTTTCACTGGCTTATACAATTCTGTAAACCTGTCATAAATGGCAGTCTAAACTGCATTTTCTGAACAAAGATATATGATCTCTATGCTGAAGCTCTTTCACTTACTTTCGAGGGCAATATAGTAGGAACTGAAGTGCTTTAACAGAAGCAACTACTTACAAACCTTTTCAAATAAAGACTAAGATAATTTTTCGCCTTCATTCACTTAATTGCGTCACAAATGCCAGCTGTTGGAGATCATACTGCCTTTAACCATTTCCTAAAGCCCAATTAATACTTGCTGCACTTCTGAAATGCATGGCTGTTCAATACCAACTGGAGTTTGATAGGAGTGCTGCCACAGAGGCTACGCTGGGTTAAAGGAAGAAATTATGCTCAGAAATGTTAAGGCTAAACACCTGTTTGACAACTGAAGCAGGTTAAGAATTATTACTGATGTTTTGTCTTTATCAGGAGCACTTGCTACAGTTGCTCTCATCCATTAGATTAAGACCCATCACAACAAAATCTCCTTAAATGAAGGTATGCCAACATAACTGTGCGCAGTGAAGCGTGTCTCACTCAATGGTAGCCTGCTCTGCTGGGAGCACAAGGAGCAGGACAATGTTTATTCACTGCAGGCAGTGAGCCTTGGGATGGTTACAGTGAGAGGGCTCAACTGGCCAGCTGGCTTGAGCACTCTGTGAGTTGCTTTCTTCAGTTTTTCAAGGAAACAACATTATTTTAAAGCTAGGGACCCTTAAAACTCTCTATTAAGAAAGTGCATGTACTGGCTTAGAAAGGTCCCAATCTATAATCAGCTTTACTCAAAATGTATTTTAGGCTGTTAACTCCAGAGTCAGGCAAAGGCTGATCACTGGAACTTTATAAAAAGAAAACTGAAAGGACATGAAGAAAGGATATCTAGCCTAGTCCTAGCTCCAAAATCACTTGCTTTACGTAAATGAAGAGGGGGAAAATATGACGGTGATCAAAGGATGTAAGTGAAGCCTCTGCCAACAGCTGTTACTCAAGTAGGGAGAGAAGCTGCTTCCAACAAGAGCCTGGCACACCACCTTCCCCGAGTCATGCTCTCCAATGTGTCACCATGCCCAAAGTTCACCAGGGAACTACCACACAAAGATGTTTTCACTCTATAGTCTCTTTTTCCAGAAATGCACCATGGAGAAAACAGCATTTGGGGTACAAACTGGAGATTTCACAAAAGAGCCAAAACCTTTTGACTCGAGTGGAGTGCGATTCACAGAGTTCTTTCTCTAAGGGCTTGAATGTAATTTAACTTTCTGGGTGGCACGCATAGAGAAACACACAATCAAAGACACACATCCACAAAACGAAACCTGCTGTCATCAAACAATTAATCCAATGTAGCCAGAACGATTAGGGGACTTTGCCACTCCACTTCAAAAAACATCCAGCAAATAAATAATGCTTAACAGAAAAGTTAAAAAGAAAAAAAAATTGAAACTATTACAGGATCTATAGAATAGCTTTGCTAGTAAGAGGCCAAGTGTATACAGTCTGTAAGAAGGAGGATGTTGCTAAATTCTCCACATGCCATTGCTGTCCCTAGGCTATAAATATGACCTCCCACGTGAGTGTGGTGCTGTGAACAGTCAGCAACTTCATCTAAGCTTTGCTTGTAACACTAAATAAACATTGCAGTCATCTCACTATCTCCTGCAGAAGAGTACTTCATTGAAAGTGAGACTTGGATAGGATTTTTTCCTAATTCCTTATTTGGGAAAAAGGCAGTTGAGAAATTCCTGGGAGTAAGACATCTTCTTTCAGCACCTACTGCTTCCTGTCCCTCTGCCCCTGCTCCACTTCCCTCTTCCAAGCAAAAGCTCATTATTTCTTCTTTTCCTGCTGAAAAGTCACTGATTAAATGACCTACAGCACATCTGGACTACATTAGGCTATTATTTGATTAAGGCATTCATCACTTGCTATTTCAGCAAGTGGAGAATTAAGATAATGATGGAGGAAAATGGTGTAAACTGAAGTGGCTATTCCCACTGAAACTGCTCTGCGTGCAATGTCCTTCAGATTGCCCAGTCCCTCAGTCCCTTTTTTACCTGATTAGAGAAAAATTATATAAATATTATATAAATTATATAAGAATTATACAAATAGTTGTTAATTCATTTAATGTTGGCAAATGATTAAAGCCAATTATGCTGTTACATTAAGGGTTGCTGTATTTCTCAGACAATTTGCTATCTGATAGGAAATGTTTGCTTAGAGGTATTTTAAACAGTGATAAAAAGGCTCAGCATTAAACTGCAAGCAGCACCTCACATTTCTGTAAAAACAGAAGTTTGACACGTTTCAGATCAAACTGCTTTAGAGGACAGGGGTGAAGAGACAAAAATGCCTTAACCAGACCTTCTCAAAAGAGTATTGTTTACTAGCACATCACACAAGCAGTAACTTCATTTTCAGTATTTGAAGTGACTGAATGAGTCTTCAGTTATGGAGTCTGTGTACATACAAATAAAAGCACAAGCCAGAAGGAAAGATCATGTCATCTTGGCTTTCAGATACTTTCCCCTAAAATAGCCTTCCTCATTTCACAGGAGTTAAAGAATGCGCTATCCTGGTGCATGCACTGAGGTATCAACCAAGTGTCACAGTGTGCATCAAATGCCATAGAAACGAGGAATGCTGTTGTTGCTAAATGTGACTGCTCACTGTACTATGATTAATTTCTCTCAATGCTAAACAACTATAAAATGAAGCTGAACAGACACCCTGAAAGTGTCTTTATGAGCTGAAGTTTGCTTTACAGTGTCAAGAAGGATAACACAATCAACCAGTGGGAAACATATCTCTTCACAGCAACTAAAGAATTCAGCGAGAAGACTGCAAGTGCTGCCTAAAGAATATATACACTGAACGTACTGGGTGGTTTTCCTAGTTATCACATGCACAGGAAATACGAAAGTATCCTTTCTCCTTAGAATCAATATTCTTCTGTATTACACCTACGTAGAAAGTTGTAAATTTCACAAAGCTCTGCCTACTGCTCACAAAGAACAAACCAGCTACAAAGAATTCCACAAACATCATCGGGGAAAATGGTATTTTAAATACTCCTCCTGATATTGAATGATAAAGGCTCAAAGAAGACACACAGCACAGGTCAGAAGTCTTAGCTTACCCTTACTCTTTGTCAACTCTGAGGCAAACTCCAAATACTTCATTTTTCAAAAGGCCTTCAATTTTTTTGGCTCATTAAGTCAAATTCCTTCCCCAGCTCATTACAGGACTGTGATGTCATAGGCTAATGGAGGGCTGGTTTAAAAAAAAAAATAGAAAAAAAAAGGAAAAAAGAGGAAGCCCACACCCTCAGCCCATTCACACAAAGCCTCTTTTAAAGGAAAATGCCAGTTCACATTACTCAGAAAGAGCATGACTTCACTTAACCTGCAAGGGAGCCACCTCCTTAGAGATACTTCCAAAAAGCACCAAATTGGCAACAGATCGTAAGGTGTTTTCAGCTAACATAAGCTGGGGTTTACTGTTGTAGGATCCGGTTTTTTGGTTTTGGTTTGTTTGTTGTTTTCATTTTGGTTTGGTTTTTTTGTTTTGTTTTTTTTTTTGGTTGGGGGTGGATGGCAGCAGGGAGGGCCATAACTCAACAACACAGCATGTGGCTGGCTTAGTACTAGGAAGGAGCAATTACATGAAGGGCTGCTGTGAAAGACACAAACTCCAGGCTGTAAGGAGCTTTTACCTACCAGGAAACAAAAAAAACAGCTCGACTATATTCTTTCCACAGGAGAGGCTGAAATGTTAATTGAAGTGCTTAGGGCACCTTTAGTAACCTGCTTCAGAAGACTTAGGTCAGAGTAGTCATATGAAAAGCAGCCTGTATGAAAAGTACCAACCAAATGGAAAATAACTGAACACAAGGAATGCAAAAAAACTCCCACCCAAATTTAGAAGGGAGGGTGGTAAAGAAAAAAAGGAAAATGTTTTCTACAGCATAGTACTTGTTCATTACTGCTGCCTCTTGGCTACTGAAATCTGAGTACCCCTAGATTAGGTTTCCTGGAGGCTTGATAGTTAAAGCTAAAAACATGAGCTATGCTGACCAGACATCCCCTGCAAAGGCTCTCTGGACTTTGGGTTAAAATGGCTTGAATTTAGTGTCACACATGTTCCTATAGATGACATGGCTTAAGCACTGAAATAGCAAATTTTACTCACCTGAAGAATTACGTAAGATACTGATTTGCTTTCTTACTTCTTCTAGAGCATCAGCAAAGGGAACACACAGCATTCTTTTACCAGCAGTGATGAAAATGAACAGCAGTGATATTTTTAACAGGAGAACCCTTGAAGTGGAGATCACCAGATGCTTCACCATCTGAGCCACATTAAAGGAGGCAAATCAAGCCTCTACAGTGTTAAATGGGCAGGTAAGAAACTCTGTCACTCGTTGAAAGAATCTATGAAAACAGAATGGACTCACCAGAAAAAAACAGAAGATAAGGCATCCAACATCCCTGTCCTAAAATAAAACTAAGAGGGGCTTTGGTGAGCCTAAAGTGACAGGAAATACTGTGTGATGTCATATACTATCTCCTATACTGTCTGCACAAGGGGCAGATATTATTACATTAGTTATAGATTTTACAATATTAGCTATTTTTATTCCCTTGGATCATCCCAGAATTCTACACTGTGAAGTGGGATAGGTGTCCCACAGAGGAATAAAATACTGAATGAAAGTGTATGGATTTAAAATGCAATTTCTATAGTTGCTTATTGATTAAATATGAATTTTAAATACCCTGCTTCACCTGTGGTCACTGAAGAAGCGGAAGGTCACAAGATATTTATCTTCCACACTCTCCCTGACACCAGCTGTCTAAAGTCCCACAAGCCCAGGAGGTCACTAGAGGACAGAGCTGTTACTGGAGCACTTCCCAGGTATGCAGGAGATGGAGCTCAAGACCCTTGTTTGATACAGACTCAGGAGTTGTCCACTTGACGTGCAAATGCTCTTTTCACTGAACACTACAAGACATGCACTAGAAAATACATATATAATTTTTTTTTCTTCCCAAAAAAATACCTGTTTCTCATGCCAACCAGTTTTGAGAAACAGGAATAACTTGTCCTTAATATATTGCAAGAATAAACTGGGCTATTGGTAATGATGTGTGTACAGTACAGCAGTGCAGCTTAGTAGCAAAGGCAGCAGATACACCCTGTTAAGCTGTCTTCTGCTAGAGCTGGCCTCAGATAAACAAACAACCTTTCTTCCCCTCAGGAATTCAGACCCACCATTACCATCAGCTTTAAATAAGCTGGGGTTTTCCTCAGTTTTGTTGTTTCATTTTCTTAAAGCCTTAGTGCCTCCCAAAAGAACCTCAAGTTCATTAAAAAAAATTGTAGTGCTCTTGGTTGAAGCAAGGAGCTTGAACAGAAACTTGAAACGGCTGAATGATCAAGAAACAAATAAAAATGCAGAAATTTAACTCAAAGTGTTCCAAGAAAAATTTAAAATGATTCCTCCTAACTTCCTGAAGTGCAAAGATCCTTGACATGTCTGAATTTTAAACCAACTCTTCTGCATGACTATGAGCAGTCGGCCCCTGTGTCCTCTACATAATGCCATACCAAAAAGCAGTTAGTGGATGAAGATTGAAATACAGTGGAGAGGCTGTATTAGTATCACAGATCCCCTGGACAATCTGCAAGTATTAACTTCTGCAGACATGAAGGGCAAGATTGGAAAAGACAAGAGTGCTGGCCTCGGTATCTGAGAAAAAAAGGACCATCATGAAGTGATTTCCTTGCTTCAAGCCCTAATCTTCCAAATTTGCAGCACAAACACAAATTAAATACAAGGACGCTGGGATTTGTAACTAAATCTATGTATATGAAAAGCTAGTCTAAGGCGGGCAACTCCTATTTTGTATTGCAGACCTGAGGATCCTTGGGTCTGCAGCCAAACTTGACCCTCAGAGTTGTGGGTCATATGCAATTCTAGTGCTGAATGGCCACAAGGCCACCTGCAGTTACACACAAATTCTTTAAAAATGTGTCAGAAACAGTGATTTGCAGTGTTATAGCTCCTGATTAAGCAGTAACAAAAATTACAGCCATGACAAAGCCCTTTCAGCTACCTCAGGACACAGATGCTTCCCTGTCAGCCCAAAGACCTTCCCACCCTGGCGGTAGTTGCACCACTTAGAACACAGGGTCAGTATAACAATCTGTTGTAAAGGGCTGATTCTGTTAATATGTGGTTGGAAGAAAGAAAAGAGAAAGGGAGGGGAGGGGAGGGAAAAAGATGTGTTTCTCTTTATGGAAAGTACACACAAGCTTATCATAAACCACACAAATCCCCTTGTGCATCCCTTTCCTGTTCAGGGAGTAAATAACCTGACTGACTTTCCATCAGAATAGCACCCTTATATGACTGCTATATTTAAGATGTGCAAAGCAGAATAAAAAACAAATACCACAACTATTCCCTTACCTCCTTCTGTATCAACAGTCTTCATGACACATACCTCATTGGAGAAAGTGTTATACCTGTGTTCTGTATCATAGCAAAGTTGTGTGCACACGAAGGAAGGTTTTACGGGACTAGAGTCATTGCAGCTCTTTACCTTCAAAGTACATTATGTCCACAGACAGCTCTGTCTGGGACAGCAAAATGAAAAGTGCTTCAGAAGGCTGGCTGCTTGAAGCAAAACTGGTGCTTAAGCATGAAACTGCTAAAGTTTACTAAACATTTTAAGGATCTCCTTCTCATTTTTTTCTACCTCCTCTACAAATCTACCTACCGAACCAGCAGAAGATTCAATACGAGTGGGGAACATCAGAGGACATCCTATGCAAGGAACCAGAGTAAAAGAACAAAGATACAGGAGATACAGCAAGGCTTTTAATGCCAGCCTGTCACTGGCTGGTTTGCCGCTTTGTGGCTTTTAATTGAATTGCTCTATTCTTCAGCCTTCTCTCCAGGCAGAACATTTCTGACTTCTGTGCCTGGCCCCACCTGCAGGAGGAGATGCAGGGAGCAGAGGCCAGGAGGCACTTTTTTGATGCCCATCCACTCATGATACCAGTCTGATCATGCCTGCTCACAAGCAGATTTTCAATTTTTGGCAGATATCCTACAGCAGCCAGGGGAGCCAATCTGACAGAATTCCTTCTTGCAACAAATATTTTTTAAAAATAAATAGTTTTCTTGGTTATTTCCTCATGTTTAAGGGACTATTTAATAACAAGCAATTCCAAAGAATTTAATCTGATGAGCATCTTAATTGTTCTTCCTCCTCTATTCAGGGAAATCCCAGCTTTAAACCCAAAGGCCACTTCTATTTATTTTAAGAGTACAAATTGTCTCTGTCAGTTTAATTTCCCCTGGTGCTGTAACCAGACCTGCTGTTCTTATAAAGCCAACTAACATGAGACAGAAATAAAACCAATTTCTGAGATATTCTGCATGGACAGCTTGCTCACACCTCAAACTTCTCTTTTCCAGAGCAGACCCCTCACCTGACACCCGCATTTCAGACAAAGTCTTGACTGTGACTGTAGCAGCAGGAGAACTGCTCAGCATGAATTACAAAAGGACAGCCAGCAAAATAAATTCCAGTAGGAAACTGTCACATTAAACCTTGACTGGGGAACAGAGGGCTTTACATTTCACTAGTGCTTTGCATTTTCTGTGTGATTTGCAGCGGGGAGGTGCAATGCAGTTGCTGGTTGCTGCCCCCTTCCACAGAGGAATGGTCCAGTGCCAGGCTCTGGCACTGCTTGCTGTCAGCACTCTGTCTTCTTATGACAGAAAAGGACTACAGCTCCTTTGGAAAGAAAATTCCTTCAACATGTACTTGTACTTACATTAATGTCTACTCATGCTGACAGCTGGGTTGGGTAACATATGTAGGAAATGGTTCAACCCAATTCAAAGAATACCTGGAGGCCCTCTCTTGATGCTGTTTGGATTGAAATTAATTTCCAGTGCTAAATCCGGTCTTCATTCTTATTCCATGCTGAACAGGTAAAACTTCTCAAAAGATGCGTTCACACTTGACTGCTCTGAAAACTGGGGCTTTGGGAGCATTCTCCATTCAGGAAGTGGCACATGGCATATTTAGTACTCCCAGTACAGCAAACATAAAATACCTTGTCAAAATTACCAGGGCTGGAGCCATAAATGCCAAGTAGCCAACAGTGCTACGTATCATGAAAAGATGATGGCTGGAAAAATAAGTGAGAAAGGTCATATAGCATCCCACTTACTTGTTTTCCTCAGATACTTGCAGTTAATATTTAGCTGTTCATCTTACCTACTCTCGCAAACAAGCAAGGAATCTGAAATGACAAATTACTTCAGTTTGTTGTGAGCCTCTATCATCTTTTCTTCACCTTTTCAGTGCCTCAGAAAAGCACAGGCTTACCCACACACTTTTTTTTTGTGGGTCCTGAGGTGGATAAAAACTCCACAACCTGTGATAGCAGATGTGACCACTGCTACCCACTGCGATTCATGTGGTCATGTGCTACAGTCACTTCACAGTAGACTCCTCGCCTTCACTCTTCTGAGGTTTGAAAGTGCAAAGCTCACTTAAGCATCTCTCCTCTGAGAGGTACACAAGCAAATGAGCAACTTCTTAGTATGAAATGTGAGGTAACCCCAGGTGGCCTGATCTGCACTCACAGTAAGAGCAGGAAGTCACTTTGCCCTGCTGCAAGCCAACTTCAGCTGCTTCATGCTCCCATGTGTGAGGTGTGCATGGGCACCAAAGGGTAACTGAGCAGTCCTCTATCAGCTGCTCAATGGGAATGGTCCTGTGCAGGCTCGTGCCTCTCCCTAAATGCAAGGTGACTTGAAGAAGCATCCCTTGGACTAATTTTAAATGTTGTTAGCACTTGAAATGACCTGTCATCCTATGTGCCGAGGATGCTTCTAAGGCAAACAGAAAAGCCAAGACAAAAAACCCCAAACCCAAACCACTCCACAACCACCTGAGTTTAAACAAGCAAGTTATTGTGGGAGCAAAGAATCTGTGCATGGTGTTTGTTTTGATTTGTTTAGATAAGGTGGCTGGAAACAAAGATCCTCAGGAATTTTGAAAAAGCTGATAGAAAAATGTTTGTTTTAAGACAGAACAAAATGTTTAGGTAACTCCCAGATATGCAAGTTGGAGTTATGCTTGTTAGTTTCTATTAATTCAGATAAAATCCCAGTTTCTTAACTATCTTGTACAGTCACGTGTCCTGCACTGGCAAAGAGACAGGAATGTTCGGGTTTATGGGAGACATAATTTCTTTTTTGAGTCAAACTTTTTCCCGTGTTTACAGAAAACCTATTGAATTTTGAGGGAGCTAGAGGTCTGAAGTCACAGCAAAAATCCTTTAGGCTGTTTGTAGTTTACATGGGGTTTCAGAAGAAAGTCAGGCAGCATCAGGAGAGCCTCTCATTACCCTCTGTTGAGTATGTTAAATAAAATACACACAAAAAAAGACTTACAGTAAGTTCCTCTAAACATAACCTGAGGATATATGGGGTTCTTCCAGATGCAGACTTGCCATAGCTTTGAACAGACACAGTACTTTAACTAAACATATACAGAGAAAATTAGAGAGATCACAACAGCCTAGGAAAAAAGAACACTTGGTTGCAATAACATTACAAAATGACAACAGCTCCAAGCTTAGAAAAGATGTGTACACTTCAAGTTGCATTTAATGCTTCTTTTGCTGTAATTACTCAGCAGTTATTTCTTCTATATTTACTACTGGCAAACTGGTCATAACACATCCGATTTTGTTCTACGACAATAGATTTCTTTCATTAGTAGGGTAACTGCTTTTGATTAATAGAGTAGCTAAACTTCACAAGAGCCCAGGATTCAAAGAATTACATTTTTCTTGAAGAACAGCTGCACACAGCTTAGGAGGTGCAAGCAGGCCATTTCTGATCTAAAAACACAGCTTAAGTTCATGTCATAAAAACCTTCAAGAAATCCATAATCTTGCTTCCCCCTATGACTCCAGAAAGGTGTGGGAAAAGTAAACACAAGTAAGATGTCTGCTGGTCCTAGTGTAAGTCTTAGACATACATTTAATGCCAACAGAGGATGATGCCATTAAGGAAGACTCCACAAAAACTGTAAAAAGCACAAAAAGCACTGTGATGCTTAATTGAATGAGCAAAGGCACATCAGCAAATGTTAATGCACCTTTAACTCAAAAGAAACACAAACATGCATTCCCTGATCACAGTGACGTTCTAGCATTTACAGGCAATTATTTAAATTTTTCAGTAGTGTCATACTGATAAGTTTGTGTAACAGCACTGGCTTATTTTCCCAGCCATTATGAATTTCTTCTAATGCTCCCTGCTATAAAACTAAGCTTCACTGAATTGATGGCAGCATGCAAAGAAGTGTAAATATGATTGCAGCATAACACCCGACAAAAATTCAGCATTAAAACTTAACTCATTCTTCAAATAATTATTCATTGCAATTAATTAATTTCTCTCTAAGCAGGTGCAACTGTGATACAACATCAATTCTGCTGAAATTCAGTATCTCCCCTGAAATTTCACTGCTTTCTGAGATACAATATTCAACTATAAAACTGAACAGGAGAAAACAGGAATTAGCCTGCCAACAGTAAATGCACTGAAACAAGCCCCATGTTCCACTATAAGCATACTCTTCCTGATGCAGTAATATTTTCTTAATAAAAAAATGCTGGGTTGGAAACATCTGAACTCTCTTTCACACTTCGGAAAGGGAGGTGAAGGAGAATGCTGAACGAGCTTTACCATAATGAGGCAGAAAACCCTCACAAAGACAAGAAACTTCCAAGCAGCACAACCTGTCCCAGGTCAGGGCAGATGCTCAAGCTCACATAATCAGAAGAGGTAAGGCACTCTGAAAGCCAATACGTGTGCATATGGGTTTGCAAATACTTCATCCTGAAGTCTACCTGAGACTATGAATCTCATGTGCGCTTTAAAGAAAAAATCAATTTCAGTAGGAGATGTGTAATACCAAAACCTTGTTAAAGAGAGGGCTGCAGATAAAATTTGTGGGAGAGCCTATTTTTATTGTGTTAAGACTATTACAATGTGATTTCTTAATGACACGGTTTTCATTTTTTAAAAATTATCCTCTTGTGAATCTATTTCTTCTCATTTATGAAAGGATGGCGAAGAGCTCTCTGTAAGTTTCTGCAGCTCTGAAACACAGAGAGCTTTCAGAACGGTTGCTGATACCCTACTAGGCTGTGTTGCCATATTTGTCAGATTCTTATCACTACAGATGCAACACAGCATGATTTAGGCCCTTCACACAGAAAGTACAACCTATTAGGTATTGACAGACCTCAAATCTTACTCTACAAATACTGTGCTGTTGGTTTAAAGTTTAGTACCTCAAAATTATCTGGAGCAACTGTTTTTCTCCTTCTTCTTCTCAACAAGGTTGATTTTTCTTCACATTAAGACTTATCTACATCTCTTTATCACAACAAAAAGACATTGCAGTAATTGTAAACACACTGTCAACACAGTGTTCACTCTGAAGCCTTCCCTGTATTGCTAATCCTCATTACCTCCATTTGTAAAATATAGCACATGCAGTTGCAGCAGTCCACACTGCTAGGAGCTGCTGGAGTCTATCCTCCAAGTGCTCTGCCCCGTCTGTGTGGGCATGAGTGCTGAGTGCACTACTCTAAACTACATATTCAAGTTTATTAAATAAGGGTTCACCACTGACAGACTTACCAGCTATGTGCCAGACCCTTAGACAACAGTCAGTGACATCCCACCATTTCTGTCACTTAAAAGGAACTTCCTCTCAGCCAGCCTTGAGCATCACAGCTGCCCTGTGGGAAACATCTGGCAGAGGCCTTTTCTGCTCCGTCACTGCTGAGAGACCAACAGGAGCTGCCGCCTCTCGGGAGACTGGAGAACTGGCAACACACATCAACTTGTGTGTCCAAAATTTCTGATTTTTTTCCAGAATGTTTTCTCTTTCTTTTATTGATCTTTGGTTTACCTCAGGCTTTCCCTTCAGTATCAGCTGTCCCTCTTCCTCCTCTGGCTTCTTCTATCCACCACCTGCTCACGTCTAGAAGTGTATGTTCCTTCCCTGTAGCATCTTGTAATGGCAACATCCCTGTGGTTCAAGCTCATTCATCCTGCCTCTGCCCAAGCCAATTTCCCATGAAGTTCTGTGTATGGATCCCACTCTGAACACAGAACTGAAACATGGCTCACCAACTGTCTAACAGACCTCCTGCTTGGCATTTTCAACTGTTCCGCTACAATGCAGGGTCACATATCAGTCTCCAAACCAACACGCTGTCTCTCACTCCAGTCAAACATCAGCACTGAGGCATCTCTTTTCAATTCCCTCCTCCTATTACAATAATAGTAACAATAAAATCAACCCATAATGATTTCTTTGGCTCAAATCAACTGCTCACCAAATTAGGGCTCTAACAATGGTAAGAATGTAGTGTTTTAGAAAGCAATAGCCAATATTGTACTAGCCTGTGTCCCCTGTCTACAGCTGTCTTTAGGAGCAGTGAGAAGCTGTCTCCAGCAGCAATACCCTTGGGGATTGTAGTAATCACACCTGCATGGAGAAGGAGCTAATCCCTTCTTCTTCCTGGCATATATACATCTAAATCTATATATCCAGAGGGAAACAGAGCAGCCCCCACTATAGTAAATCACTGTAGGGCCAGAGGATGACTCTATGCTGAGCTTCATCTCTTCCATCTATGCACATGACAATATATGCTATATCATGGCAAATTCTTAAGACTGGGAGAAGCTGATCAGCTCCAAGTGTTTTTCAAACCTGTAGTACTATATGAAAAATCTAACAGCCTGCACAGAGGCAGCTGAAGAAACATGGGATGTCACAGCAATTTCATCTATTAAAGGATGCAATCTGGAAAGTGCAGGCACATGAAGAAATCCACAGAGCCCATCTTTCTTTTACTGCTATAGCGATGATGGGCAGAGCAACACCTTGCCTTTAGTCCCATCTACTGATACCTCAAACCACACTGTAAGCACCCAAGTGCTCACAACATGCCAGGACATTACCTTCATTCCACAGAATGATCTAAATCAATATTTTTTAAAATGTCTTCCTTAGCAGACCACCTTCCTAGTACATTTTATAAAAGTGTGGAGGTTCAGTCACTGACATTCGTGAAACTGGGACAACCCATAACTGGGGAAATGCTTGAAAAAAATAACAAGCATAAGCAGCATGTCAAGGAAACAAACTTGTGAATTAGATGCTGAGGCATTAATGCTTTTGGTGTAACGTTGCACTAAAGATGTTATAAAGGCTCTGAGATTTTACGCGTGAGCTGCTGGTTCTGTGACACCACGTCCTCTCTCTCCAGTGCAGATGTCCTTTTCCAGCAATACATAGCGTAAACTGGCCCAAAATCTCACCACAAAACTGTGACATGGTTCAGGGGATGACACAGAGCAGCTTCAAACTCTGGTAGGAAGGGCTGGATTACCACCCTATGTACTGCTTGTGCAGCATCACCAAGTGAAAGGTAGCCATCAAAAGGGGAAACCACGTGACTCACACCTCTGTTCTACGATTATTACTCCAGCACGAAATTCTGACAAATTTGTCCATTTTGAAACCTCCTTCCTCCTTTCTGCACAGACACAACCATAGGGAGGGCAAAGATAGCTGTCAACAAGACACGCTGTGGGGCTCATGAGACATTTCCTATGACAGCTGTCTTCTGTCCACCAAACTAAACAACCATGCTTCAGTCAACCTTTTTGGGGGGTTTTATATTGATCCCTCTTCTTTCATAACTGAACAGATGCCCTTGGAAAAGGTCAACAGTGTAACAAGAGAAGACTACAAGGAGTCCCTGGTACCACCTGCCTTTTTAAGGTCACAGCATTAGACCATGTATTAGCATCACTTTTATTTCTCATTGCCACTTCTTTGAGTGACTGGCAAGTAAACATGTTTAGCTTGCAGAAGAAGGCTAACATCAAGATTTGTTTTGCACTACTAACAAATACTGTAAAAGGACTGTAATTACTTTTAGGCTGAAAGCCTGATGTTTGGAGTACAAACTGTACATTTGTTTGGTGTTTGCCTAGCTCTGGTCTGAACAGCATTCTCTGGTCATACAGCAGATTTGGGACAAACCTTAGCTGTGTACTTTCTGGGGAGCAGCTGCAGGGCCAGGGGAAGTGACTGGGACAGTGGCAGCTGCCAGCTGAAGCAGCCACAGATGTCTGCGGTATCCCATTCTAAACTCCTTCCCCTTGCAGTAGGCTCCTAAAACACGCTTAAGCACCTGTCTAACTTCATTGCTCCCAGATGGCTTCTTTGGTTGTGATGCAGGAGCTTAGAAACTCAGAGTGCTGGGAAAAATCTCAAGCTGACTTTCACAAAACAAAAACATCACAGCAATTCCCTGCCTGCCCCTCTACCCTCTCTCCACCCAACTGACATGTTTGTTTTGGTGGTTTCCCTTTCTGACTGACAGGTTAACAAAAACTTGGTGTTCAAAAACAACTTTCATGAGGAGGATAAAAATGTATTTTATTTTTCTCTCTATGTACTTTGTAACTCACAAAATGACAGGCAGCAGAGTTGTGTGTACTCTATGAGACGCATATAATTTATCAAAGTTGACACATTCAAAATAAGGCAGGTATCTAAATTAGTTATCATAACTAGAAAAGTAAACACAACAGCTAATCTCAA
The DNA here is from genome assembly GCA_013396755.1 of Sclerurus mexicanus. NCBI lineage: Eukaryota > Metazoa > Chordata > Aves > Passeriformes > Furnariidae > Sclerurus > Sclerurus mexicanus. The sequence continues at coordinate 301,002 of VWZF01006287.1, read as the reverse complement.
AACTCAATTTGTATTCCTTATGATGACCTAAAGCTGGCAGTACTCGTCATGTGAGATCTCTGAGCTATAAATAATCTTAGCTTAGAACAAATGAACATTTTTTACATTCAGGACTTAATGCATTACAGTTTTCTGGCAAAACAAAAAAATAACACCAGACCAAAACCATGTCTCATTTTTAAGGGAAAAAAACCAACTCAGTAAAGCAGACCTCCAAAAAAGGAAATCTCTAATCTACAAGTGCAAGTATCCAAGCATGTCTCCAACCCTTCTCATTCCACTTAATAAGAGAGGAAACCAGGCCACCAGAAGTTTACAGACTAATGCAATTATAGGGTGTCTCAATAAGCACTGATTTGTCTGTTCTCTATGACATGCAAGATAAAGCTATGCCAACGGGTCTGGTTTTCCTTTCACAAAGCTGAATACTCAGAAATCAATCAGAATGGATTTTCAGGGGGAAAAAGAGCCATCAGTCACTGGCAAATATATGAATGACCATTTCTTATAGCTATTTTTAAGATCTATTAACTAACTAAATAATTGGATTTACCTATAAATAACAAACGTATTTTCATCAGATAGCATTTAACATTTCTTACATCACAGGTGAAAAAAAATCCTCTTAGCAGTATTAAAAGGTAAATAAAATTAAACTAATAATCACAGCACCACTTCAAAATGACCATGAACTTTTAACAATTGCGTATGATCAAAAAGTCACTCACTCAAAGAAAGCTACTTGAAGAAAAACGAGTTGTTTAGCTGTTTGCAAGTGGGATGAACGTGGGAATTGGCCTCTCTTCTGGAATGGTGAGCGGCAGTTTCCACATGGACAACAGCAGAGATCTGGACCAGTTCCAGATGTATTGAAAGCAGAGCTTATTGTTTTTTGGAACAACAAGCACTGCAAGCCAGGGCCTTAAAACAAAAATGCTAGAATCCTGATGCTTAAAGCGAAACTCCCAGAATCAGTTCCTGACACCTTAAAAAGTGGTTTCTAGGACAGACAGATCTAGATGTTACTGATGTGTACACATTAATATTTAAATACTGAATTTCAAGCGTTCAACTTGGGAAATTTGGGATTGTCAAGGTCCCATCAAGAGGGAAAACAGAATATACATCAAAAGACCAGTTGGATCACTAACTTATCATCTAGTGCTTGAGAATCTCAGACTCTGAAAAGAGGTACAGTGCTACTTAATTTTCATCAGAAACTCTATTGGAAAGTTACCCACACTACTCCAAAAGTTTGTTGATGGCTGAGTTTAAAACACACACACTACAGTCCAAGGGCTGACATTTCTCCTAACCAAGGACCATTATTATTCACATTGTTGACTATGAGTGGAAATACCCAGCTTGCAAAAAGATTATTCAACTTGACCTAGGCAGGACCTGAGTGGGACTTCTGGGTTGTTCTCTCAGGGCATGGAAAAACCATACTGTTCTTCCACCCAGAAATGCCCTTCACAGCATCCTGGTACTCTGCTCAGTGGAAACCATTATGCTTTCCTACACTTTCCAACTTTGGACTCTGTATAGACATGCATGAAGCAGCATTTTGAATTATGTCAGCTGATAATTTCAAGAAACACATCTGGACAGAGCTTTGCTGAGTGAGTCAGCTAAGCAGAAATTACACAAAGGTAATATATGCCTTCAATTAGGGAACTGTGAACATCTCAGCAGCTAGGTAACAACATCCTTAATGTGCTTATCAGTGCGTTAGCACTGACATCTCTTCTTACCAATTAGTGTCTCAAAAAGGATAAAGAAAAGATCATAGCTTTGTGCAGTGATTCAACAGTCAGCTATTACAGAAGGACTGCTAAAACCTGCAGTATAATTAAGGGCACAAGCCAAGCTCGCCCAGACTCACACACCTCTATGCTGCATTCTACATCACCACTCAGGCTTGTACAGGGACACCTCATTCCTGGGTTTGGGAGAAGTACCATTCTGGGCTAGTAACACAGGCTGAAGTCCACGTGGCTTCTGGGTTTGCCTTAGAACCTTCTGCTGCAAGGGATGCATGTGACTGCCAATGGTCCTCAATCCAACCCAAAGTATAAGGATGCATGTCTCTGACATCAATACACATGTCAATTTTGTAGTGGAAATGGTACTATAAGCACAGCCACAAATTATGCTGAAACTGCAAATATAACTCTTAACCAAGACATTTCACCTTGACCATTTCATCAGGAAATCTGATTAATGCTCAGAAGCTCTTGGCACAGCCCAATGTGGACCTCAACATACTAGACACTATGTTATTTTTGAAACAGCAATAATAACCCAATCACAGCCTCCAGACAGAGCTAAGCAAAGAGGTGGGCACATGAAGACAGACTGCAATATCAGGTGACAACAAGGTGAGAGTAGTATCAGTGAAAAGTGGAGGCCACCTACATGCCATCAGCATTACTATTCTTAGCCACAGATATGTGCTGGCATCACAAGGGTGAGACTCGAAGGAAGAGAGTGAGAAGGTTTTTTAGGTAATCAGACAGTCTATAATTAAAGCCATAAGCCAGAACTTCTTCCAACCTCACAGGTTATGCAAGGTGAAAAACCAAATAAAAAACGCCAATCACCCAGCAATCTTCAGACAAAGCCAATTCCTCAGAGAAGAAAGGAGCACAAGACATCTCTGCCTGCACTGGGGACCGTTCAGGGAGACCATGAGTAAAATAATGTGTATCTTCTAACAGGAAGATCTGAGCAGTGAGTATAATTAATGAAGGGAACAATTTAATAAAGGCTGTGATTAATGCTGCATCGCAGGACATGTGGAATCAAAACTGGATGTTTTTCTAAAAGATAAACTGTAATACAAACAAAAATCAATTTACGGAAATCCAGCCGTCTATGTCACAATGCCAGTCATAATATGATCCCAGCTTTAAACTTTCTAACCCTTGAACATGAGTCATGAATACCGAGAGTACTGTTCCTTCCTCCAGTGAAGTGTCTGATGATATGTCTAGATGTGGGTGGGTTATGATTAAGGATATATTTTACTGTGACTTTGCTCAAGAACTTTTTTCCCTGATGATTGCCATGACTTGGACAACTTGTTCTTCCAGGAATTATGATAAAAAATTGACTTCAGAAAAGCTTTATTTATTTATTTATTTATTTATATCCAGATATGCTTCCCTAGCACCAAACAAGGATATTGTGATGGGAACTGGAGACAAGTATTAATTATTTAGAATTTATACCAAAATGGCCAAGAATAAATTTATGAACACATCACTGGAATCTAGTTCTTATTACTGCCAGAAAAAGGCAGTGAAGGTACACAGCAGCATACCTGAACATACAGTTTTATGTGTGTTGAGAAGGGGCCCTGAAAGTATTTCTCACTGAATGAGGACAGTGAACATAGTGGACAGTTCAAAACAGATTTAAGACATTTCAGCTTGACAGCTTTTTGCTACAGCTCAGAGAACTTGCTGATATCATCATGCCTTTTTTCCCCAATTTATCTCAATACTACTTTCTGCCATCTCCAGCCTCCTCGCTATATGAACAACAAAGGTCAGTGAGTGCTTCTATACCTTGGGCAGGCCTGTGTCACATTTGGTTAGCATTAAAAAACCAAAAACTGAGAAGGGAAAAGGAAGTCGAAGAAAACTGGAAGCACTTTTGAAAATCACAGGGCATCATGTAGCAACAGCAACAACAACCTAAAAGTGGTTTGAGTGTAGCATATAGCAGCGTGACTACCAGCAGCAGAGATTAAATATCCCATGTTGCTGTAATAATGTGCACAAACAGGTATTGCTGGCACTTGATGGAACTAAATCTGCCTAATCATACAGCAACAAAAATAATTCCATTTGCTCAGATGTGATTATTAAAGCCCTAGGAAGCCAAGAAATGCCAGCATAAAAATGTGGCTATATAGCCCATTTTATTTTCCTCTCAGAGGTGCCTGACTTTTTTCCAAGCTTTTCTTTGCTGCCAGAAGACACTAGAATCTTTTCTTTACTCTTAAAGAAAGCTGAAACTCTTCTTCAGTCACATGAACTCAGTTTCAGCAAAATGCTAACTTTCCAACACTCAAAAAAAAGCAGGCAGTACAGAGAGGACAGAACCACTTCTGCACAAGCAAGTACCATGCTAGGCATTCACTGCTCATTCTATTTACCTAGCAAGACACTGAGGTTCTTTGCTAGGGCCTTTTATGCTGAGAAGAGGACTGGCAGTAAATGATCCAAACCTATGCAACTGGAGTCATCTTCTGCTAGCACATCATGTTCAGTATAAGTCAGCTCCTCCTAGAATGCTTTTGTATTTATTTGCTACCAAGACAAATTACCAGTCTAAAAAAAAACCCACTTCAGTTGTAAGACAAGATGATTATTTCTCACTGTGCAGTGCTACTTATTTGCCTGAGAACACAGGTTCATATAAGGACTAGAGAGTTATGTTAGATACCACTCTGAAGCATCTCCTTCCTGAAAAATGTCAGGAAATTGTATCAGCTCTTTAGTCTGAAGAGAAGCAGCTATGAGTTAATTCATCTGAGTCACTGAAGACATAATGAAAACACTTTGGGTTAAGTATGAAAATTTACTGGCTTTCAGAGCCAGAGTTAATGCATGGTAGTTGGAATCTGGGAACCATCAGCTAGAAACATACTGTTTGTATGTAACAGTAACAAGTCTTTCTTCTAAATCTTGCGTTTACTATACCACATAATAAAACACTAAAATACAGAAATGCTACAATTAGCAGCTGTATGTGTAAAAGAAAAGCACTACCCAGCACCTCAAAAATATTAAAGGATCTCATCTACCTTTGCCAACCTTTCCAGTTTTTTTCTGATCTAATTCAAAACAATTTAGTACAAACATACAGCATTCAATAGCTCAGTAAAATTCAGAATGTCAAACCTGACAGAGAAACTGCAGAACTCCAATGATTTATAGTCTTTATTTGTTTCTGGTATGGCTTATGATATCCTTTAGACATACACCTAGAAAGTCTGTGCCTCTGCTTTAGGGAATTTATGTTCCTGCAGTTCCTCCTTACTTCCGAAGGACACAAATCACAGCTTTTTAAATGAGCAGCATTCATTAAATCACATTACCAGTACTGCTGCAGTGCCTGGATATGCCCCTAACGAGTCTTAGAGCAGTTTTGCTATACTCCATGAGACTAGAGGCAGCTCTGCCTTTTCACTAATCATACCTGTGCTAACTCCAAAGCCCTCAGCAATAATGTTTTTGCAAAACTTCTCCACTTCTGGTATCACTATAAATATTACCTTCTAAGTTCTGTCACGTTATTTTTGTACACACAGCCCTGCACTAGTTCAAATTAAGGACAGTTTTGCTGTGGACTTCAGCAGGAGCAGGCTGTAAGTCTGAATGCTGACTACAGCTTTCATGCAAGTCAAAGGTGTGCTGGACAGCCTTGCAAGCATGGAATGCTAAATGGTGATTTTGGCTGGACCACAGGCTTTCCTAAGAGTGGAGAAGAAATACTGCAGCCTTCCTCCAGCAAGGTCAACAGTATACTCTCATCAGCTGTCTAGTTAATATGATTTAATAAATATTAATGTAAAACAGTACCTGCATTGGCAAAAGGTAATGTGAAACTTATCACTGGCTTGACTAGATTATCTCATTGCAATAGAGAAATTGAAATAAGTACCAAACCCAAATATTTATATTAAATTGTATTGTTTGTTTTAAACATGTACAAGGCAGACTTGTAAATGAGTGGCTATGGACAGCTTCCACATCCTTGCCACAGCTGAAGTTTCACACCCTAGCATCACACAAAGTCCTGTGGAATTGAGACCTACTGAGCACAGTTCCATATAACACTTTCCAGCTTAATCCTGGAGAGTTGTCCATGCACATGTGCAATGAATGCATGGTATGTGGATGGCAGGCTAAGACTTCGTAGCCTGGCATAGTCATAGCAGGCATGACTTCATCCATATGGGGATGCAGTATCCCTTTTTTGGAAAAAGCCATCTCTGCCTGGTTTTGAGTAAGCAATGATGGAAAGAAAACAGAGGACATCACTTATTTCAATGAAGTGGCCATCTGCCTGTTGGATTTCAATTAGAACAGAAATGCACATATTTGTATTTGAGTTGGTGTCACAACTGCAATATTGTACTGCAAGAACAGTAAATATATTTAATCTTTTAACCTTTTTCTGACAGCAAGTGGGCACTTGATTTCATCTGATGTGAGTGCTCCCCAGGCACTCTATTTAATTTTTGGCTTAGGCAATACCACGGGCTGAAGCCCAGAGACTGAACTGCAGCCAATGCTGGCAGCTGGCATTCTGCTTTCTGACACCTTAATGCATTTGGATACAAACATCTAAAATTTATTATAATTGCTCTAGTACTTGAACAGCTCTGAACTGCACAGAATTCAATGAAGAATGTCATGCCTTCAGGAACCCACCGGACACATGGCCAGATTTTCTTTCCATCTATGGTTTCTGGTAATATACTGGGTGTCTCAGATATGCTGTAACCTGTGACTGCACAGCTGTCTATTTCAAAATAGAAACAGGACAAAAAAGCACTTCATGGACTTTCTGAATATATTTTTCAGTAATGCTTCAGTAGGAAACCAGAGGGAAAAAGAAGGGAGAAACTTCTGCAGAAAAAGTGGTTAGGTTATTGCTAACTATGAAAGCCATATATTGCAGACCTGAATTTATCCAGTAGTAAGCTTTTATGGTATAGTAAGGAATAGTTAAAAAACTAAAACCTCTGCTGAAGGAGATTCCACAGCAAAGGAAGAGCCCATTCCAGCAGAGCAATGTGCACAAATAGCAGCACTTTGGAAGCCCTGGTGCCATCCTTTTTACAGCACAAAATCCTACCTCCATCCCAAAGAAGAGTACATAATGACTGGTAAGTGATCTATACAATCTGTATAGTTGGGATGCTTTAAGATAACAAGATTTGAAAGGGAATAGTCAAACTGGACTCAGCAACAACAAATGCAAACTGTCCTTGGACAGAAAACTGTCCTTGTACAACTGTGTACATAGAGCTTGTTCATTCTGTTTTCAAGTATGTGCTTTCTAGAGACATTGATAAAAAAATAGTCTTAAAAAACCATGAAAGTGAGATAAAAATATTGCTAGTTTTAAGAACAAAATGGTGCAAATAACATTTTAATTTTGATTTGCTTCTTTCAGGGAGGAGGGCAGAAAAAGAGAAATCAGAGAGTAATATTTAGAAACCATAATTTTCAGTTATTTCATCATAAGCTATCAACCTATTTTAAAAGTTTAAAGATATTTCTGTCACTGGCACTTTTGGAAAGAAAAACCATACCAATATTTCAAGAGTTGTGATAAAATCAGGAGAACTGAGGAAACACAATAGCTATTTTTGAATTGCAAACGAACTCTTTCATATTAAATGCCATCAGAGACCAGTAGACTGGTTTCACGGAAACAAATGTACTGTGTGAATAAGTGTACAAATAATGACAGGCCAAGCTGATTTAAGTTTACATTTTCAGAGGTTAATCTTGCCCACAGTTGTTCTGCTATAGTTAATTGTGCTTTCATGAGTCCTCAAGGCTAAAGGTTTTGAAGAAAATCCAATTTAGAAGACAACTAACAATTATTAAACAACTAGAGTGACTAGGAATCAAAAGTTCTGGATTTCATTTTCCTGTCTGCTCCTGACTTTATGAATGACCTTGAACAAAATACTTAACTTACCCAAGCTGCAATCCTACCTTAACAAGCATCTCCTATGAGGTTTAATTCAATAATCCATGTCTATAAACCTTCCAAAAGCTTAAGGATAGAAGGGGCTATGGAAATCAAAATTATTAACATTATTTTCCTACATACAGAGGTACACAGTCATATATGTTTGCTGTATGAATATAAATGCAGAGGCACATAAAGATTCACAACATGTTTTCACATAACTACTTCTGACTTGTTCCCTCAAGTAACAGCAATATGGAAATACACAATGAAGGAATAAACACAACACATTCCTACAGATCCTTGACTTCTGTGTAGGTAGATCTAACATTGCCTACCCTTTACTCTACATTCTAACAATTACAAATTATGATTGTTTAACAATATTATGAAAATAAATTGTTCTTACCCTCAGACCCTGCTCCATGGACAAGCAGAGGACCTGCCAGGGTGCTGTGTACCTGAACATGTTTGGCCCCTTTTGTAGACAGACAAATAGCAAAAGGCACACAAGTCTCTCAGGTCTCCTGTTTGCTTTGCATCTGAGGGATACTTAAATGAAATCTTTTAGTTGCACTCTCCAAGGGCCAACCAAGCAGACTCTATGACAGCATTACCGCCACTCCACTTGCACCCCAAGGAACTGAATAACTAATTCAATAAGAGGCTTTTTTCTTTGGGAAGAGCTTAGCTCAAACTCAATTAGCATAAATAGGATGACAACCTTTGAACGTCCCACCCCTCCTCCCAGAGGAGCTGATGGACAGCATGTCATGGCAGTCACTCATTCGCCTACAAATCTTGAGTTTGTTTTTTATACCCATTGCTGACATTTGACTCTACCTCTCAAGTCCAGAAGCAGCTATCAGAGAAAATCTGTAGCTTTGCCTTTTTTATTTTTATTATTACCTTTTAGCCTGACTGAAAGGAAATCCCATTTCCTACTGTTAGGAGGGATTCCCTCCTGTCCCTGTCTCCGGCATCCTGACCTCTACTTGGCAATCGGCATGATTTTGTTGAATAAATTCACATAGAAGCTGCTATAAGCACTCTCATGATACAATCACTACAATAAATAAAGTTACCACCCTAAATGAGACTGAAAGGTTTTCTCCAAAATACCCTGAAGTGAGGTCTTTGCAACATTGGAAATAAAATATACTGCAGCTTTGCTCGCGGCTAAAGTTTTCTTAATGGATTATTGTATTTTAGGTTAGAGACCAAGGCTCAGTCTCCAAGAGATTAAACTGGTAAAGTTCTGTTATTTTCTACATTTATGCTATTTCAGTGACAAACTCAAAAGGTACTTCTGAACCCTACTGCCCCTCAGAAGACCATGGGATGCTGTACACATACCACTGCCACATTTGCTTTTCTTTTATGGCAGTTGTTTGTACACACAAACCATCACAGATGCAAATCCAGACACACAGATCAACCAACTAGGTTGCCCTGTTTGTTTTTTTTTCTTTAGCTTTGATAGAGGAAGAAGTAATTTTATGTTTATATCAACTCAAATCTGACTAAGTGATCCTCAGTATTTTAATTCCAGTACCTGTACTGCAGCAATGCCATTCAAAAACAGGGATGCAGGAAGAACTGTGCAAGACTTGTCTCTACAGCTACTCCTATCAACAGAACTGAGGCTGTGTACAGCACTGCTCCCCCCTCAGCTCAATGTACTGAAAAGTCATAACCCAGTTCTACAAGTCCTACTGGAGCACAAATACAAGCAGAAACTCTCTCACACATCTGATTGTTTGTTAAAGAAATTATCTGAGAAAATGCATCTCCTCATAAATATTATGTCTTTCTTGACAATGAAGTGACAAACAGTCATGAAAAACACCTAGACAGGTACTAAAGTACTGATTTCACCAAGTACTTGGCAAACAGCACACACCTGAGCACTGGACTAACAGGGACTACAGGACGACTTACCTTAAAGGACCAAACGGATTAAGTGCCTTCTGCTGAAGTAACATTAAGTTCCTTTGGTATGGCAAAGGGTGAAACTGTGGATTTTGGTGAGAAATGGCCATTCTACACATTCTTTGAAGCTTCCCATGGCCAGAGCTGCAAACAAATTATGTGGCATGGAAACAAGCCCATCCATGTGCATCTTCATTTTTACCCTCTTAATAACTTCCTTTTTTCTTTTCTTAAAGGTTGTGTGCCTTGCTCATTGCCTATATGATGAAATTTGTATTGCAGGATTTACCTCCAAAGTTAAATAAGAATGTAGATACAAATTGGATTAACCTAAGTACTAAGATAAAATTCTGCAGATGTAACAGTGAACTAAGTCTGCAAAAATACCTGAAGCCTAGGAGATCCTAAGGAAAATCCTAATGACAAAATATTTTGCCTTAATATAGAATATTAAACAAGCTTCTTAGAAAGAATATCTCTGATCTTAGATCTTCCTAATGGAAGAATTTAATGCTCTTGAATAGCTCAGAAACTGATGGCTGAAAATACTGTGAGGTATCAGCCATATTTAGAATAGTTAATTAACTGTGAACAACACATTAAAGCTGCTTTCACATTTTTTTGCATTAAGAAGAAAAATTCATGCGCAATAAACAATTAAAAAGGGATAATTTGAACTTCTGTGACCTTGCACGCGTACAAATACAACTTGCATCTTTTTTGCAAAAGTTAAGCGTTCTTCTTCCCCCTTTCTTTCTGGACTTTCTTCCCTCTCCTTTAAATTAAAAAACCCAGACTACTGAAACATCTTCCCCCTCCCAGAGCCAATTTTAAATGAGAGACCACAGAACCACTGATGTTAATATAAACATTCTCATACAAAAGTCAGAAAGTTAATGCATTTGTTGACTTCTCTTCATGGAGAAACACTGAACAAACAAGCACACTAAAGGGAAGCCACAGAGATATGACTATGCCATCCAAGCAGGGTCTATTGACAGAGAGTTCATGTTAATGAACGCCTGCTGTGTCTGAAAGGCCATTATTCTTGCCTTTTACTAAAAATCATTAACACCAAAGGAGACCTTTCCAGGGCTCGGAAGTCAAAATACAAACCCTCACAGCGTTTCTCTCCAGAGGCTTGTTGTCAGAAGAGTTAGTGTTGAACTCTTGGAAAAGGTAGGCAGGATTTACAGTAGCAAATGCAAAATGCAATCAGTCCTTGGAGGAGAATGCAAAGCATGCACCAATAAATATCACACCCACATTCTGTGGTTTGTGTTTCTCAAGCAAGGGTCATTTGACTTCCTGTGAGACTCTGACAGCACAGGATTTACTAGTGCTGCCTTTCTACTCCTCCTTTTATTTCCCAATAAATCCAAAGCCTTAGGATAAGGTTAAGAACTTACTCAAGCTGATGAAGCCAGAAAAGTTGTTTGTCTTCTAGTTGTCCATGAGTAAACAAGATGAGACACTGCATCAAAGAGATTAAACCTCCTGCTGTGAAAAATGCATGTGTCTAAAATATTAGACTGGAATTTATGAGATCAAATCCAATCTCAGGCTCATACGCCTTGGGAAAAATTACTAAATCTCACAGCGTCTTTTATCAGAAAGGTGTTTATAGGGTATTTTGCAAGTTGTGTGCAAAAAATATACTCATGAGGACCCTTTCTAATTTATTTCTTTCTTCGAAAACTGCAGAAATAATCTTTTTCACAACATCAGTGAATGAGAGGAGTATCCGCATTGTATCTTTTCCCTTTTGGTATCCAAGGAAACCAGGAGGAAAACACACACGATTTTTCATTTCTTTTTTCATCTTACTCCCCATTAAAATGGTTCGCTGTCTTTTCCTGGTCTCTCAGTGCCCCGCTGAAAGACTTGTGCAGTGGAATGTATTGCAGACACAGTCCCAGCAGTGTGGGGAAGACCTCAGCCCCCCTTCCTCTGCTCACCATTTCTGATATTTGACAAAAAGACATCTGAAATTTCCTCAGATGCCTTTGGTTTTGTCCGCACTATATGCAATATGCAAACACAGAAGCGGTATGAGAAATAATGCACCACCATGCTCTGTTACTCCCTTACAAAAAAAAAGGTAGAAAACTATTTGTACCTGTTGCACAGAATGCAGTCTGGCAGGCACAGGGTACTCCCATTTAGAAGCCAGAGGCTCTCCCAGTCCTGGAAATGAGCACTCAAAGTCTTTAAGTAATCACAGGGTTTGACAACTGCAAAATACATGGTTTGATGATCTGAATTTTGAGCAAAAGTACTAAGGAGTCTAATCCTGTCCAGTCTCAATCTGTAATTACTGAATGTCATGAGCACAATATTGCAAAAACAAGAACTGCAGAACTGAACAAGAAAGCCCAAGAATTCAGTCCGTGAGCTTCTTAGGAAAGAGTGAGAGGTGTTTCTAGTATTTCTTGGTTTATTCTTATTATTTTTAGTACTATTATTCACTCTTGCTGTACTGCTGCTCTTTCCTTTCTGTGGCAAGAGTCCTCCTACAGGTACAAAGACCTCATTTTCCATTCCTACCTGCAGGCTGGAAAGGAGTGAGCTACAAATTTTAAAGCAGCTAATTTCTAAATCTCCTGACTTAAATTTATAATTTTGTCCATCTTACCTCTTCTGTTGCATAACATTTCATAAGCCCTATTTTACATGTGACACAAAAGATCAGATTCAAATTTATCTTTATCACTAGACAATATATGCAAGATCTCAGATGGTACACCAAAAACAAGCAATATCAGCAGTATGAGAGGCATGTCTTTTCCAATCACGTATACCAAAGGCTAAGCAAATTTTCACGAAAAATGGAAAAACTTGTTAAAAACACCAAAGTTTTATCTGGGCCCTGAACGAGAAACCTGGAGCATGTAAACCTAGAAAACATCCTGTGGCTTCCTGAAGGAAAGTCAAGGTATTGTGCACGTGGGCTGATGACCAGGTGCTGAGCCCAAAACACTGGGGTTTTTTCTTACATTTTTTTCTGACAGTCTAGTAAAACACACTGTTTCTTCCTACAAAACCTATCTCCACTGCTGCCCGGCAAACCTTCATGCATAAAACACTGCTACTATTATTTAATGTCCATTCTTACAAAAAAAAAAACAAACAACCCATATCTGGGAAAACAAGTGTGTGTAGTGATTACAGTATCAGCTCCTGGGACTAATACTGCATTTCAATAAGAGTGAGGGCAAGAAGCTGTCCAGTACTAAGTAATTTTCTCAATACTTACAAAAATTTATCTCATGAAGAGAGAAAGACATTTTAAGAACAATTTAAACTGAAAACAAGTAGTACCAACTAGGTGACTATGAGGTGGACTAACACTGTCTTGAAAGATTAATTCAGATAAACAGCAGAAACTTGAGAAGCGTAATTTTCTACCTTTTGTTTGAAAGGAAAAGCAGTAAGAAGGAGTGTAAAAAAAAGATCTTTAGAAAAAGGTATTTTGCCCAAATGCCCTACAGCTATACATGAGTGTGACTCCTGACTGCACATCCCAGAAGAAATGCAGGAGATCATGAAGACCAAGATCTTAGCAGTCACTGGTTGCAGAACTTCCCTTGAATACATCGATCTGTGCACTGGAAACAACTAGTAATGATAGTGAGGCATGAATTGTTTACACATCACACAGAAAATCACTTGGCTTGGTGGAGACTTGCAAGAACTTACTAGCATGTTGTCAAACAAATCCTGCCACCAAAAGCAAAGGAAGAAGACATCATGCAATCCCCAGTCTAGCTCTAGTTTGTCAGCAATCTCTGCTGTTAAGGCATGGTTCAAAACACACAGAATTAAATGGGTATTTGACTGGAGTGTGCAATGAGCTTTGGACTGGGCTCATTTGCTGGTATTCACATGGCTCTCCCTAAACAGGAAATCCTGAATTCTCACTCAGACTCTTTTCAAAACATACCCAACTGCTGTTTGACCACCTTTTAACCTCTGAAAGACCAAAAGCCAAACACTTTTACAAATGGGAAAGATGACAAAAATCCTGAAACTATTAGTAGAAGAGGAAACTCCCTTTAAATCTTCTCAGTAAACAGTGGGTGGAGGAGAGGGAGGTGTTCCTAACTCTGAGACAGCCGCTGTAAAAAGAACAAGATGAACAGAAGGTAGAGACGGATTGTCCTGGAAGATACTGAGTGACTGCCTAACACTTTTCAGCTTTTCTAGGGTGTCCTTCTCTAGCTAATATGCCAAATATGTCCCTGGGCTGTCTACACAAGAGATTATGCTCTAACCATGGAAGTGAAACCTCTTGTGGTTTAGCAGAAAATATCACAAGCATTTAGGTAAAAACAGCTGGGATCGTGTGTAACTCACCATGGAAAAACGGGCTGTTCATTAGCCCAACATCACTCACAAAGGTGCTGGCACTGTGGTTTGATAGTGACACAAGGAAAGTAGGCAGCCACAGTTACAGGGCAGTGCAAGTCAGTGCAAAGGAGTTGCTGTTATCCTGCTCACATCTGCCCTTGCCATGCTGGTGTTGGTTGTCTGATGATACAGCTGAAAAGTAATCTCAGTAAAAAGGAAAAAAATGTGATTCATATCTGTCTACATTCAAATTCCAGCAGGAACAGAAAAACACACACATTGCCCAACATAAATTGGCACTGCAGTTTCCTAGGAACCATATTTACCTGGAATGATCATCTAGCAAGCCACCAGCTCAGCATCCCCCTCCTAATGCTGTGAAACTTCTTCAGCTTATGGTCTGAAGCAGTGTTTGTGTGCGTTCCAAACCTAAAAATGTGCTTTCCATTTGCAGCATCTCAGGTCCCACTACAAAACTGCTTCAGGAACAAATGTATGTTGTGAATGAGGAGAAGGAAACAAGATTTCCTATGTCAACTGGTCCCATCATCTGTTATTGCACAAAAGCATGTCAGTTCATCATCTTCATGAAATTACTCAAACTCTCTCTCAAAATCACCTAAGAATATTTGTTCCCACTGTTGCCATGTAAGTGTTAGTCTGATCCTCAAGGGCTGGTTTCTAGTTTCTAGTCTACATCTACTAATACCTCGTTCATCTCTCTTCTTTTTCCAATCACCATTTGGTTTATTAACCTACTGCCCTTCTTGGTGTTTCCTTCCCTGATGCATATATAAACTTCTGATATATCCCAGACTGCAATTTTTTAGACTAAACAAGTAAAGCTCCTTTAATCTCAAACTGTATGTCAGGCTTTAATCTCTCAGCTGTCCATTTAGACCCTCTCTGCAACCACTGCAGTGTCATGTCCCTATTCCTTTTGGAAATGCCCTGACAGTTAAGTAATCATAGCCACAGAGGGAAGAAATCCTCTTCATGCAGCCACAAAAGTAAAGTCAGCCCTCAGGGAAATCCCTGGGTACATAAGGAAGGTATTTATACAAAAAGCATATGGCAAAAAGGGTGCATGATAGAGGAGGTGCTGGCAGTGGGATGACAGTGCAGGAGATGCTCACAACTGTTCTACTCTCATCTGACAGGATTATACCAATTAAAAGATGACAATATCTTCAAGCAGATGGGTATTTCAAATACAGACGTATTCTCCAAAACTGGTAACAGCAGCAACAGCTGCGCTGAAAGGGCAATGAAGTCAGTGCACCAACAAACCCAGAAAGTATGTCATCCTTCCCAAACTGTCTTAACATCTGCTCCTCTCGGATGGGCTGACACAATTTCTTACCCTCTATTTGTCTTCCATGCTCAACCGACACTGAGCTAATGACTGAATGATTAAGCACCAGCCCATGCTACTCTATGCCCTGGATTCGATTACCAAAGTTACAGAGCCAAGCTAAACACTTGCAGCTCATTTCCTTTGCATGAAATGGCATCAGAAGGGAAAAACGAAACTAAAGATGCTCACGCAACCACTTTGTTTACATGAGAGAAAGTTTCAGCAATCCAGTGGGGAACTCAGGGAGAAAATCCCTTCTCCCTCCACACCGTGCTCTTTCTGATGCTTGTGTTGGAGCAGTCGGTACCACCACAGCCACAAAATGAGGTACCTTTCAGACCACTGGTTCCATGGGACTGCTCTGCCAAGCTTAATTGCTGAATGCAATAAATAACTGTCAGAAATATGGATCCAACCTTCCCTGGGTGAAACACCACACCCCTCGCACTGCTACCAGCACCAGCCCCTGCCACCTCCTGGCCCTGCACCAGCTCCATCCCTCCTGGCACCCCATTCCCTGCTGCGCCCTGGTCCCTCTGCCAGAACCTCTTCTGCACGGCTGACCATGGACAGGGCACTGCCGGCACAGCATCAGGCAAGGGCAAGCAGCCCACACAGACACTATCTTCAGGCATTCAAAGGCTCTCTGCCCTGCTGATTTCAGGGCTGCACAATGTTCTGAAGGTTTAACAGAGGTTACTCGTGGACGGGGACACGGATCTTGGCACTTCAGAACAGCACCCATAGGCACACTTTCCACTAGGGTTGGGAAACTGAGTATGAAGGAAAATTTCTGCTCGTGTTTGCTCACTCAGTCTCTTCCTCCCTCCTTCCTAATACTTCTCAAAAAGCCTGCACCTGAGTCTCACATGCGCTGACTTTTGCACTACACTGGGAAGAGGCAAAAGGGAGAGTCCCAACTGGAAAGTCTCCACCAGCCCCTGCCACATGAAGATGTTTCTGTTCACCAACTGCAGAAGGAAGTTCACCACCCATTACATTTTCTTTTTTTTTCCATGGGAATGAGAGTAATAACCATACATATTTGTCTCAAATAATGTATTGGACAGAAAGCTGACAGTTGAACTACTAGCCTGAAACTCATCTGCTTTTCCTTGGAGCTGGTGTGTTTTGTATCCGTATGCAAAAAATATGAAGCAGAAAGGCTATAAACATAACTTGAGTAAGTCTGGGGAGTAGGGACCAGCTCCAATCTAAAAATTTTGGGAACTTTCAGTGCGTTAGCCTCACCCCTCCTAAGCCCTTCACAGCTTCTGCCCACTTTGTTTAGATCTTTTATTTTATTGCAAAACTCTGTCGTTCACTGCCTAGGTTCTGTCCTTCCAGCAGTGAGCTGCCACAGCTAATGACCTATGGCCTGCTCAGGTCTTAGGAAGACAAGCTGTGACTCCAAAGGACATATTCAGGCACTGTATCCTCAGGTAAAGACCACTGCAGAACCACTGGTGGATAGGGAACAAGGATGCAGAACAAGGCTGCATACAGAAATACATCTCAAGAGGAGGATGTCAGCACCATGATCTTGGTAGCCTGGTTTTCACAGAGATAAAAAGCAGCTGGAGAAACACCAATATAATTCCAGCTGTGTCAATTTTTTACCTGTTATTTCAATAAATATTACATTTACTCAGCTTTGGTCAAATATCCCTCCAGGTGCGTTATGTATTTTGTGAAGAGTTTTGACGAATAGTCAGCATTGCCTTAGCTTGCCCTTGTAATTCCTTCATTTTCTATCAATTCCTAAAGTCTTGTCCCATTTTAAATCTCAACAGCTCTGACAGCCTCCTATCATGTGCAAAGCACTCAACTGCCTTAGGGCACAGTCTCCTCCTCTAATTCTCCAAACAAGGATTCCTTTCTTCTGCCTTTTAGCCCAATCCCTGTAAAAACAGTGAAATTCTGTAACAGGATTTGTACAAATCCCCTCATTTTCTCCTCATTAATTAGTTATAACAAAGCACTATTCATATATAAGCTATGAAAAGTTACTGCCCTGCCTCTTGAACCCCTAGAGAAATTCTTACACTGAAGGCTCTCTACTAAAGACATTCTCTCTGACAATAACTGTAGATGTCTGTGCATAGCTCCCCTGCTCCCATCCAGTGACTGAGGTTGTGGGACAGTTGCACTAAGTCCAACACTTCCAGTGTTTCCAACATGCAGCACAATTTGAGTTTTCCTTATGGCAACTCCAGTTTTCCTTTCATGGCATTAATTGTGCTTAAGGAGTGTCTGCCCAGATCAGGCAGAGTCCAAGCTTGTCAGAGACTTCTCTTATGCCAGATGTCACTGCTATAGGGCATAATTACGGGAAATAACCTTTGGAGGGGAGAGGGAGAGGCAGAAGGCTGCTTTGGTGCACACACCCAGTAATGTGCAGATGTTAGTGAGTGCTCACACACATATACACACACAAATGTGTACGCCTGTACCAGTGCATGAGGAGATACAATGCTGCCATGTGGCCCCACAAGTGGGTTTCAGGTGCACTGTTAACAAAAACTTCATACTGCTTGCACAAAATTTCACTTTGTCCCTGCCAGGACAGATAAAGGCTGCTATTGTGCAAGAGTCTCGCTTAAGATATGGAGCATTTCCAAGGATGAAGGCACTCCAGTCATTTGCAATTGCCTAGAAACACAGCATTGGGAATAATTCCTCAACTAACGCCTTTGTGGCATCATTTGTTACATGCTGCTTTTTTACCCCCACACTGATTAGTCACAATGCATTCAGACAAAATACCTGCTACTGGTATTTAAGCAGTAGCCATATGGTTATTGCACCAGCTCCTCCATCCAGCTGGCTGGGTGGTCTGCATGGATATGAGGAATGGCTGTGCATTACACAGCCACAAATGCACATTTGGCTCAAGACACGGAGCCCAGCTGTGCCTTCCATAGAAAACTGTTATGTCTTTAACTGTCACATGAGCACATGTGAAGAGAGATGTTGGTAAAATAGTCGAAACCCCCAGATTCAGTTCAAGGCTTTGCTTCTGTCCATTCAACAGTTTTGGGCTGAGGTATGATGATGTTTGCAGGCCTTTTTTTATCACAGCTGGTAGATGCCATTCAGTCAGGGACATAACACAAACAGAATGAAGATCTGCTAGATTAGAACAATTCAGATAGACTGATCTTATCTTTCACAGACAACCACAAAAAGACAAACCTGGTGGTGCTGTATATGGAGAGATACTCTTGTCCTTGAAAAACAGCAATATTTAAGGTATTTTCTAAGGTGCAAGAATAAGCCACTGCTAAAGAACCAGTCCATGAAAGCTTGACTCTTTGAGTCCTGCAGCTGATCATACAACTGTGCTCATTTGAAACCAAATACACACATTTTAAAATGTGGTAGCTAATACAATAATCACTGAGCATAGACTAAGTATGTGGTAAATATGAATTCTTTAATGTGGTTTTCAGCTGAAAGATTACAAAGAAGAAAAAGGTCGATTCACTGATTTCTCTTCCCTAATCTTAAATGCAGCACCATAGTTTTGCGAGTTGTTCGCACATCTCTTCTATCTATTTCAGAGACACTACTGCCCTCCTGCAGAGGGAGAGGGTGCTGTGTGCTCCTATTACTGTTGCTGTCGTCAAGGCAAGCAAAACACCAACAGCTGCTATCTCGTGTAATCTGCAAACAAAAGTGAAGGACAGGTGAGAGTCAAAGCTGCCTGGAAACAGGTGTTTACGAACTGTAGCACCTTTGGGTGTAAACAGCCAGGGCGCTGGCTGTGAGTAGCAGCCCCCCTCTTAAGAGTCAAAAGCAACATTTAAAAGGAAACCCTGACACTCTTTGATTAGCATTGTTCAAGATCGCCCTGTTAAGCCAGAAAGGAAGCAGTCATCTGGTTTCTAAGGAGCACCACCAAACAAAATACCATCTAAAGGAGATAAATGTAGCAGCCTGAGCAAGCTTCTGGGCACTTAACTCCACCTAGGAATTTCTCTTACGAAACTGGGCTCTCCTGTGCTTCTAGATCCATCTGCTGGCATAGACCCAGCTTGAGGGGCACACTTCCACTGCTACACCACTTACATGAATGAGCTTTGTGGAGGTGTGTGCAGATTCATGTTACTGTAAAGCCTGTACACCAGTTCCTGACACTCAGACGGTGCTTGAGCCAGATCCTGCAGAATGGCCTTGGAGGGAGAAAGCCTCTCCCTCCCTGGGGTTCAGCTGAAGAACCCTTCTCACCGCCCAGTGCTCCACAGGTGCCGTTCCAGAGCGCTGGGTGGGAAGAGCGCATGAACTGCACAGTACAGAGCTGTGCCAAGCCCACCCAAAGGCTATCCTGAAGGCACAGCAACACTTTCACACCCTATTCTGCTCACCCAGTGCTGTTCCCTGCCTAGGAGTCACCAGCTTCCCTCCACACTCCCTACACATTGCTTCCAGCAAGGTATTCTCTGTAAGAAGCACATCTTAATAGTGATGCTGGACACAGCCTGGGAGAAACTTTTTTGCTGTGTAACAGTTCTCTGGTGGAAGCAGGCCCATAGAAACGTCTTGCAATACATTTGTCAGGTTTCCAACCCCAGCCTGTGAGCAGCAAAGAGCATGGAACCACCTGCACCTTTAGAGATAATAAAATTACCTGACTGCCACTATATTATCTCTGTAAGATCACGGAATCATGGAATGGTTGAAATCATGGTTTAGGAATCATGGTTTAGGTTGAAAAAGACCTCTACGACCGTCGAGTCCAACATTAACTCAGCACTGCCAAGCCCACCACTACACCAAGTCCCCATCTTTTGATGTTACTTCTTCTCCCCTATTTTAGAAAACACGCCCCTTCCTGAGGGACCATCCAACCNCCAGCCTGTGAGCAGCAAAGAGCATGGAACCACCTGCACCTTTAGAGATAATAAAATTACCTGACTGCCACTATATTATCTCTGTAAGATCACGGAATCATGGAATGGTTGAAATCATGGTTTAGGAATCATGGTTTAGGTTGAAAAAGACCTCTACGACCGTCGAGTCCAACATTAACTCAGCACTGCCAAGACCACCACTACACCAAGTCCCCATCTTTTGATGTTACTTCTTCTCCCCTATTTTAGAAAACACGCCCCTTCCTGAGGGACCATCCAACCCCATTTTATGTACCCTAAAAGCCTCAGAGATCTTGCCCAGCCTGTATCTGTTTCCCTTTTCCACCTCTATGTATTTTATAACAGTTGTGGCCTATTTTTAATGTTGCTTTTACTCCTGTGGTTTTTGTATCAAATGTGGCAAAGGAAAGCTAAGGTCAGCACAAGGTTTCTTTGTGTAGTTAATTGAAACACTTTTCTGTGACAGTGAGGCAATAAGGTGTCTGTCTTCAAACAGTGCTGGTGAGAAAAAACAAGTCATGGAAGCCCATGAAACAAAGTCACTGTACTTTCCTTGGAGCACTTCTCCATGGCTATCATTGAACCTAACTTATTTCCTTATTTGTAGCAGGTTAAGCATGGACATCTTCTTGGGAAGAAAGTCTGCAAGAATGGCTCCCTGAGTGCTTTTTTTTATGTTAACACTGTATTCCATGGTAGAAGAATTTCAATGGTCTGGCACGCCGCTGATGTGATAGTGACACCGTTCTCTGCATCCCTCTCAGGTCCTAATTATGGGATGGAAGCAGACGGAGGATGCTCAAACTGGACCAAGTATCACAGGTGTGTAAGAGCCAAAAGGAGACAATGAACTCCCATTAGAGATGAAGGCCGATATTAAGACCATGGAGGTACACAAGCAGGGAAACAGGGAGCAAGATGACTAATTAAGACAGGGCATTCATAACATTCCGTTTTATCACTATACCTAGTCTTCACTAAGATATGAAAGAAATCCAGACAGCTGGAAAGAAGCATTTAGCATTGCACAATTAAAGTTAAAACCAAAGAGAAAACGGGGAACATACTCCACCTTATGCTTTTTGGCTGAACTATTTGTGGGGTTTGTAAATTTCGCTGGCAGACATTTTGTTATATCCTCCTTCTTCGTGGCTGCCTGAGTGCTGGAAAGGGCTCAGGGAATATTTAACTGAGCTGATGCAAATGCTGAGCACATATATACTACTGCCAGACAGTGCACTGACCAAGTCACTGGAACAAGGGGGATATGTTCACAGACAGAGCAGGTTCAACAGAGTAAGGCAAGGCTTTTAAGATCGTGTATGCATTGAGGAGAGCTGGGGCAGGAAGTGTTTTGATCATATCCTTTTCTGTATGGTGGCTAATGACCTGTACATAGATAATGGCAGTCTCTTGTGCAGCTGCTCTGTGGTTAAAGGTGCCCTTAGGGCATCATACAACAAAGGGCAGGGACTGTGTGAAATGCTTTACAAGCATCTCAGCCACCTGTTTAGGAGGGGCAGCACTTACTTAAAATTGCAAGGTATGGGCACAGAAGACAGGTCCTCCAGGTTCTCCTGACTACTTATCACATCATTGTCAATTCTGCACAACTTGCTTATCAGACTGAGGGACCTGGACTGCACTTCATCAGACATTCACATAATGGAGTGAAAATGTTGAGCACAACCAGGTTTGTTTACTGAATCAAAAGGAAAGCTATTGTTTTACTCTAAAGGACAATTATCAAAGAAATATTCATGTAAAGGGAAGACTGGTTATTTGCAATGCATGAAGGAGCAGGACCCTGTCCTGTATATACAAGCAGCAGCTGGACATGCTGTTACTACTCCTGTAAGGCAAGCTACATTGTGAGCAAGAACAGAGATTTATCCCAACTTAAGAAGAAATGGCTGGGTGCATCTGATGTGACAATGACTCTTTTGGGAGAGAAACACAAAATGCTGTGACCCAGAACTTCCAGTCAAACCTGCTGAGAGCCTGTTAGCCTATCCCCATTTTTCTCATTCTGTGACAGCTCCCCCTATTAGGACTGTTAATCTCTCCAATTTCACTGGCCTTTTCTTACTGCTTAGGCAGAGATCTCTCTGTCAGAGGTAAGGGATGCTGTCTGGCATAGCTTAGAAGCACTACGGGAAAAATTCTTTTGAAAAACCTCAATATTGGTCGATTTTCCCTAGTCCATAACTCACAGTTTACCTCATTGAAACTGCGTGCTGACTTCAGTGGGAAAGGCAAAGGCTAAACCCTCACCCCATTTTATACAGGAGAAGCAGGCAAAGGCAATATGAATTCCTGAGCACGTGTGGCACTCCTGAGGCAGATCCACAACATGTTTTTTCCATATAAAACAAACAACTGAAGGAAGATTCTAAAAGCCATGCCTGAATATCTACAAGAAAACACAGGAGCAGATTCAAGCAGCAATCCTACCTTCCCTTGCCTGCCTTTTAGAGGTCATGTCCTGGGGAATGCTCATTTTTTAATATTGCTGAAAGTCATGACGAAGATCCATCCATGTTAAACAGCAGCACGCACGTGGTTTGCTGTCTAGGTTTGTCCTTCGTCCCCACACCACATCCTCATGCTAAACACTGCTAAATTTTCCCCAGAGGATCCATAATGTAAAACTTCTCTTGATTCATAGATGTATAACTGACTCCAAGGTCAAGAGAAAGTGGGGAAGCATTTTTAAAGTATGATTAAGGTATTTTAATACGTTAATTAAAAAGAACATGTATTTCAACATACAAGGGCTGTCTTTAGTGACAGATGCTCTACATGATGCATTTTACCTTCGGCATGCTCTGAGATTCTGTAAGCTCCACTGAAAGATTTTAACAGGTATATATTACAATTATTTAAGTCAAACCCAACATTTTTCATATTCCTTTAAGGAAAAGGCATATATTGGTTTTTGTTATAAAAAGGTATGGATTCTAGAGGGCAACTTGTATAAAAATTTTTCTTGAAAAATTACATTAGGTAATGTATGAGAAAAAACTTTTTACTTAAAAAGCAACTGCATAAATATCTGAATTGTAATTTAATTAAGTTAATTCACGAGCACGGTGCAAAAATAATAACCTAGGAAAAGGATGGATCTTCTTGAGACTTTTTGCTTTGAAGACATAGAACAGTAAGACTAAAATGAAGTGACTACATAAAAACACATATGCATATCCCCAGACATGGTTAGGATCTCAAAACAGTTAAATCAAGAGGCCTAAATGATGAGGTTCACTATTTCCCATAAACTTTTCAGTTGTGCCAGGAAAATACTTTCTCATTTGGTTTTTTTTTTCCTCTCTTCTTCTCTTGGATCATAACAACATAATACTTAGATCTAAGAGCACTTCATTTCGTTTTCTCTGCCCCACTTTCAATCTCTACCTCAGCAACACTGTCTTAGGAAAGGCAGGTAAGTTTAAGTCCAAAAAAGACAGGAGAGATATTCTGCCTGTTCTTGAAGTGAACTGCTGATCATTCCTGCCTGTTCAAGTGGTTTCATCCACTCTTCAAGATGAAGAAGACAGTGGCATGAAACAACTGACTCTTTTCCTTTATCCCAATTTTCCTCTTGTTCATTTTACAACTTCAGTCTGTCTTAGACCATACACTTTGATGACGGTGTGTCTGCTTCAAGGAAAACACAACCTGGAACTGCAAAGGAAGCAGAAGTGAGTGAATGAGGCACAACATCACCTCCCAGTGAAGTAGGGAGACAGGAACATTCTAAGTATTTATGCCTCAGAAGAACATTCACAAGGACAGACTAATCTATATTCCTCAAAACGTCTCCCTTGCTTTGAAGGTCCTTTCAACAAGGCACAGGTAATCAAGGAACCTCTGAAAGGTCCATGATTCAATGCTGGTATTTAAGCAGCTTTAGTAAGCGATTTTATTATTTCTTCTGGTGCACTTATATTCTAACCCTTTCCTGGAAGGAGGTGAAATGTCTTTTAACACACTTTTCAATCCTGCCTAACTAGGGGCATATACATCTCTCCTGACCAGGAGGCAGTATGGAGTTCAGCTGCAACTCGTAGTAACTGATACGCAGATGCTTGTGATTAATTCCTTCATCTATGATAATGAGATAATGAAGCATTTGCTTCCTGATTTTCTGTGCAATGATTTTCTATGGAAAAGTGCTTTTTCAAATCTGTAAATTAATCATAATCTTGAAATGCAAAAAGGTGTGCTACGTGCTGAAAACAAAGGCTGACATGAAAGGCTGGCTGTGATCTGACTGCCTTGTCTGAAAACTACTCTGGAGAAGGCTATCCTGTATGAATTAAAATTCTGGTAATTTGGTTTGATAGTTCAGCACGGGGTGGGAGGGCATGTGCTCTCACTTAGCTTCTTCCAGTCACACTATAGTTAAAAAAAAAACCAACCAAAAAAACCACAGACAATGAAAAGAAAGCTAAAGATACTCATGGAAGAAATTTTAAAGGATTAAAAGGTTGCATCAAGCCATCTGGAGAACCTTCCACCTCTTCTTTGCTTGAGCCCTCTGACAGCAACTGGAAGTATTTTTACAGCTTGTAATATTTCAGTGTCTGATCGGCAGCATTGTTCTTGCCTATCTTATCTTCACAAGACATGGAAAATGAGCTAAAAATTATACTCTGAATATGGCAAGTCTGTGTTTAACCCTGGTGTTACCCAGCTTTAGCAAGCTTCTTTTTGGATGAAGCATTGCTAGTAAGTTGGCCTCTTATCATTCTGGAAAAGGTATCCAGAACAGATCCAGTGTACCACCCCCAATCTACTAAAAACACTGTTCCCACCAGCCCATCAGGTCTCATTTTAGAATTTATTTGACAGAGATTATATACATATACATATATATATATATACACACACGCACACACACCTTGATGTCTTTTGCATAGCTTAAACTATTATCTTCCTGTGAACCCTGGTCTTGGTAGTTCCTTTCGTGTCCTGTAGACCCTGTTAATGATTTCACTATTTCATGCTGCCTCCCACAGACTAAACAATTCTCCAAAGAAATACTACAGTGGAAATCCTCTTCACTTGAAAAGTTCCTGTAAACTTCCAGTGATTCATGCCAAAATAGTTCCTCATTCCACCAAAGCACTGATCAACCAAAACTCTCTTCTATGAAGGCCATTTGAAACAAAAAGACATTTCTCTCATGTTTCTGGCTGTGTTGTGTGAACCTTCAGTGTTGCTAAACACTATGGCATGGTGTTAACATGTATCTTCCAATGTTCTGTGTGGGATGCAGCTGCAATGTACCTATATACTGTGTAAATATGCAAAATACCAGCTTTAGCCCCACTTGGCCCTGAACCCTCCTCACGTACCAGCCCAGAACAGTATGCAACACATAGTGTGAACTCTGGTATGCAAAGGGAATGCATATTTGCTCACACAACAAGGGACATCTAAATTTTGGTGATGTGGCAGTTTTATGTGGCAGGATGCAATTCTCTTGTGACCAACGAACACTAAGCTGCCCATTTAATTAGCTTATCTTTCCTCTTCTCATTATATTCTTATCCCTGTCACATATTGCACACATATCTGGGCATGTGAAAGGCACCAGAAGCATCTCCTACCACCTAACTCAAGACCAAAGGGGCAGAGATGCACACAGAGGGATGGGATCCTTTCATTTTGTTTTATTACCAGTGTGCTTTGAAATGTGTGACAGGGAAAGGGTCTGTGGTCTCACTGGACAGCAAGGTGCAAACTGCTACAGCCACTCACCTATTTGAAGGGGGTGGGCGATGCCTGTGCTCATGAGTGCCTCCAAAGGAGGCATCACAACCCAATCTTGCTTGAACCACTTGTGCTTAGAGGCCCAATCTTGGCCATTCTCCCTGTAGAACTAGAAACATTCAAGTCCTCCCTATTTAATCCACTTGACCTACCATGAACCTCATCTTTTGCAGAAAGGGTCAGCAGTAGGTTACACAGACTACACTAGCAATTGCTGTAACTGTTGATGGCATTTAGTCAACCCTGAATTCCTAAGAGATTTAAGGGTCCTTTCAAAACTCTTCCACTCCCCTGGAAGCAGGCACCAGCAAAGCACTACTCTTGGTCTGCCATGAACAGGTGTCGTATTTGTTGAAAACAACTCAAAGGCAAAAGCTCCATTAACATTCTTGCACAAATCCAAAAGTTTGCTTCAACGGACTTATAAAACCCTTCTGAAAAGGAAAATAGTATGGCAATCCAACCCCACAGGCAATTAAGCCTTGCCTAAGGAGATGCTTCCATTGCTGCATTTTTTGAGTGATGTAAGTATAAGAGAATATTGAACAATATGATGCACTTTACAATTCATAGGTGTAAATCTAGTGTAATAATCAGGTCATAAATCCTGGGGGCACTGAGAGAGCAACTTAGAAAACATGTTCCACATGAAA
This sequence comes from Sclerurus mexicanus, assembly GCA_013396755.1. Classification (NCBI taxonomy): domain Eukaryota; kingdom Metazoa; phylum Chordata; class Aves; order Passeriformes; family Furnariidae; genus Sclerurus; species Sclerurus mexicanus. The sequence goes on along the minus strand of VWZF01006287.1, from coordinate 274,333 downwards.
AGTCCAAACTTACCTTGTGCAACAAAGAGCAGGGTGTTTTATCTTTACGGTTACCTCAGTGACAAGTTATTCCATTGTATATAAAAATACCCTGTACGTTTCTAACCAGAAATAAAACCTGTAAGACATATGCTTTTAGAATTCCTTAAATTAGAGGAATCCTCATGTGCATCAGGACTACTCCATAAATACCCAGAAATCAACAGTGTGTAAACATCAGTGGTCTCCTGTATAGTCAGGTTTAGCACTCCAAATCTAAAGTACACTAAGAGAAGCTGAGAATGACGTATGCAAAAGCAGAACATAATCCAGAAGGTGTAAAGGAAATACTATGGAATAAAATCAGGTTTATAATATTAAACATATGCAGCCAAATGACTAGTAGAAAACCCAAAGGCAAAACATTTTGTCTTGACCTATTTTTGTTCTAAAATGTATTTAAAAACTCTTTCTGGCTGTATCTCTAAGTAAATTTAGAGATCTTAGCCATATGCCATAGCTCTCGGTCTACTATTTCAAAGAACTATACAAAATGTGCATGACAGGACTTGTGCTGAAAGTACCCCAACAGCAACTCCCACCTCTAAATGGTGCATAATACTGTATTTTAGCAAAGCTTTTCCCCTGATCTGAGTACGACAGAGGTAATGAGCAGGAATTATGTGGGAGATCTGTCTCACGGCCTAACATAATGTCAGTATGTGACAAGTTCCACTCAGTTCATATATCCTTGAATTAAGAGCATGGTGCGATTTTATCTGTTTGAGGGACACTTACAACAGGACACACTAAAAGAATGCAAAGGCTAAAAATACTTCATGCACATCAGTTCTCGGTTTGCTTTCATTTCAGGCTGTGGCCAATGGCTTTGCAGTATTTTTCCCAGTTTTGCAGTCACAATTCGCCCAGGAGTCTCCTCATGCTGTGCTGAAGGCTCTTCAGGTGCTGAAGGACAGATACAGACTAGGTATCTCCGGGTTCTCATGTGTATTAGATGCCAAACCCATCTCTTCCAAATCTGCTGTGAAAAACCTGTGCATCACTGTTCTTGCAGCCTCCCACTGCATAGGGGACTCTCTGGGGTTGGGGTGGGAAGGACCATGCTGTGTCCCACACTCTGCACACACTGAAACACACCAGCAAGCTCATTATAGTCTGCCTGCAATTAAACAGTCAGCCACACTGGTCACTGACTTTTCTTGCTCAGGTCAGATTCTGCAGCAGATGATGTTGGATTAATTACAGCAACACATAATTACAAGAGTCTGTCAAGTCGGGCAAATGTAACTTTTTCTGCTGCAATGTCTCTTCTATATCTGTGTGTTTTTGCAAACACCAACAAAGCCATTAATCATAGAAATGAGGGGTTGACAAAAATCCCCCAATAACTCAGGAGGGATTTCCATCATAAAATATGCAGTTCTGTGCACACTGAGATGTGAGTCTCTCTTGCTTGATTAGTAAGAACAAGTTGGCAGGTGGGACTGCAGGAAAATGAGGCGTGACACAGCAATGACTGATTTTCTCCTTCCATCAAGTCTGTGTTTAAGATTTTTAAGCACTGTCTGGCATGTTGGTATAGAAGGAGGTATAGGGAATTTAGATTAGTAAAACCACTAACAGCACAAGGAATAGTGACAGTAGTGATAGATATAAACGTATCTCAGTCTCACTATTCTCCAAGCTACAAAAGACACTCAGTTAACAAAGGTTTTGATTTCTTTCTTGCTACTGAAGTGGGATATGCAAAAGAAAATTTGGGTTTGCTTTTGCAAAGACTCATGGATGAGATTTTAGTTTTTAAAAATCAAAACTGAAGTATATCTCATCTTCCTTCCTCCTTAACCAAGCTTCTGAGGTTGATGAGGTTCAGTCAAACTTATTTTTACTTACTTCACTATCAAAGTAATTGACAAGTAATTTGAGACTTGTGATTGGGATCCTGCTACATAAGCAAGTCAGATTGTGTATCACTGTACTTCTTAACTTTGCCTGAGTACCACTAAAAACGGGCATCTAAGTATTTCTTGATTTATTTAATCTGTAGCTAGTAAAACAACGTTGCAGAAAACAAGAGGTTTTTAAGTCCTAACCTTTACTAAGAAAAAAAGGAAAGAAAAAAAATGGCAAGCTGTGCAGGAAGAGATCAAACAGTTTTGTATTTTCACAATACAAAACACATTTCTTTGAGTCTAACAAAAACATAATACAATTTCCTCTGACAGGTTTTATCTTGAATTTTCCCATATATATAAGCTGATTTTTCCCTTTTATCTAACAAAACAAAATTATTAATTTTTTTAAGCTTAGAATAGTCCTTTCCCTGGGAATTGGAGCTGAACAATGTACACAAGTGGTATACAGCACCATGAACACACATTGTAATAACAACAAAACACCCAGAGAAAGGCAACAGGTGATATTGTGGTCACCATGGTATCTGCCACTAGCTGATGACTAATTAGGGTGTGGGCTTTACCCAGTGTTTCTGCTGGTCTCCAGGGTCATGCAGCAGGTCACAACTGCAATCCTCACTTAATTTAGTTGCCTTTATCTTAAAAGGCACATCAGGATGGAGCAGGGCCCCTCTCCATCTCATATATTTTTAGAGCAGAACTGCACAATCACAGTGCCTTGCTGATAATTCTAAAATCTATTTTCCTGCAGCACTATTAATGCAGGCATCCTATTTGCATGACAGAAGTTTGCAATAGGAGAGAGATCTCCCTTCTGGGATTCACGTGTTCTCACTTTAATTAGAAAGAAATCCCATTAAAACTTGCCACTGCCACAAGTGAATCAAATTAATTAAAAAAAAATTTGAAGATCAGAACAAGACTGGTGTTTATGAGGTAACAACTGCAGCTTAATTGTATGCTTTTAATAGCATAAATTAAAACTCAGGAATTAGAAGTATCTTCCTCAGGTCTCAGGAAATCCAGTGAAGTGGTGTAACTTTGAGTAACATACCATACCCACTAAATCTACCCCAGGGAAAGGAATGCTGCTTATTTCTAGGTTCAGTTCACTTAAAACTGCACACATGCTAATAATGGTCATAAAATTTTACTCAGATGCATAAACTGTTTAAATATTTAGTTCCTTAAAAAAAAAACCCTGAACACAACAACAAACCCAAAAGCAGAATGAAATTGCTCTACTTACAAATGAAATCACATCTGGGGCATCTTTGTTTTAAAGCTTCCAATAACTGAGACAGGATGTGTTTACTTTCAATTTCCTACTCTTAAGGAATATGAGTTCCACCTACTGCTGCAGAAGAACTTTGCAAGTGTGTAGGATTGAACTAGCTGAAGGATGGCAGAAAATCAGGTACAGGTTAAGTTCTTGATGGCTCTGCTGATTGCTCAGTCATTCACACGTGGCTGAGAGCCAGAGAGATTTCCTGAAAGAGGGAGAAGAAAAGGATGGATGGATGGCCAGACTCTGTTAGGCTGGTGGAAGGAAAACACTGCACAAGCAACAGAATGGCAATTTTAGAGGAGCATCCAAAGGTCTCACTGAGGTTTAAACCTCTGCACTCTTTGCGGCTGGGGGCATGAACTACTCCAGTAAGTGAAATGGAGAACCCAGAAGTGTCCCTGGGGAGGAAGGCTCACTTCCCACTCAACCCACTCCAGTCTAGCTCCAGTGGCCATCAGGGACGCAAGAGAAGATTCCCAGGGCTCCCTCGGGAGCGCAGCCCAGTGGGAGGTCATTACGGGCTGGGAAGAGGCTGGTCTCTCATGTCTGAGGGCAGACTCAGACTGAGGTGGGTATGTCGGAACAGTTTCTACCTCCCAGTCATCGGTTCCTTGCTGGTTGTGCCATGATGGCCACAGCCTTGGTACAGGACAAGATATTAACTTAATTGAGCAATGACCTGATAGCCACATCTTCAGTGCAGAACAGTGCACTAACTGAATTATGCAACAAATTACTAAACCAGATGAAAGCTCACACTGGTCCAAGCTCTGCTGCATTATCGAACAGCTGAATAAGCTCTCACTAACTTTTGTCATGGGGGAGAGAAGACGTAGCAGGGGTGGGGGCTGTGAGAGTAACCTCTTCTTTCGCATCACTGAACTCAATGTCTGGAGTGGGAAGATGCTGTTTGCACCGCAGCAGTGAGACAAAAACCTCTGGTTGTGGTTTCTGACTTGCCTCCAGATTTTGTCAGCTGAAATGACAACTCTACTTATGTTTCCACATCCCTCTTGAAACTCTTACACACCATGACCATGGTTTGATCTCGCCCTGCTCTGCTCAGGTAGCCAAATTCTTGACAATTAGCACTATTTCCAAAGTTTGTTGGTCTTTTCATGTGAGTTATAAGGCACTGTGGGAGCACTCGCACAGCCACAACCCAACCATGCCTTCTTCAGCTGTTAGGCTTCCTTGAGACACTCCTCCCTGGATAAGGGTTTACATCCAGTTATCTGTTGTGGCCATTTCTATGCTCAGCTATGCTTCCCATATATGTTCTTTGTGCTGGACTTCCGTGCAGGCAGAGCAGATTACTTCCAGGGTGAACCTGACACCATCTTCAAAAAGATAAGCAAACCCAAAGGGGTTAAAAAAGACCACACTATGCAGTATATATGTAGGGAGTGATTATGGAACACAGAAAAAAAAATCCAAGCAGGAGTGGGTGCTATCTCCAATTTCTGTCTTGGCTATGAAGTCCTCTTCAAACTAGCCACAGGTTTTAAGAACACCAAGCTTTATTAGAGTCTCATATGAAAGTTTGTCCAGCTGTCCTTGTATTCAGATGCAAAACTTCTTTCACCTCTTTCTTTCAAAACCTATGCTAAGTACTGCTCCCTAACACATCACTGAAAATAAGCATATGCTGACAGTAAGACCTCTTATTCTCATTCTGCCTCTACCACTCCTATCCATGCACTTGAAACCTCAGACATTTTAGGAAAGCTACAAACAACTTGGGAAAAAAACCATAATCTCTGCACTCACCTTCCTCAGCACCTCTGGTTTGACATTTTTATTCCTGAACTTATTCACAGTGAAAACCATGAGGGGAAACCGTATGTGTGTGCCTCCTTTACAGAAAGATGAGGACAAAAGTGAAAATTCTGGCAGAACAGTGGTTTTCCATGTGGATGACTGCTGTTGAATCTGCATTCATGACAAAATAAGATGGTTATGTTAGATCTGCTCCTCTCAGTGCCTCCCTGACAGGGTTGCTCATCGTATTTGGGTAATAGGGCTGGATGCTGGCTGGGGTCATGGCAGCACAACCAGCAGGAAAATTTGGCACAAATTAATCTTCGGTATAAATTGCAAAGAATCCCCTCTGCTTTGCAGGACCCAAAGAGTGCTTGAAGGGAGAAGAGGCATGCTTGTAAACTTAGAAAATTTGACACAGCAACGGAAATAATTCCAGTTGGTTCTCAGAGAACTATCTCTGTTTATGGCATGCTTTCTGACTTATGGCTCTTTCCTTTATGACCTTGCAAAAAGGCAGCATTAGGGAGGGAGAGAGGAGAGGACAGGGGGTCTGCTCATGCATGCCAGAAGGCACGAGCATAGGATAATCAGACTTCTATGGACAGCAAAAGAAACATGTTATTATCACTTATTAACAGATTAGGAAATGTACATGATAATTGCTGTAGAAAATGGATTATGGACCATCTATTGATCCATTTCACCCTGTTTAGCACATATGAGCATTTCTGATGCATATAAAGCTCACACTGCGTTCCTTGACAGCTCTCCTTCCCATAGAGACACAGCTCATCTGGGCTGTGTGACATTCCCTCCCTTCCTGTACAAGTCATTTTTCATTGCTATGAGCTATCCCTTGACTGCCCAAAGTGACAAAAGGTGCTTGGGGAAAAAGTGTAAGTCTCAATCCTGACAATTAAAACTGGGCAATGTGGGACCTGAGGGGTAAGTTTTAATCCTTGCACAGAAGACTAAGGAACAATGATCTCCACCAAGATGTTATTTTCTGCCTTCTGCAAGTGAAGAACCAACAACTGCAAAGCACATTTTGAGAACACCTGACAACTCATTACGCTTTCAAAACTGACTTGAGCAAGAGCTTTTGTCCTAATGCCAGTCACCCAGACCTTCTCCTTCCTTCTGTCACCCAGTTGTTCATCTCTACCCCTGCACTGATATTTCTGTGATGCTCTAGTTTTAAGCAGTGTGTACAGCTAAGTTAATTCAGACCCAAAGACCTCAGGCAGCTTGCCAAAGTCATGCTAATTAGCTGGCTGAGCAAGGAGTATAACAGCTTTACAGCAGCAATGACAGACTTGACTTTATCAACAACAAAAATGCTGCCATGTACAGCTGGAGGGTGTACATCGTAAGAAATCAGTGTGGAAACAAGCAACAGAAGGTAATTCCCTCATCACAAAGAATCCAGTTAATGGTAACCAGGTCAAACCGAGGTTTTATTACATATGGATTCTGACCATGATACTCTTTACCAACTGAACTAGGGAGAATAATTTGAAATTCAAGTGAACGCAAACTTAGATCTAATTTCAAGGAGAATTTCCATCTGGAAAAATTGTGAAGAACTGTTGGCAAGTAATGGAGGAATCGAGGACTAGTAGGATTCCGAGCTGGAAAAAGTATGCATGACAATGGTGAAATTTCCAAACAGCAGAGGATTAAACCTAATTGGATTTGAAGTTGCAGATAAAAAGCCTTAAGTTTCAAGGCAAGTGAAAACGTATTTGAGCAGAATCCTCTCCATTACTGCATTATTTCCCTAACCAAACTAACTGGCAAAGCTACAACATGTTTACAATCCCTCCCTGATTCAAACTTCTTTTGTTCACTGCTGTACCCCTGGGATTTTCAATCACTTGTGCAGTGCTGTCCCACATATTTTCCATTTAGAATCTGTTGATAGATGTCAACCTTTAAGGTTTTTTTCCCTTGCACATTCAACAGTGTCCCAGTTATGCATCACCTGGGAAATTTCAAAAATTTTCCAGTGAGTTTTTTCAATTGACTAAAAAATATAAGGGTCATATGACACAAAATTTCTCCTGGCCTTAGCTTCTTCCTATAAACTCAATCATCCTTATTTTCTAATCTATAGTACCAATAGACAGATCAAAAGCAGCAACAGAGTGACCCTAATCAGATTTTAGACCAGGCTGTCCTCCTCCATTCCTCAACAATTTTAGCTTCTTATCTTAAATCAGTCATGCCATCTGTAGGGGAATGGCAATTAAATCTACCTGAAATCAACAGAAAACTTCTTGTTGGCTTCATTCTTCCTGCACAGCATTCACTGCCTGTCAAAATTGCTGGGAACCCTTCCAGAGTACAATGTAATATGGACACAGTTAGGCAACTTTTCTTTAGTATGAAACAGGCTTTAGAGAAACACTGAAATGGGTATTAGACCAAGGAAACTACAAATGCTGATAAACCAAATGTTTGGCCGACACATTCTTTTCCAATTACATAAATATTCTGAAGAACCAGTAAAATGGTGTACTATGCACACAAAGCTTTCAAATCAAAATACTTATCTGCATCTCTTCAATTAAGAAGAGCCACTGGAACTGAACAGCAGGCACTCAAATATCGAGTTGTACACACACACACCTCTATGAAGAGAGTTGCACTGACATGGAGGCCCCTCCACAAATCCACTTCATGTGGTCAGCTTTATGAAGACGCTGAGCTGACCGGGAAGTCATATGTGTGGGAAGGAGCCAGATGCCAGTCACATTTTGTGATAGTTAGCCTCTAAAAAGGAAATTAAGGGGAAACTTACTTTGAATTTAAATAACACTGTACACTCTGCCTGGAGGAACCCATTGCAAATTGCTCTGCCTAAATCTTCTCTGAGTCCGATTTAGTCTCAAAATCCTCTTGCTTCAGTACTTATTTTACTTGAGCTTTCGATACATGCTGTGCTGCTTTCGGCTGGGGTAGAGTTAATTTTCTTCACAGCGGCTAGTAAGGGTCTATGTTTTGGATTTGTGCTGAACACAGGGTTGATACTATAGAGATGTTTTTGTTATTGCTGAGCAGGGCTCACAGAGAGACAAGGCCTTTTCTGTCTTTCATACTGCCATGCTGGCGAGGAAGTTGGGGGTGGGTGGAAGATTGGGAGGAGACACAGCCAGGACAGGTGACCCCAAAGGACCAAAGGGATATTCCAGATCATATGACATCATGCTCACCATGCAATGTGGCGGCAAGAAAGAGGAAGCGGGAGGATATTTGGAGTGATAGTCTTCACAAGTCAGTGTTATGCATGATGGTGTCCTGCTCTCCTGGAGAGGCTGAACACCTGCCTGTCCATGGATAGAACTGAATTAATTATTGGTTTTGTTTTGCTTGTATGCGCAGCTTTTGCTTTCCCTATTAAACTGTCTTTACTTCAACACACGACTTTTCTGGCTTTTACTCTTCCGATTCTGTCCCTGATCCCACTGGTGGGGGAGTGAGTGAGCAGCTGCATGGGGCTTGGTGGCTGGCTGGGGTTAAACCACAACACATGCAAATAAGGTAACTGAAATACACCAATTAGAGAAAATAGCATTACTGAAAGGCTAACTTTTGGTTTTTTCTACTTGTATTTGTTCATATTTTTGCAGGATATAGGTGATGTTCTACTACTTCTGTACCAAACCAAGTGCCTTGAACTTAGTGTGCCATATTTCTTTAAACTCTTCTTCAACAGATCAAAGCACCTGGTAGACAATGGGCATGTTTTAGGAAAGGCGCAAGAACTTAGTACAAGATAATGTTAAGTCATTTGTTATCCATGTGCCTCTAGAGAGACTGCTGCAGATTTGAAAGCTTGTCCCACCACAGTTCCACTGAAACGGGATAAAGCCTTCAACTCCCATTTTGCTTCAGTTATCACTACATTTGGCAACCGGGTCACAGTCAAGCTAACAAACTGAAGAGGCTTTGGATCCTACTCTTCCTGCTTCTATCATCCTTGAATCTTCCATGGTAAACCAAAAATAATTGAGAGGGCAGGTGACTACTGCCCCGTGAGTCAGTGCAGATGTGGCACAGCACATTCTCCCCACCCATGTCAACTGGGGCAGCATGATTAAAGCTAGCAATTAAGAGTACAAAACAATTATTCTTCCTGATGTCATCATAGCCTCAGACCATGGGAGCTTCCTTTCACCCTGCCTGTGTCTCACTGTTCTTTTCCAACTGCCCCCCAGACTTCATCTTAAGACAGCTTCAACGTAAGGTAACACAAGTCCAGAACCATCAAAAAGAGGGCATGTTTTAAACTATGGATAACTATTTTTAAAACTATGTTTTAAACTTGCTTCACCTGCAACCAAGGAATACCAAATTTTTGCAATGTAGAAGTTTGGAGAAGCACTAAGCAGTTCTGCCCTCCTGCAGTGGGGAAAAAACGCTGGAAACCTTTGAAGACTCCTTTTATCTTCTGTAACTGGCTGGTCCTGCAGACAGGAATACAGTTGACTTCAAAATGCATGGCCACAAAAGTAAGAGCTAACCTTCAAGGCTGAAATTAAGGACCAATCCCACATTTGGCATTCTTCTCCTCTTCATGCATGGAGGAGAACCTGACTTGTTAAGTAGAGCTAAATCAAGACTTATAGAAACTTCAGCCTGTCAATCACAACCAGTAAAAAATGTTTTAGGTTTGAATTTTACTGGAACTACTATGTGGAGACAAGATGATTTTGTTCTTGCTGGTACTTGGCAGCCTTGTGGAGTTTATCAGTAGAAATGCTGTCTACTGATCAACAAGCTGTATCTGCTTTCTTTATTCTCTATTTTGTCTGCTTAAGATTTTGTATCTTATAGCAGGTTTATATAATTACTTAAATCCAACTTCCAATCTTAACTAGGAATGTAACGAGGAACTATTAATAATATTTAGAGCAGCATTAATCTATCCCTGCTTTTTCACTTGAATGGTAACAGGAACTAGACCATCAGGGAAATAAATTAAAGACAATTTGAGTTTTGAGACAAATGCCAGATCAAGAGCTTGGGATCTGCATTACTGCAACAGTGTGTGTCTGTGGGAAATCCCACGGGTACCAGGAAAACAGGAAAAGGTGGGATGATTGGCCTACTCACAATTTAATAAAGTAAAACACATACACAGGGCATCACAGGACTCAGACTCTGATGCTGAGCAAGTGCTTCAGTAAAAGTGACTTCAACACAAACTAAAAAAGGGTCATGTCAAACCTGAGTTTAGGCATCTTGCCTGATAAATACGAAAATGGAATATACCCTACCTCACTACCACCCTTAAAAAGCAATTTCACATTCCCTCAATGGCATCAATGAACTTCCTGCCCTAGGTATCAGATGCCAATGATATTTTACTTGGTTAAGAAACCCCTAATAAAAAGTCAAAATTCTCAATACTTAATTGCTACTGAATAACAAAACCAAGTCATGCTACTCTGAAAAAAAACCAAGACTCTGCTCTGTGTGGCTTCAGTATTTTGCCAGTGCAAACATCTATCTGCTGGAATAATTAGCAGTTTCATAAAGAATACAATTCTCACTGAACTATAGAATTAGCCAGAGGAATCTCTGAACCTTCAGAAGGGGATGTACTTTGTGGAAATTAACTAAATTGACTATGCTTTAAATTAAAATTAAATTAAGAACTAATTTTTCAATTCTGAATAGAACTGAAACCTTTAGAGTGACACTGTATCTTTAAAAGTTTTCACTAAAATTACACAATAATATCCTCAGGAAAACTAAAGCTACTTTTTCCCCTCTCAACAATATCAGTTTACAGCTCAACAACATAAGGGTGGAGGAGGAAATTCCTTTATTCTCACCTT